>VYXB01000483.1:31506-174663 GCA_013397135.1 Pachyramphus minor | reverse complement strand
GGGCTCCGGGCTTGGGGAGCCCAGTGGAGCCGGGGGGAGCCCAGGGGACCCGGCTCCGCCCGCCGCGGCTCCGGCACCTGCGGAGGGTGGACCCCTTAGGATGGAGCCCGGCGGGGTGGGGGGAGTCAGTGCCGCTCGTCCCCTGGGGAGCCCCGGTGCCGCCTCCAGGCCGCCCTAACATGGCTGCCCGGCCGGGCCCGGGGTGGGCAGGGGCTGCCGGGTCTCCCCGGCTCCCCCCGGCCCTTCCCCGGCGATCCCCGCTCCAGCCCCGGGCGGGAGCGCAGCCGGGCCTGGCCGGGCCTGGCCCCGCAGGTGCTGCTGGGGGAGCTCGGGCTGCGCCAGCCCCGGGCCCGCTCGGCGTTTAAAGTGCCCTTCCCCACAGGCGCTCTTCTTTTTACCTTTCGGTTTTGCTTTCGCAAAGTCTGGGGGCTCCTTTTTTTTGTAAGCAGTTAAATGCAACGAAACTGCGTTCAGATTTTTGCAGCTCCAAGCGTCAAAATGTTAGTGCGTGGAAACAGTTCTGGTGAAACTACCTGGAAAAACGTGCCTTAGTTTTGGCATAGCATTATGCTTTATAGAAGGAAAACAAACAAACAAACAAAAACACATTAAGAACACATTTTACAAAATATGTAGATTTTAGTTTTATTATTTTAGGCTAAAAATGCTGTGGGACAGCAGAGGAACTGCTTAAATGTAGTTTGCAGAGAGTATCCCAAGTTTAGGGAAGTGTGTCTGGGATGAGTGGGACTTGGCAGGTCTGCACAGATCTTTTAACACATGGCTGCGGTGGCTGGAGCAGCAGACTGGAGGAGACAAATTTTTTAGGTGAAAAAACATGAACTTTATTGCTATTTTTTTTTTTTTTTTTTTAAAAACTGGGGAAAGAGTTTGAAGCTTAGTTTATGGGAGGGTTTTCTGGCTGATGAGAAGTGGGTGCGCATTACTGTGATTCAGTTTAGCCAATAGACAGGTAAAGTCGAGCAGGAGGTTTTAGTGTGGCTTATGACAATGGTTTGGCATAATTCAATAGAGCTGTTTTATTGGACTCTATTAACCTGGTTAACCTTAAATCTTAACCATGACAGGGTTTTCATGTTAAGAGCCTCTATACAAAGCACAATATTGAATTTTAATTGAAGCTTTCAAGGCCTAATGTAGAGTGTATTCTTCTTGCTTCATCGTTTTTTTTGTCCCTCTTCTTGGAAGTCCAGGTGTACTAAAATCAGTTTAAGTGCTGTGAATCCAGGTTACACAAATCAATTAAGGGCAGGCAGGATTTTAAATCAGTGCTGGCTTTTTTTGTATCTGTGTGTCTAACACATATAAAAAAAGTGGGGTGTCATCCTCAGTATATTTGTAAACACCAAGGTGTTTACAAATGTAACAGCACACAAATATATACAAATACACAAACACGTGTTGTTTACAAACTTTTTGATCAGTTTCCCAGTTCAGTGATTGACAGTGATAGAAAATAGAGAGCGAGCTCTGTTCAGCTCCAGGTGTTGGTACTTTACAAATAAAGCACTGAATTCCTCCCTCAGCTGATAAAGGCACAGTTTGAATTCTCGTGCAGTAATAGTGTTACACCTGAATTTCAGCTGTGTGGGATTTGCCACCAGTTAAACACCTGTTAATTAACCCTTGGGTATCTCTCTCCTACATTAGGATCAGTACCAAGTGCAACAGGTGCTGTTGCAGAAGTTGTGCCTGTGTTACAGCTGAAATGTGTCCCTTTTGCAGCTCAGTCACTCAGACTCCAATGTAAAAGTTATACAACTTCCTTAATGTTGTTTTAAAAGTAAGATATAGACATATTTTAAAGATGTGGTTGGCTGGAGGCCCATTTTAGAGTGGCCGGTAAAGGCAATAAACTATCCTCAAACATTTCTGCTCAATAAAATTTGAGAATATGAAAACAAAAAGTTCCTGGCTTGGCTTTTTATAAATGTTTTCTGCACCCTGTGACTGCAAAGTGCTTTGAGCCACATGCCCTGGGCACTGTATGTAGGCCTCTGACCCAGTCTGCAGCATGGACTCAGACCAATGTCCTGCACTGGTGAGAGTATCTAAACATACATTCTGTCATCAAAACATTTTTACCAGTGTACTTTCCTTCACTCGGGGCTCCTGGAATAAACTTCTTGGGCAAAACCTGAATGGCTGTTGGAAGTTATGATCGCACCAAGCAATTCCGGATGTAGGGAAGACCAGTAGTTTTAGAAGCATTTGCTGCATTTGAATTCCTTACTGCTTGTAATTTGACTTGTTAGATCTGGATTCTAACTTGTGGAAAATAAATAAAATATATATGCATCTCATAGTTTGGCTTTGCAAGATCAGAATGTTTATCCAAAACTGTTCTGTATAGTCCAGGCTGGGAGAGCCATCGGGGTAAGGTATTTCTCCTGCAGCTGTTGAGCATTTCACATTTGATGTGATGTGTTGTCTTGTGTTAGCTCTTCCAGCTGCAAAGATGAAGTCTTGTCCAAAGAGTTGAGATCTTCCCTGGTTAAGTAACTGCTGTTCCTGCAAGAATGGGGCCCTTAAACTATGTGCTCAGAAGAAATGTATATATGTTCCTGTGTGAACAGAATTGTGTTCTGGTGTAAGGAAGTACACTGAAAATACATTTAAAAGTTTGGTTTTTAGTGATATGAGTGTTAGTTGCTCTAAGTGTTCAAGGCCAGGCTGGGTGGGGAGCAACTTGGGCTAGTGGAAGGTGTGGCAGGGGTTTGGAACTGGATGGTGTCTAAGGTTCCTTCCAACCCGAAGCATTTAATGATTCTGTTCTATGATACTGATATAAATAATAAGACCTTAATGTTGACTATTCTGTTTTAGGGCCTCTATGTGCCATTACTTGAGATGTGAGCTGCTGTGCAGTGGGAGTAGTGAAAAAACAAAAGCATATGATTTGCTACCTTGAACAGAGTGACTGTCTCCTTGTCTCTTGTATAATGTACTATTAGTTCTAATCCAAAAAATTTGCAAAAGGGAGGAACAAACTCTAAGCACATATGTAAAGCTGTTAGGATTCCATGGGGAAAAAATGGCTATCATGGTTTTTCCCCCCCATTTGTAAGTGAGAAATGTGCTCTGCTAAGTTTGTAAAGCAGGAAAATCACGTTAATCTTTGGTGGCAGAATTGTTAACAGGGGGCTTTGGAGAGGCAGCCTCCCTCTGCCTCCCAGCCATCCGTAAGCGGTGCAGTTAGCAGTGGGGAAGCAGTGCCTGAGTGCTGGGAGGACACAAATCCCAGTGTGAATTTCACTTCTCCATGGATTTATATCAAAGGATGTCTTAAACACACACCTTTGCTGGCCATATTGCTGCACGTCAGATGTGAAAGTAAAAATAAATGTGTGAAGCACCAGAGTATGAAATATAAATCTGAAAACCACGTCTCCCAACAGTCTATTATCCCAAATCCTGGACCCCACCTATATGGATATATGGGAGTGTGTATATATGTATATATATGTTTTATTTTTGATCGACAGTATTTCCTGTAGGCAAGAAATCAAAGATCTTTTCAAGTTGTACATGACTTTTAGTCATTTCTTTAGTAAGTAGGGAAGTCTGGATTTTTCAGTTTCAGATTGCTGGTATTTTGGGTATGAGCAGCTCTTTGATGTCCAAGTGAGAACTGGAGGAATGTCTAAAATTAAAAATGAACTGTGTAACATTAATGATGAAATGCAGAAGTTGGAAGTAAACAGGCACTGAGTGTGGTTTGGTTTTTTTGCCCCTTGAATAATTATTTTTTTAGGGTTGAAACACAGAACACAAACAGTTGAGACACACAAATCCCAAGTTAGTGCTGTATAAGCAATTTCAGTTTGGGTATTTGCGTGTGTGTAGGTTTACATATAATCAAACATGCAAAATTTAATATGTATGTGATTAGCAGAAGTTTTCTTCTTGGTGCTTGAGATGCAACTGGATTAATTACTTCTTCATAACTTAATTTTGCTGAAGTGTTGTAGTTTTGCTGAATTGTTATGGAAAATTGGTGGAAAAATTAATGTCAGTGTGACCGAAGAAAGGGAAATTTACCCAGTTTTGTATCTGAAAACATCTGTATTTTAGCTCTACAACAGTGTGGCTTCATGTGCTATTTTCCAGTTTTGTTCCAAGCTTATTTTTGGGCAGTCAGACGCCTGTTTGTGCAGCAGGTTGCCTGTGTTAGTGATGCTCAATGGGACAAGTATGATATTGCCATAAATACCGTGGGAATGTTTTCTTCTTGGAGCCACAACAGCGGTTCTTAAAAAGGTTACTTTGGCCTTGACTCTGGCAGCAGAAAGCTTGCGGTGATCGTGGTCTTGATGAATAAAATGCCATCCAAAGTGCAAGATTTCTTTCACAGTCGTTTTTAGAGGCTGTCATTGAGGGGAAAAACACACCCCTCAAGTTCACGCCTAAGTAATTGGATGCAGATTTAATATGATGCAGTGCTTTATTCCTTCCCTGGGATGGAATGTCCCGTGTTGGGCGTTACTCACCCTGGCAGGATTCAGTGGTCAAGCGTGTTGGAATGAAGGATGGAGGCCTCGCTGTTGCCATGAGTTATTTCTCTCAAGAACTGAGAGTTTTGGTTCATCCTCCCAAAGCCTAATAAAATGTTCATGAAGTGTTGTAAAGCCATTGTATGGAAGCACTTCCAGAATATCAAACCCTTGTGCCTGCAGGAGTAAATGTTTGGGAATGCTGGAAGCTCAGAATGGATGATTGGCCAGAGCAGTGATGGTGTGTGACTGTAGTGGCAGAATATTTGGGAGAAAGAAGAGTGAGGGATAGCACTGTTTCTAAACCAGCTCTTAGAAAAACATCCCTTTTTTTCCTCTGCTTTGCAATCAGATTGGTTTGGAGAGGGAAAAACAACCTCAAAGCCATGCATTAATTATATTACTGTGGAGTATTTGACTGTATAGATCTTAATTCTGTTTTATTGGGGTTTATTTTATTTACCAGGTGACACCTTTGTAAGTAAAATAGAAATAAAATCTCTATTGGATTGTGAAAATAAGGTGTTTTTATAAATATCTTGCCTGGTGCATATAATTAAACAAGCGATTTTTCAGAAGCACCATAATTCCCATAATTTGAAAACAAAAATCTTAATTGAAGTACAACTTCTCATTTCATCTGATGCTCGGCATCGTGTTTCCTACATATCTTTCTGCTTTGATATTTACTTTACATACAAATATGCCAGAAAACAAAAATTCAACAAGTAGTTGAACATATTGCATCTTTTATATTCCGTTTCTTTTCAAGGTTTACACAAGGAATAAGCTGTGAGATGACTTTGCAGAACAAGAAATCCATCAGGATTCTGTGAAATTCTGTGTGTTGTGATTTCCCAGTTGAAGGTTTTCCCAATTACCTTGTCTGACTACTGGATTGTGGTTTAATACAGCAAATTTCTGAGTGTAACTTTGGGTTTGGTTTGAGTTAAAAGTTCTCCAAATAAACAGCAATACTGTCGTGTTGACTTTAGAGAATAATTTCTTGTCCTGATCTTGCTTTAAGAAAACTTTAATGAGAAATATGTTCTTGTTGTTGTTAAGTCAGTTTTCTTTTTGTTGTGATTTAAACATAAAGGCAAGATTTATGGAAATGACTGCAGGGTGGTGCTGGCCTAATTAGTCATTATTTCTGGCAAGGCATAAAAAATTGGACTTTCTTGTGCCTATAACTAATAGTGTGCTTTGTATTTAATCTGTAGATCTTTTGTAAAACAAATGGTTGTGCTAAAAACTGCAAGATATACACATTTAAAGTTCTTATAATATCATTTTGCATGCTGTTTTGAGGTGTGATTTAAGTTCTTCGTTGACAGTTAAATTTACTATTATGTGTATTTGAAATGTATGTTTGTATATATCCTTTAAAAACCTGCATGTTTTTAAAGGAATAGTAGTAGCTGAGCTGGAATTTGCAGTAGCAATTTTGGAAGTGAATATGGCTTTTCTACTAGTGTCTATTCAAGGATTAAACACAAAGCACTGCAGTGCTTTATAAAAGTACTAATACCTATTACAAGTTTTTGCAAAGAGTTTTAGGATTATCCATGTGATATGTTCACCATTGGGCTGAGGGGTGTCTTTTAGGGCTTTTTTTTTTTTTTTTAAGGCCTTGTTCCAGTGAATTACCAGTAATTGGTATTTCACCCAGAAGCGACCCAGGTGACTTAGGAATTCCACCACCTTCAGCATGTGGAATGTCTTTCCTAATCAGGCTTAAAGAGGGGGAGCATTAACACAGGAATGATTGAAACCTGCCTTCTAAAGGGGAAAAAATCCAGCAGGGCATGTGACACAAATGCTCCTCCTCTGTGCTTTTGCCCTTTTGTTGTCCAGCCACAGCTTGTGCTGCTCTTGGATGTCCCTGGTGACCAGGGGACACACCTAAAGCACCAGGATGCTTTGCATGTGCCTCTCTGTGAATCCATTTCATGACTAAACTTTTAGAAGTTGCAGCCCCCAACATGCAACTGCAGTTTCATGGTAGCTCTGACATTATTTTACTGTTCGTGCTGTGAATTTCATTCTATAGGAAAATGAATATTATATTGGCCTTTCAAGTTGGTTGTCAGTGGAGAATAGGGAAGCTACACTTAGAGCATCTGTATGCAATCTTGGAGACAAGTAGGACCCTCTGGAAAGCTGTTACTGTTGGGGCAGAACTAATCATTCTGTGTGAAATTATATAAGGAGAATTAGCTCTGACTCTACCTCATTTCCTTTCATACCGCTGTGAAAATAAGCTTAAAAACGTCAAACCTTCCCTCCTTATTTCTCTAAGTACTCTGTTAAATACTGCTTTTTATTAAGGCTTATTTATTGTAGGTGCTAGAAAAGAAAATATAACTACCTGTAGCTCTGGGTACTAATGGGATGTGCACATCCTTGCTCAATTTGGCGGTTGTGATTTCCTTCTCAGGATGGGATTCCCGGGATCAGTTGCCGTTTCCTTCTCTGTACTTTGACTTTATTTCCCCGGTGGATCGTTCAGAGTCCTTCACGTTTAAGGTAGCATGCTTGATGTGAGGGAAGATTGTCAATCACAGCCTGCCTTGGCTATTTAGAAAAGAGAGATATCAAAAGCCTGCTTGGAGCTCTAAGGAGCAGTCAGGTCACCTGCTGAGTCTCCTGGCAGGAGCCTAAACTCGTGCAGCCTTTAAGTTTAGCAAAGAAAACGTGGCTCTCTGGAGGTCACTGCTCTGTGCTGAGGCCCTGTACTGTATGTGTGAGCATATAGCTCAGTGTAAAGATAGATCTGTGTAGGCCATTTCTGACATGTTCCTCTAACCAGGTCTTAAAAACAATCAGTGAAGATTTGTGTAACCCCTCCATAACCTAATCCCTTGTTTAACTATCCCTGGAGGTAGCATATTTCCTCTAATACTATTCTAATTTTTTTTCCAAACCCGTTAAGCTTCTTGTTTTTTTTTTCTTTTTTTTTTTTTTTTTGTCTGCTGTGGATATTGCAGTAGTGGGACATGATTCTTGTAATTGCTAGTAAAACCTATTTTGAAGCCTGTGCCCTCTTTCTTACTCATCTTTTTCTTTGTACTCGTTACCAAGCCTGTTTAACTCTCAAGATTGCTTGGTTTTAGTTCTGAGCTTTTGTTTCCTGTTTCTGTATTGAGACCTAAACATCATGTACAACCTTAGCCAGTGATGAACAGAATGATTCTTACCATCTTTTACATGCAATGCTCCTATTATTATTATCATCACAAATTCGAATTATTTTTAACTTTTGAAAATTTGGCATTAAAAGTTCGGTATTAAAACCCCAGTTTCAGTTCTGTTAATCATTTAATCCCACTTTTTTCAAGTAGAACTCTGCTTCTCAGAATCCTCTCAGCCCTTCTGAGGTAACTACCAACTTCTGCAACTATTTTGTATATCATCCAAGTAATAAATAAAACATTAAATAATCTTGCAGTGAAAGTGTCAAGAGGAAGAAGTTTATTGTTTTCACAGTCCTGCAACCTGGCCATTGTTGCAGTCCTGACCTTTGGAGCTGGAGATGCAGAATGGGTGGATTGTGCTCTGATCCCTTCATAGTCATAGTTGCTGGTCTTGGTTCTTTCTGTCTTGCACTGGGGAGCCCAAAATTGGACAAATTAAATCCAACATCTTATAGCCATAGGTGTTTAGGAAGGGGATTTTTTTAATGAGTTAAAAAAAGCTTGGAGAATGTTTACGTGGATCTGCACCCCTGGGTCGGTGGTGGTTCAATTTGTTGGGGTGGTGTGTAAAACTCACCTTTTATTATACTTCTGTTTCTGATCCAAGCACAAATGGTCATTCTTCATGGCTGCAGATCAACACTGTAAAAAAAAATCTTTGATCAATCAGATCTCGACATTTGAAGTGTTATTTTGGGAATCATGTAGACAAGGGAGGAGGGCAAGAAATGTTTTCTCTATTTCAAACCCTTGTCTTTCGTGTTCTTTGCTTGTAGCATAGTCTGTAGGCATTTTTATGTTGGTGTTTTTCTGTACCTGATGTGATCATAAACACTAGATTTTATCCTCTGCACTGGCATTTCCAAAACCAAAGCAACTAAGAGATGCTGCAAAAAGAGTTGGAAAGTAGCAAGGACTGTGGCTTACAGTTAAGGCAGATGTGATTGCAACATCTGTGCCTAGGAAAGCTGCAGTCTGATCTGCCTTCTGTCTTCAGGATTTCTGGGATTCCAGAAGCAGAAGTGGTGCAGATAAGACATGTCCTCTGAGGTTTTGAAAGGCTTCTGCTCAGATTGTAAAGCTCTTCCTTATTAGGCCCATAAGAAACACATCTCCTCTAGTGCAGCCAAATGGGGATCATTGTTTAATACTTCTCCTTGGGCTCTCCAGTGGTAACTCTGCTCCATGGTGGTGTTATTTGGGAAGAAGAGCCTCTGTGGTTGCCTCTCTGTATTGACTAGCTGAGTGTATTATTACTGTGTGTGGTAATTTCTGACTTGGAAGCTGTGATGCGATCTGAAGAACTGTTTATAGAGAGTTTTCCACCTTTTTCCTTAAATTGGACTCTCTGGACCTAAAACTTGGAACTTCCAACTTGAAATCTTGATTAGAACACAGTAGTAAATAGGAAGAAAAGCCCCAAAGCCTTGGCATCAGACAACTGAAAATTCATTTTCTTTAATGATTCTCCTCTTTTCCAGCTGTGTTCTTGCAAAATAGGTCTTTGCCCTTGGTTTATTCTCAGCACAACAAACCTGTTGGTTTCTGGGTGGCATAAAATTCTGCATATTCCTCTCTGGGTTGTTAAGAAAGCCCTGCCCTTATCCCTCATCTCCAAGCAGCAGTCGGGTGTCTGCTTCCTGATCTTGGGACTATCCTGCTCATGCTGGGGCTCCCTGCTTTGCTGTGCTTTGCTTTTGCTGTTGTCACTTCTGTGGCTGTGCTGGGTGAGATGTGCTCTCTGTTCTTTCCCCCTTTTCAGGTGAGCTCCTCTGGCCCGACGTGCAGCTGGTTGGAAGAGGGAAGCTGGTTTCCTTCCTCTGCTCCAGCTATACCTTTCAGAAGGGACTTCACTTAAGGCAGTGCACGGCTGGGAAAGCAGGTATGATCCGTGAGAGTTCATCAGCAAACACAGACGTGTTCTGCAGGAGAAGCAGTAAGTAAGATATCAAAAAAGCAACAGGGTAAAACGTGAAGACAACATCCACGTTGAGAAAAGCAGGTGGTTTGCACTATTTCTTTCATGTGTAATTTTTATGTTGGTGTCATCATAACAATGCATGACAATATGGTTTTCTCTGGTGTTAAACATTTGGTTTCCTGAATATCGATGTTGTTCAGTACTTAGAAATATTTGAAGAGTTTTATTCTTCACTGGATTATATGTTGTGTTGAAAGTTGAACACTGTATTTCACTGCAGAAATATACACTTCATTTTATCCTAAAATAAGTTCTTAATGCTCTGGATGTATTAATACTAATTTTCAAAGTTTTCATTTTTAAATGTTAGTTATTAAATTCTGTTCAAGATGTAAACTCTATTCAGTCTCCTAACATTAATTATGCAAGTTTGAAATTCTCAGTTTCATTTCAAGGTAGGGCTTTTTATTTGTATGTAGCTGTTGAAATAAATTACCAGTACAAGAAAACATTCTGCTAATAAACGAGGGATGCCTGGAGTTGGCTCTGCTAACTGAGACAATTTAATTCATCCATCATCAGGGATGATGTTTCTTAGCAACACAAAGTATTTTCACCCGGGGCGCTTTCACAAACTTTCACATTTTTCTTCAAATACAGCCTTGGTAGTGTTTTATATGACCTGAAGTTCGTCCATCTGTCCTGAAGCTCCCAATACTTTTCCATTTTCTCCAGTGATCAAATGATCCGATATATGGTTATTTTTTTTTTTCAGCTTAATAATACACAAGTTGACTAGAGAATCATTTCGCATGTCAGATTTTCCAAAGGGGTTTTGGGAAATTATTTGTTGCTCTGTATAGCAAAGCTAAAAGTTATTGAAAATGTGTTACAGTTTCATAATAAAACAGATCCGAAAAATATTGGCTTGGGAGCCAACTAAATGCTTTCTGATAGCCATAGCCTCAAGGGGCATACTTGGATCATTTGTAATAAAGGGATATCTTTGATATCTTTTGGTGAATTGACTAGTATTCTGTTTAGATCATAATTTATGGGAAAAAAAACTGTCTTGGTACTCAGTGCTATATTATCAAGTTGTTTGGGTGTAAGAATTGCCTTAATGTATGGCCAGAGTTTTCCATGTTTATTCTTTTAATGTGCTGTATGAAATCAGAAGTTGTTGATCCATTAAGACTCTTCTTCTTGCTTTCCATTTTTTTAATGTGTGTGGGGATGATTTGATCAGTGTAATTACAGCCTGGAATTGCTGGGGAGACTTGGCTTGCTCAAGAAACCCCTTCAGGTATGTAACAGGTGTTATTCAGTATGGAGAGCAAACATCTTCCAAGTGCAATGTGTTATTTTGCTTTGAGAAATAAAATGTCTTTAATTCTTTGTAAACCTCTCTGAAGACTTCTGTTATGTGACTAAACTTCAGCTTCTATCTTGAGAAGGAAAGTTTTAGTGGTTATAGGATGAAAGCTTCTTTATCAACAGTGTGTAGCGGTAAGTGTTTGAAAAATGTGGTGGTGAGGTAACTGCTGCTTGGCTTATTTCACAGCAAAGGTGTACAGGAACCATTTTAAACAGTGGGAAAATAAAGTACAGGAATACTGGTTTGATTCTTCCTCTTAGTTAAAAAATGCTGTGTTGCAGCTCATGTCAGCTTTAATTTACTGAGTTTTTATGTAAGCATGTAAAGTCTTTGTACATTTATGCAAAAAACAAATCGGAAGAGTTGGTGGGATGCTGTTATAGAAGGTTTTATTGCAAGTGTTTTAGACTATATGTGGTGTTAATGCACAGGTGAGTATTTAGGGAGCCCTGAGATTGGCCAGCAAGCTCCGTGCTCGCTGTCACTGAACTGGATGCTTTCCTGTAAGGATGACACCTCCTAAGTGACCTCGCTAGTAATTCCTGTGTGATTCCAAACTAAATGGCTCTGGATTTCTAGATGGTATTTGTAGTTCTGAAACACTTAATTGCACATCCAAGCTTGAACATCTTGGTTCAGGTGATCTTTATTGCAGTGTAGGTGTTCCATACCCTGTTATTAGTCCAGAATCTTGCGAGATCTCCAGGTGTTCCCCGGAGTCCTTTAAGGAACTGCCTGAGTTGGAAGCTTTATCTGTTATCCCACAGCAAACAGTGTGTGAAGAAAGAAGGAGAGAAAGAACATTTTAGCAAAGGGCTTTGCCAGCAAAGCCTTTAGAAGTCTTTGAAAACAGCAGCAGTCACTTGTGTCCTGTAAGTTGGAACTCTGGCAGCTTGAAGAAAGGTCAGGGCTCTGTCTGCTCCTGCAAGGCTTTGTTGCACTGGTGACAGACTACATTTTCACTTCTGCATTCACATCCTGGGTCATCTGGAAAGCTCTGGAATCAGTTGTAGGCTCTCCTTGCCCTTTCTGTTCAGAACATTCCCTGCTTGTAGGCAGTATTTGTGGTGGCTCCTCGAGGCACCTGCACAGTCCAGTGTCAGGGACTGATGGCAGGTGTTTGCCCTGCAATAAAATAACATACCTGTGGCCATGTTGCAAACCTGTATTTCCATCTCAGCGTGTGATATTTTGTTCTGTAATGCTGTGTGTAAAAACTGACTTGAAGGCTGGTGATATGTGTTTCAGAAAGTCAAATTTAAGGTATTTTTAAGTATTGAAATCTCTCCGTAATTGAGACTTTGCTTTTCCATCTGTAAAGCCAATGTACACAGAATGTACAGAGCTAACAAAGGCTGCCACAGGCAAGCACAGCCTGTTTAATATGAAACCAAGCTTCCCAGATACTCTCCAGAAATTAATCTAGGAACGGTTTAATTTTGGGGAAAGCTTCATTTGGGGTAGAGAAATGAAGAATTCCAGGGAATTCACAAGCAAAGTACAGCTCTCTGCTATGAAGTACTGGAAGCAGGGCTGGTGATGTGTCTGTCTAAGGTGGAGAAGAGGAGAAGGAGCTTCTGATAATTCCAAAAAAGTTCTCTTAACTTGGGAACACTTTTTATGTGGCAGAATGGTTACTTAGGATAGGTAAGTACTAACAAAATGTCACCTGAGTGCATTGCTAAAGACAAAATTAATTACTGTCACTTTTCAGCCATAGCCTCTCCTGCCTGACTGAAGGAGCTGCTGTGGTCCTTCTCTTACCCCTGTTTTTTTTCTCAACCAGGGATTTTCCCCATATTCTATGCAGTTTTCCTATGGTTGGGTATAAAGACATGAAAATTGATAAAAACTATCTTTTTGAAGGTAGTGAAAGGTCTGGAGTCAGTCTGATAAATAGAGGGGGATAACTTGTAACGAGGAGCACACAATAGTGTCAGAACTGTTGTAAATTTTCAAAAACTGTTTTTCATCTTCATCCAACCATGATTTAAATAAAGAACATTGCCTTTATGGCCTGCAGCACAATACAAGTTGTACTTTGCTAGCTTTTGGTTAAAGCAATGAACATATTATTTGAAATTTAGGAAAGAGAATTTGAAAACTTACTATATTTAGGATTTAGTCTGAAGTTATGAGAATAACTAGTGGTTTTTGCTGTTGTTGCATCTTTCAGTGTTCATGTACGAAGAATGACGTGATCAGAGTTGTCACTGGGAACATTTAGTTTTTCACGCAGAGTATTTTTGGGCAGCTCGTATTTGGAGGAACATGGGGATGGGCTATAAAAGAACTAGTCAAAGAAATTACCATTTATGTTAAAAGGTCACAAATTAAAATTGTTTGTGTGCTGTTTCTGCAGTTAGTCTCTGCAAAAATAGGAAAAGGTGAGAGCAAACCAATAAGGCTAAAGCATTTTTCAAGGTGGATGTTTGGCTTCTGGGATTGAACATTGCTGTGTCTTTTTGGAGACTCAGGAACTAAATGATTTTAGCCTAATTGGCATCTAGGCACACTTAGGGGAAATCAGATGTCCTGTACACACAGTCCTGTCACTTGTGTTGGCATATAACTTGTGCTAGGTGAGAGTTACTTGCATGGGTTTTGATTGAGGGGGAAAAACCTGATTCTCTTTGGATCACTCAGGAATTGAAGTAAGAATACTATACTCTGATAACTTTTGGAAGCCCTATGAGGGCTCTTTTTAAATTTTATTATTTTTGGTATTATTTTATTTTCATGGGGTTTCTGTAGACTGTGGAATTTCCAAGCCTGGGCCAGGCTTGCATTTACAGTGCCTGGGAGTGTAACATCAGGTGGTGCAGTGTGACTTGTCTGACTCAGGATGATTGTAACCCACACCTCTTCTCCTTCCCATAAATAATGTGGTTTTTTTTTTTTAATCTGTCAGTGTTGCTATTTGTAATGAGGACTGATAGAACATCAGTCCTTTTCTGTGTGTGAGGTAGGTTTGCAGTGATGTGGTTTCCCGAGGTCAGTGTAGACCCAGCTCTACAGTAAACACTGTTTTGGAAGCTACATAAGCTTAGATGCTGCAATACGAGTTTTAGGTCCAGATTTTATGTTTTAAGCAAGACTTAACAGCCTTGAGGAGAAGACTGTCTTGTCATGGGACAGAGTAACTGTGGCTTGTGGTAAAAATAGGTAACACTCCCCAGTTAGGCAACTGGCACACTCTGCACCTGCATTTTCCAATCTGTGTGGTTTAGTGCTTTTTGCAGTCAGGGCAGGCTACTGTGAAGCTTATTTGATAAAACTATAGTTTGTCTCATCAGCACAGTACTTTGAAAATAAGAGAAATGACAACATTGGGTGGCTTCTTTCTGATTCTATAAGCAACCCTTCCATTATATATCAGTTTTGGAAACAAGCTAATCGGGGTGTGTGTATACATATACACATATGTATATATATCACAGAATTGTAAAATGGTTTGGGTTGGAAGGGACCTTAAACATCATATATATATATATATATATATATATATAGTTTAGGACATTCTGAAATAGGTACAATGGAATCTCAGTTATACAAACAAAAAGTGAGCATCGAAGTAGTTGTGTATTCAGTGTTAATGATCTGTATTTCATGTGAAAGCCTGACCTTTGCAGGACCTTTTCTTCAGAAGTAAAGAATGGGCTGATCTGTTTCTCCCACAGTTGGAAGGGCAGTTGGAAATTTGGTTGATCTTATTTTTTTCAGCATAACTATCACAGGGAATGATAGGGCCAGTTGCTGAGATTGCAAAGGACTGTGCAGCCCCAGGCATCTTCCCCTATGTGCGAAGAGTGATTCTGTTTAATGCAAAAAAATATGAAGTGCCTAAGTTCAGACTGAACACTGATTCAGATCAGGAAAAATGGGATCCTTCCCAGTGACTTAAAATGAATGCATGAGACTTATATATGATAGTTCATATAAATCAAGGTGAATGGGCATTAAACTACACATTCATCATTATGATTATCACTTGAACTGCTTAGCATGTGTAACCTGGTAAGCATTGGCCAGTATTGTATTTAACTTTAAAGACAATATTAGAACATTATATTCTGAATTTTATTTAATTGATTATGATGGTCTAAAGCTCTACAACTCAGAGTTTGAGGCAGAGAGAGGAATGGTCAAGAGCCTGCATGTTCTGCATGGGGCATGTGGGTTTTTTTATAACTTGTGATCTAGTTACTCAGGTATAAAGCAAGCTTTTTACTGTAATAAGAATCTATTTAAAATGCTATTTTTGAGTCAATAAAAACCTCTTTAAAATATCTTGTGTTAGATATCTAAGTGCTGTCCTGCGGACAAAAGAATTCTGTCCACACAATTGAGTAACTTCAGTTTAAGCCAATTTTCTCCTTCCAGCCTCTTAATTGTTCTTTATGGAGTACAAAGAATAAAATGTGTCCAGTCTTATTAAACATTTGGTTCATTATGATCAGGAAGGTGACTTACAGTGTGGGTCTTTGGATGTGGGTCTATTGAGAGTTGTTTTAAAGGTTCAGTGCTGTTAGAGATTGTTGCTTCTGCTAACAAGACTCCCAAAGAAAGGTTCAAGAATGTTTTATAGTATCCAAGAGATTATAAGAAGAGATTGAGATGTTGTCTTTAAGTGTTTAAATTAATTTTATGATCCATTGAAGAGACATGGGCATAGGTCACTCTTCAGAACTGAAAGGTCACAGAATAGTGTGGACTGGAAAGGCCTGTAAAGCTCATCTTGTTCCAGTGCTCTGCCATGGGCAGGGACATCTTCCACTATCCCAGGTTGCTCCAAGCCCCATCCAACCTGGCCTTGGACACTTCCAAGGATGGGGCAGCCACAGCTTCTCTGGGCAACCTGTGCCAGGACCTCACAACCCAACAGTCAGGAATTTCTTCCTGATACCTGATCTAACCCTGCCCTCTGTCAGTGTGAAGCCATTGTCGTGTCACTCCAGGCTCTTGTCCACAGTTGCTCTCCAGCTCTCTTGGAGCCCATTTAGGCACTGGAAGGAGCGCTGAGGTCTCCCTGGAGTCTTCTCTGGGCTGAACACCCCCAGCTCTCCCAGCCTCCATAAGAGCAGATCCAGAGAAGCAGAACAACCTGAGGTCTGGCCAAGGATTTAGCAGAGCGGCTGCAGAACATATGAGGGATTGGGAAAAGGTTGGAAGCATTGTGAATTTTTGTGGGCCAGCTTTACTCCCTTTCCCTGTTGTACCTCCTGAGTGGGTAAAAAGACGGAAGAGTATGTGTAGAGAATGTATGGATTCTGGTGTGATACAAGTGTGCAGTCCTGTGTTAGGCTGATGTCTGGCTGAAGAGCAGCTCTGCCTGGGGTTATGACCTTAATGACCTCTGTTGTGAGGTGTGCTAAGGTTTTGAGTGAAGTTCCTCACCTGAGGCTGATGTTGGGATACACAGTTCAATATATCTCATTTGGTTTTATGGGGTTTTATACCTAAGTAGATCTAGGAAGACCTGGTAAGTGTGGAATTAGCGTGGGGGTTTTTTTTCCATTTGTGTTTTAAATTAGACTAAGACCAGTCACTAGTCATGTTCTGGGGTCCTTATGCATCTTACACAGCAATTCATGCTGCTTGTCATCCTCAGCTCTCCCTGCTTTTGCATTCTGTGGTACTGGGTCTGTGCTTGATTTAAAGTCAATAAAAATCTCCATCAGAACTTCTCTTGCTGTCGACAGTCTCTAATCACTTAGGGTATTTTTTTGCACATGAGCTTAGAAAAGGCCATCTTAAATCTCACTGTGATTTTGGGGTGGGGAGGGGAAAATCCACATATTTTCATTGTTAGTGGAAACTGCAGATTGGAAGCTCAAAGAGGAACACCGAGGGGCATCCTCTGTAGGTTGTCCACAGCATGTTTGGTCAAGAACAGAAGCAGTTTAGGGAACGTGACGTGTGGTTCTTGATGCAGAAAAAAGCTTCTGTATGCCTAATACATTGGAAAACATTTGTTCAAGAGCACGTCTTCCCCATGCAAAATTTGCCCCTCTTGTTTTATTAAGGTCAGTATCCATGTAGGTTCTCTCATACATACTCAATGTGGTGCCTCAGGTCAGCTTTGGCTTGTAAATGCAACTTTAAGGAATGTTTTGTCTGGTCCTGTTAAAAAGCATCTCTGTAAGTTGTTTGTTTAGAAACTTACTTGCTGCTACTTTTCCTGGGCTTGCCTTCAGTTCCTGCTTATAAAATAACAGCTGTAAGTGGAACATTGTGCTTAACAAAGTTTGTGGAAATAAAACTTCTGTGTATGCATGCACTCATTGACTGCTCTTTGGTATTAATTTTAAAGTAATGTTTTTTCTTCTGGATGTTTAAGCAGACTTTTTTGTTCTTTACTAAAACTGGGCGTGGAAAAAATGTGTTGTGAGTTTTGTGGGAATAATGACTGATTGGTGAGTATTAGAGTGAATCTGATATTCAGGGAGGAATTATCAAAATGCTGTTTCATAAAAATCAAATAAATTCAGTGACCGGATCAAGTGGGCAAGTTCACATGTCCCTGAAGTTCTTTGAACATTCTGGCTTTACTCTTCACTACCAGAGAGGTGTCTGCTCTACATCATATGTTGGCATGTTCCCTGAGAATCAGCATTCCTCTTCTGTATTATTTCTTGATGGTTTTTTCATTAATCCTTCAAAAGTACTGGACTGCTTAATGGAGTTGGAATAAAAAAATAATGCATTTTCAGAAAGTCTTCCACTGTGTTCTGTTTTTTTTCTGTGTCTCACTTAAGTGCTAATCAGTGAACTGATTCTCATTCCAGTCACTGCTCAGGTGAGATCAGGGTGGATAATGCACTCTGTAAATTAGGTGTGAAACGGTTGGGGAAACGCACAAGCTGGTGCTGTGAGGGGCCAAGGCAGGTCTGGCTGGGCTTGGTTTTATCTCTGTTTGATCCCTTGTGAGTCAGGGCAGGCTGGCAGGGCTGGCGCTCAGCTGGAGCTCAGCGGATATCCTGGGAAGAAACTGGTCCCGCAGGAAACTGCTGAGGTGTTAATTTTCTACCTGTGCTCGTGTATCTGTTTTATTGCTTGAGTTGTCTGGCTCCTGGGCTGTGCTGTTCTGGTGACAGAGGCAGAGAAAGAGGCAGCTTGATCTCTCTTCACTGCTGGTGTTGTAGCTCAGCTTTGCGATGCGAAGCCTCTTCGGATGAATCTCACTGATGGAGGTTGTGCAAGTGTCTTCAGCTCAGTGGTTTCCTGAAACATCTGTTATGGGGAGGGTGTGATTCTGGGGCTGGCTGATGGATAGTCACACCCCAAGGAGCATCCCAAGAAGGTGGACACCCCAGCTAGCAGCAAACTCCTGTGACTTCTGCCTGCCCCGTTGCCCAGCAGCCAGATTCATGGCACAGCACCGGCTTGTTAGCTGGAATGAAGGAAAAAAGAAGCAGGTTATTTGGGAAGCCACTTCTCATAACTGGCATTTCTTTAAACAGTTTAACTCTTAGTGGCTACTAAAGAATTTTTACCTCTATCTCAGTTTTGCTCTCAGCCTTCATAAAGCCATTGGTAGCTGATGCCTTGTGCCTCTTGATGCCCTAATAAAAGCATGGTGGGATTACTTTTTAAGTATTGTTTGGCTGTCCTGGAATGAAGGTTTTCTTATGCCTAAACTTCTGAAAGTCTGAGTTGGTAGTAGAGAGCCACAGGCCATTGAGTACCACAGTTTTGCTTATAAGACCAGAGTATTTAAACAAAAATTTGTTACCAGTTACCTTTAAGGTTTCTGCCTAAAACTTAAGCTTACAGTTCATGATATTACATAGGTAGTGAGGAAAACTAGTGTTTCTTGTGTGTCAGATAATTTCAAAATTCGATTTATTATAGGTATATTATGATAGACAGAATTACGACTCAGAGTGATTGTTCCCTGGAAGTGACTGTCTGCTGAAGATGTCTGCTATAATCTCTGGAGGAACTGACCTGGATTGTTAATTGTTTATTGCAAGAAATCCGTTTCTCTGCTGTGTGAACAATGGAAAAAGGGTACAAGACAGCAGAAGTAAAGATGCAGCTGCCTCCACTTTTCTGGTTAAGAATCCTCCACTCCTGAAAATCCACCCTTGGCAGATGGTAGATGCCAAGGATGGGGACCTGAGGCTTGTGTTGCTTCCACTTCATTAAGATATTTCCCCAAAATTCTTTTGCCCAACCTGAAACCATTTCATTGAATGTTTCTTCCCCCCTAGCACTCTCATATTCAGCAACCTGTAAGTTCTGCTCAAGCTGTGACTTTTAGAATGTTTCTAATGCTCTGTTTGAGGGCAAGGTTGCTGTTATTTTTTTTTCTTTAAATTTTAGAAGCATTTTATGTAATGATGTTCCTGTCATGCTTTTGGCCATGAATCAGCACGGCATTTCTGTGCAGGCTTTAATTGAAGCATGGAGTTGTCTCACTGTGCAAATGTTGAAGTCACTGAGACTATTAATTAAAATTAAGTATCTGCATAAGTGCTTTTTCTAAAAATAAGTTGCTTCATAACAGCTTTGGGCCATATTTGGGGAGGAGGGGGATTTTTTTTAAAACTTTGAAAATAGGTATATAATTCTCTCCAAACTGTGTGATGATAAAACATAGCAGCAATACCAGAGGGCAGAATGTTCATGGAGTGGAGTGAGAGCTTTCTGCCTTGTCAGATGTCACCTAAGCTGCAATTTATTGATTTTTAAACAGAATAAAACTGTTATGGCTTTTGTATTGCACAGAGAGTGTTGTCAAGGAAAACTGTAGGAGAAGTTACTGCTTAAGCTACCCCTGTAGTGGAAGCACACAAGTTACAGGAATCAGTCAGTTCTTTATCTTCCTTAGAGTACCTGATTACAACTCTGTTTTTCTTGCATCAGTTACTTAAAACCGGTGCTTCTCAGTGTGAGACTCCTTAGCTGCTTGTGCTGGGTGTCATTTATGTTTTCTAGCTGTAGTGGAAGGCATTAAAAATATTACCAGGGAATACGGAGCTGTGGGTTTTCCCATATGTATTAGACAATTTACTACACAAATTTACTGTACAATTTACTTTATAAAATTATCTGGTTTATTAATTCTCACGGCACCTTGGCGAAATCACGTCCTTTTATCTCCTTAGTCTGGCTCCTTACCAGACTCACTTTATCATGCCAGCCTGGTACCTTTTTTCTGCTTTCTTTTAAAAATACTCACAAGCTCCAGCATTCCACAACTGCAGCAAACCAGTAGTGGAGGGAAAAAAATCACTGGAAACATGGAAGAGAGGAATGTGTATTGAGCTGCCTGGGCTGTCAGGTTTCGGATTGCACCTTTCTGTCTCTCCTTGCAATGCTTATTTTTAAGATCTCTGATGTGACTTTTTGCAGGTATTTGTGATGTTTATAAAGCAGTGACCATGTTGTTATGCAGGAAAATATGAGGGACTTTGATGCATGTGATACCAGCTGGGATGAAGCCTGAGGTTTGCCTGAGGTCACACAGAGGTCTGAGGTTGGATGCAGAATTGGAGCACAGGTGTTTTCTGGCCAGAAGATGATGTTTCTGAGGTGCTTTAGCACGATGTGTGTTGATATCCCCAAGCTGCTGTTTTTACTGCTGCATTGCTTAGTCTTCATATTTTATTCTACGGTTAGTAGTAGAAGCTGAGAATTCACTGTATGTGAATACAGTGGTTCTTGCTGAACATCACATGGTTGTTTCTAGAAGTGGGACTCTGTAGGTTCCTGTTTTAAGTCATTAATTAATGTTGTTGTTGGGGCTTGCATTTGTCTAGTGCCAGTGCTGAAAGTTTCTGTAAGGTACTGTCACGTGAACACAAAGCAAAATTTACATTGTTTGGGGAAAAACACCGATGTTGCCATCTTTGCTATGAGCACATCAGTCGCTCTTTATTGCTTTTTAAATTTGATTTCGTTGTAGTGTGGCGAGCTTTTCAATAAACATAGTGGTTTCATTTATATAACACTAGAATTATTGTTAATGCACAGTTTCATACTGCGAATTACGTATGTAATACCGTGTCCAGTGGGATCCTGTATCACAAAATTTGCATAGTTATAGTGCTGGTGACATCGTATCTCATACAAAGAACCCAGGGACCTGATACAATATCAGTAAAACTGTCTCATAGGTATGATTCAAACAGTTTTATTAGCAACATATGGGGTATGAAGGAGCCACAGAGGGTATTTTTGAGTGTAAGGGTGCTGGCCTATCTTTTTCAGCCTGTAATTATATCAGTCCTCTTCTATGGCATTATTTGTTGCTGCTCTGGGATTGCTGAAAAATAACTACTAATATGATGACACAAAGGATCAGAATAAATTATAATTGTTGACTTTACAAGAAATTCATTGGCAAAAAGGCTTACTGTCCTAAGCTCGGGTGTCATTTCTGGTGCAGCTTCAGAGCTAAGCCACTGTACTAAATAATAAATTTTTGAAAGTCTTGGGGTTTTCTGGCAACCTTATCCTGCTGTAATGGATGCTTTTGTGATCTGACAGATACGTGGAAGAAACTTTTTGGCTGCATTTTGGTTTTTAATCTTAAGCTAAAGGAGTGCATTTTGTTTAATTGATAGTAGGATATTGAACTCTTGTTCCCCAAATGGAACATATTCTAATTAATCATCTTGAAATAAAGAGTTCATAATTTAAATTATGACATTAGAAACTTGAGAAAAATATAACTAGAAAATTACAGTAGTGCTCTGTTTAGTTGTACTTCTTAAAATCATAACTGTAATAATATAATAAATATATAAATTGATCTGTAAGGGGGATCCTGAGAATTTTTCCTCTCTTGTTTTCAGGTAGGATGAAACGTATTTGGGTCATTCCTGACGTATTATACATTTAAAAAAGTACAGTTAAAAAAATGTAATTTGTAATTTAATTGCTAAACTACTTCTTTCTTAGGGTTCAAGCTCTCAATACAGTGGAAGATACATAGAAATTCCAGTATTCACTTGCAATGCCTCCCAGAGCTCAGTGTTACATGCTAATGTTTTTAAGTGTATGCTCTGCAAACCATCAGTGAAAATACTGAATTACACTGGAGTGAGGACACATTCTTGCCTGTTTCCCATGTTCTGCCATTCTCATGGAAAACCACTGGATTTACTCCCACCATGCAGCTTTACACCCTGTATGTTCCTGGTTCTTAGTGATATAACCCAGACTGTATTGTCTCTTATTTTATTTTCTAAAATGTACTGTGAGAAAACCTGACTGAAGTTGAGATGTGCTTCTGGTCGAAGGGGAGAATTAAGATTACTTTGATGTGACTTTTGTTTTTTTTTCCCTGACAAATCCTGGCTGGCCAGACCTCTAGGTGTGTACATATAGATGGTGTAATCTCTTTGTTTGGTATCCTGTGGGTTATGGAAGTGAGGATTAATTGTCTGTAACTCTCATTTTCTTTTCTGTTGGGTAAGTTTTTTTGCTGGCATTTCATGTCTTTGGGAGCTTTTCTGACTTTCACAAACTTTTGAAGGTAACTGCAGGTGACTGAGCAGCTATTTCAACTAGTTCCTTTGGTATTCAGTAAGGACCCCAGACTTTGCCAGTTTGAATTTGTTTTGAGAAATACCCTCTCATCCTCTTTCTGCCTCACCTCTTTGGAAGCTTTGACTGGAAACTCTCTGACAATTGCTGTTGAGAATCTCAAATTCTTCTGTGAAGACTGAAGCAAAAAAGTATTAAACCTTGTCGTTTTGAGAAATAAGTAGAAACATATTGTCTGACTTGTGATTGAGAAGTGGGCAGATACCAACTTTTAGGTGTATAAACATCACAATCTTCTGATCTTTTTGTCTAATGCAGTCATTCCTCTGGCCCCAACACAACCAGCTACAGGGTGAAATGTTAATTTTCGTCGTGTCTCCAAGTCAGCTCACTCTTTAGACATCATTAAGCATAAACTTTTACTGTTTTAATGTCTTTTTTTTCCTTTTTAATGTATTTTTGCTTTTTTTCATACTTTAATGTTTTCTCCTTTCCCATATCATTTTTTGTTTGGAGTAGAAAGTTCACACCCACTTTGCTAAAGATGGTAAAGGACTGATTTCTGAAATTAACTATTAAATAAAAAGAAATTATATAAACATATCTGGACATCACATCATAGGGACTTCAGAGCTGTCTCAGGAGCCTCTAGAACCACTCATGTTAATTGTTGCATATCTTGTAAATGTGTTTATTTCAAAGTACTGGAAGACTTCCAAAAAGTTGCTGTATTTAAAAGGGCAAAAAGGATGTCACAGTGGATTTAGCCTAGGACAAAACAAACTAAAGGTTAACTTGGACTTCCATCAGTGAAGGCTTAAAAGCTAAAAAAAAAATTAATGTTGGTCACTATGGTTTTGTGATAGAAGGATTTGTGAGACAAAGCTGATGTTTTTTTTAATAGGATTGTGCGTCTGGCCTATATTAAACTAATTTCTTTTAAAGCATTAAATCTTTGCAAGACAATATTTTGATATAAAAACTTGGATTGTATGTGGCTGAGACACAGAAAATAATAAAAATACCCTGTTGCTTTAAAGTGTGACTTTTAATGGGATGAGTCAGTCACATAGTTCAGTCATGGAAATATAGGAAAACTGTACTTGGTGCAGAAAACAGGTTGGAAACTCCAGTGAGAGGATACAGGGATGCCACGAGGAGAGTCTGGGAGGGCTGGGACAGTTTAGCCTTGAGATGAGTGGCCTCAGAGGCACAAGCTGAAGTAGAGGTAATTCCATCAAAACACAGGAAGTTTTTTGGTGTGAGTGGTCAGACATTGGAACAGGTTGTCCTAAGAGGCTGTGGAGTCTCAGTGTGGAGATACTTTGGGATAAATATTTGTGTGATGTAGCATTGGGTAGTAATTGGATGAAGCTTCTTCACAGAACCTCAGAATGGTTTGAGTTGGAAGGACCTTCAAGATGATGTAGTTCCAACCCCCTGAACATGGACAGGGACACCTTCCACTAGACCAGGTTGCTCCAAGCCCTGTCCAGGGATGGTCTTGAACACTTCTAGGGATGGGGAGTCCACAACCTCTCTAGACTTCTCTGAGACCCTTTTTAGGTTAACAGACTTTGAAAGTTAGATCAGATGAGCTCAAATTCTCTTTTCTTTTCAGCCCTCAACTTTGCTCAGATTGAGGAATGCTACTACGATTGGGGAAATTGCATTTTGCCGTCTGTCCACTGGACTGAAGCAGATAGAATGGGCTGGAAAAAGTCCTGCTCACCACTGGGATCCGTAGCCAAGATTCCCTGACTGCTTTGGTGAAGAGCTCTGAAGCAGCACTGCCTCGTATTTTAGTGCTCCCAGTTTTGGATGCAGGTAACAATACTTCTGATAAATATGATGTGTTCCTTAAAAGAAAAAGAGAGAGGGTATAGTTCCCTATTTGACAGGTCCAGTGGGTTTGGTGTTCTTAATGTTAGTAGGTGTCTACTAATGATTTTTTCATTGTGCTTGCCCTGAAACTGTGGCACAGTTCACTTTGTGCTCCCAGTGCATGGTAAGTGTGACAGGGTTTCATGTTTTGGGAATCAAAGGAATCTTTCCTTCAAGGCAAGATTAGCAACATGCTTGATAATTTCACTTTTTCTCCTTTTTAAACAAAACTTGGATTCACATGGTTGAAGCAGAGGGGGAAATGTTAAAATCATGAATGAAGTATGTCTGGCAACAATTGTGCTGTACCTGTAATTCCTGTGGCTGTACAGACCCAAGTGACAGGTGGGCCCTACAGCAAAAGAGGAAGAGATGACTAAAAATATTTGGCCATTCAGATATGTATTTCCTACTTACTATTCTACCTCCTCCCACCAAAAAATGAAACTGTGGAATTCCACTGTTCAAAATAATGGTAGCCAGAGAATTGAGTCTGTATTTTATACTTTTGGTGGGGAAAATTAGTTTTCCTCACACTGAGAATCAATAAATTATCAATATTTTCAAGTGAAATGTTAAGTATTATTAATTAAATATTTTTGATTAAATATTTAAATATGAAGTCCCCAAAATTTTCAAGAATAAAAGACTCTTAATCATAACAGTTTCTGTGCCTGTAAAACTGATCTAAGCCTGGTCCCTTTAAGGAAACAAGCAGGTATGGCACAGCATGTCACTGACATTCCTTCTCTTCTCCCCTTTCTTTGCCAGTAACTTCTGAACTCATCAGGCAACCTGTACTGAATTTAATAGAGGAGTAAAAAATTAAAGGTATTAATATAGATATGTGGTGAAGTAATGAAATGACAGTTTTACAGGCTGCAACAAGGGAGGGGCTGTGGTGGAAGTAAATATTTCCTAGATTTTGATGCTTATATTGACACACATTTCTTCTGGTGTCCTGATTGATTTGTATATGTGATATTCTTTTCCTCCCTCATCTTGGTGTTTCCTTAGAGAATCATGGAGTGGTCTGGGTTGGAAGCTCATCCCGTTCCAAACCCCCCATCATGGGTAAGGACACCTTCTACTAGACCAGGTTGCTCAGGGTGGCATCCAGGCGGGTCTTGAACACTTCCAGGGATGTGCTACATCCTTGCAGTAGCTATTTTTGTTCCAAGCATTTAGGTTTTTCAGGGATTTTTTAAATTCTAAAAGGTGTCGTGTTCAGAAGCTCTTTATCAGCTGCTTTTTATTGTAAAGATGAAGGATTTTTTTCCTATCAATCTTCATTCAGTCTTTTCAATAATACTAATGAAATAGGAGTATTATTAAACTATCAGTTGAGTAGTCAGGAGTCTTTAGGGAGTAAGTAAATTGTATAAGAACAGCTTTTTTTTTGTATTTTAAAATTCTGTGGAGTGTAGTCAATGAATGGTATGTCATTCTCAGTGTAATGTAGGAAAGATTTTCTTAATTTGATTATTTTCAGAGGCAGCCAGTGAGATAGCAAAGCCACAAGAAATAAGTTGTTAAAAAAGTAGATTTTTTGGAAAGCCTAGTTCTCAAGAAGTGCATTTTCCTGTAGGTACTGCAGGAAATAACAGACTTTCAATTACTTCCATGAAATCAATGCCAAGGACTGTATATTTTTAACTAGTGAATTAATTTATGATTAAAGTTTTAATTATTTGTTTGTGTCCTAATTTCTGCCACATTTCAAATTTAATTAAATTTGAGATACAGCAGTAAGCAATAAACTCCAGCCCTTTCCCTTTTTCCCCAGCAGTTAAAACCACCATGGTGCTTTCTCAATGGGGGGTTTTGCCTCAACAGTTGGGCAGAGATGAAAGTTCACATAATCATGAAGTAGTGTTGCCTTCTGGTATGTGCCAGCAGGTGGGAGAGGACAGATAGGACATCCCCTGTCCAGAACTGGGGACAGACAGCCTCACATAGGAAGAACAGTGTCTTTCCTCCAATGCAAACCCCAAGTGAGTGATGTTGATGTGATGGGAGGAAAAAAAGAGTCGTGCTGGTTCACACAAATATTACATATAGTGTATTTTTTACAGTAAACTGTAAAAATTGTGTTTTGAAGAAAGAACTGTCACAGAATCAATCAGGTTGGAAAAGACCTCTGAGGTGATTGAGTCCAACCTGTGACCAACCACCACCTTGTCACCCAGACCAGAGCACTGAGTGCCACGTCCAGTCTTCTCTTACATCCAGGTATGGTACCTCCACCACCTCCTGGGCAGCCCATTCCACTGTCTGATCACACTGTCTGTGGGAAATTCATCCTGATGTCCAACCACCTACGATTTGCATTACACAGGATAAGGTTTTCAAAAGTTATTGAGAGTCTTTGAACTGCTGTTTTCAGAGAGGATTTAAATATGTGGGTGCTGAAAATCTCCTTGTAACTCCATGAGACTTTCACCTTCTCCTTTTGAACATACAGCTTCAAGTTACTTGGGTGTTTTTTCTAAAATACTGTGCACAGTTCTGTGTGGTGTAGAGCACAGGGGAGGGACAGGCACTGAAATACCATGAGCACATGCAAAGCAATCACAAGCCTGAGGGCAGGCAGGTGTTTATTGGGGTGAGTGGAGATCGGATGGAGACCACCAGTGCTGTGCTTGGAGGTGACCAACTTCCAGTGTCTTTTTTTTCCAGGCATATCCTGGGTAGGTGAGCACAACCTGTCCATCTGCAACTCATTTCACGCTTCAGTGGCAGTTAAGTGGCTCCATAAACATTAGTGAGTTCCACATGTAGGCTTTGGTACGCAAGTGTTGTTAGGGGTAAAAGAAAATAGAGGGCTGGTCTCAGCCTTTGGCTCATTTGCTGCACCAGGGTGCTCGTAAAAATGCAACACAGCATGTAGATTGCAGAATTATGGAGGTGACAGTTGTGTTCGTGGCTGCTCAGGTCCAGGAGAATGAAAGCCTCTGCTCTGGTCTTCTCCCAGCCACCTCTCTCCTTCCCAAGCCTTTTCCACATTACCTAAGCACTCAGCTTGTCCTCGTCCTGTCTGGAAAAGTGGCACAGTGCTGATGACCTGCTGGATTGTGGGGTGCATCTGTTCACTGTACCTGATCCGTTTCTGTTCATAGAGTCCGAGAATGGTTCGGGTTGGAAGGGGCCTTTAAAGGCCAATTAGTCCAACTGCCCCTGCAATGAGCAGGGTTGATGTAAGAATTTTTCAAAATAACTGGAGGCTTACAAATGATAAAGCTTAATTTAAAACCAGGAAGGGAAGGAATTCTTCACTGTGAGGGTGGTGAGGCCCTGGCATGTGTTGCCCAGAGAAGCTGTGGCTGCCTTATCCCTGGAAGTGTCCAAGGCCAGGTTGGATGGGGCTTGGAGCAACCTGGGATGGTGGGAGGTGTCCCTGCCCATGGCAGGGGAATGGAATGAGATGATCTTTAGGGTCTCTTGCAACACAAACCGTTCCAGGATTCTGAAAAATTGTGAAGTCTTCCATTGCTCTTTAGGGCGTTACTGTGAGAAGCTTGTTGTTGGTTTTTTTTCCCCCCCTGTTGTTTTTTTTAATGAACTTTAAAATCTGAGGAATATGTCTTGGTGCAAAGCAAAACAATATCCTGTGTTCAAACAGTAGCAGTGAGGAATGAATACAGACAGTCTTGAACCATGTGGTTACTGCTGTGCTGTGGAGATGCTTCAGAGACTAAAGCTAGAACCCCTTCTCACATGTCTCCCCTGCAGAAGAAAAGGCAAGTGTAGACCTTGAGTTGGTGCATTGTATGCTCTCATATCTATTTATGCATAGGCTGATAGGTGCTTTTCCTGATAACTTAAATTTGAATATTATCTACTGGAAATTTCACAGGATTCTGGTAAAAAGCTAATAATTATTTTTAGGTGATTTCCAATGTGTAATCTCATTAGCTCACTGTTTCAGCATATATTTTAACAGTATCTTTTTTTTCCTTCCTTTTCTTTTTTTTTTTTTTTTTAAATGGCTCAAAACAGGGATAGTTACTCAGATGTTTGCTAGGAAACAACAGCTGGATGGGTGCTGGCTGGAACCTACCATTGTGCTGCCAGTTGAGCCAGATGAGCCAACATGTTTGGTAGGATACTGATGTAGCCAGAATAGCTCTTGCATAAGTAAATCTTAAAATACCAATTGTTCTGCCTTGTTTTCTAATTTTTATTGTTCTGTGTGTGTTGTTCCTTTCTTTTACTTTTTCATGAATCAATGTGTTCATATAGCAGAGCAATTCTAAGCATGTTGTAGGGGCACAATTACAAACAATTTAAAAATATTGCTCAGGATAGGCTCAAAGTATTCTAAAAATGGATTTTATATAAAAATAAGTGAAGAGATGTATATATATATATTTATTTAACTTTTACTGGCTTAGAGATCTTGTAACAGATAGGGGTGAAGATCTGTAGGAAGAAATAGTCTCAGTGAGATACAACCTGTGGAGAACTCTTGATCCTGGCTCACCTGGGGCATAAAAGTTTTTAAATAAATCCTGGATTTTAGATTGTGATAGTTTTGAGGCACAGAATGAGCTTGTTGTGCTGACTGGTTCATCTCAGCTTAGAATGGAAACTAAAACCCCTCCCTGCACCTAGGGGGGAAGCCAAAGAGGAAATAATGACTTAAAACGTGCTTTTATCTTCTGTACTGAAAGAAGATAAAGGGTTTTTTTAAACTTTTTATGCAGACAAGCTGCATTTTGTCATGTAATAATTTTTTGGCAATTTAATTATAGTCTTAAAAATGCCCAAGTGACTGTACAGTTCAAAAAGCATTTGGCAAAACTGAATTGTGTGTTCTGTGGTCAGCAAAAACTTACTGATTGGAGGAGCATTTTTTTAGTCTGTAGGAGTATTGGCAGCTAAAAGAGGTATGTATTTCTGTGTCTTCTGTGAGGCTGTAATGAAAATGAAGTTATGACTGTGAAGTGGCCCTTCTATCTCTGAAGGCTGCTGGGTTCTCCATGCAAGTTGAAACTGTAAATATTTTATGGCACAAGATGAGTTGCTGGGATCCAAACATAAATTTTGGGAAGAAAAAGGAAAAAAATTGAGTGACTTTGCCTGCATCCTTGACTGTATTGAATTGCTGCAGTAAAGAGCCATATGGTATTTTTGTTAGCTTTTGTGCGTTGGAAAATTATAGATTACAAGTGAATTGGACCTGTAGCCCATCCCATGTACAGGCATATGACTTTATTTCACTCAAACAGCACTTTCTGTCCAGCTTGCACTGTCCAGACTGCTGAAGAATTTTGCCTAAACCACCAGATTAAGTGTTTCTATGTATTAGTCAATGTGGAAGGAGAGGGGAGTCCAAGACCATGGGGCCCAAACCACAATTTCTAATTTTCTTCTTTGCCTAGAACACACAGGAAGAAGAGTATTTTCCTGTTCCTTCTTTGAAAATGAAAACAAAGGAGATTGACATCCTTTTACTTTTTCAGTCAAGTGTCACTCATCCTAGAGTTGTAATAATCAATTCAGAATGGCTACTTACACTTCTTTACAAAATTGGATTAAAGAACACCGAACAAACTCATACTTTCATAACTTTAAACTGAATTAGTTGTTTCTTTGAATTGCTTGTTTTCAGTCATGTTGCCATAGGTATCAAAGCAGCGAGCTGTTATCATTCCTTTGTGAGGATTGCTGCTGTTTTATGTTCACGTAGCAGCAAATCAAAGGATGGTGCTCCAGACACGAAAGGGAAGGTGTGTTGTTTTAAAGATATGCAAAGCACACCTAGAGAGAGTCGGTCCAGGTACGGCGGGTACACGTGCGGATGCGCTGACGGGGATCTGCCTGTGGCAGCAGCATAATTACTTACTGTGTGCATTCATTCAAAATGTTTATCTTGGTGGGTAAACCTTTCTTCTGACTTCTTTTTATCTCTGCCAGCTGAAGCTCTCTCAGATACTGCTGCTCCCTGCACTCATGGCTTTCACGTGGTGTTCGAAGGGACCCTGAGTTTTAGTTCCCAGTGAGTTTTAATGATACATCCTGCTCTTATTGATTTGTGTTCAACTCTGCTTAGCCCAAAAGGGATGTCTCTATTTAAAGGGATTTGCAAAAGCCTACTGGAACAGGTTGTGTCGTGCCTGCCCCATCCCTGGAAGAGTCCAAGGCCAGGTTGGATGGGGCTTGGAACAACCTGGTCTAGTGAAAAGGGGTCCCTGCTCAGGGGGTTGGAATGAGATGGTCTTTAAGGTCCCTTCCAACCCAAACCATTTTATGATTCTGTGATTAGGGCTTTGATATCTTAGAAGAAATCTGAAGCCCTAGACATTTTGGGAATGAGGGAAAATAGTAATAGTTGGGTTTCTGCAATGATTGTAACCAGCTCTGTGTCTCCAAATACTGTAGCAATGGTTATCAGTCTGGGAATTAGGGGAATATTTTGTTTTAGACTTCAGGGATACATTAGGACAGCCTTCCAGTAGCTAAAATGGTTCCAAGAGATCTGGAGAGGGACTTTGGATGAGGACCTGGAGCAACAGGACAAGGGGGAATGGCTTCAAGCTGACAGAGAGTAAGTTTAGATTGGATATATGGGAGAAATTCTTTGCTGTGAGGGTGGGGAGGCCCTGGCACAGGTTGCCCAGAGAAGCTGTGGCTGCCTCATCCCTGGAAGTGTCCAAGACCAGGTTGGACGGGGCGTGGAGCAATCTGGGCTAGTGGAAGGTGTCCCTGCCCATGGTTGGGGGGTGGTCCTTGAGGTCTCTTCCAACCCAAACAATTCTGTGATCAGAGAACAAATAGAAAAAATTAGTTTTGGCATCAAAGATAACAACCTGGAAAGCGTTACTGCATCACATACTGAGGAAAGGTGTTTTGGCTTAATCTTGTGCCCAGCTTTATACATGTGACTGCCAGTAATTTAAGTGTGAGCTGCTCATCTGCCTAATTCTGCTCTCCAGCACGAAGATTTCCCCATCACGAAGATGTGGTTGTTCTATTTATCTTCCCGTAAGTACATACACCCCAGTCATGGAAACGCAACTTAAATGAGTAGAACCATCAACCCACTCATGCAGGCAGAGCTGTTGGAACCTGTAGAGCTTCTTGTACCAAAAAAAGGGTATTTGGGTGATCATGATTGTTTTTGCACTTGCATCTTTTATTACTGTTTTTATTTAGTGTCATTTCACTAAATAAACGTTTAATTTAATCCTAACTTGAAAGACCTGCTTTAAAGCTGCATGCAGTGACTGATTTTCTTTTGAAGGCTTGAATCTATTTACAGAATCTCACTACTGTTTTTAACTAACTTCTTTGCTATGTTTTCTTTCAACTTTGGAAATGCATTAGCTGTAAACCACATGTAAAATGTCTTCAGTCTTTGAATTGATGTTTTATTTAGGAGCCTGGCATATCTGTGAATCTAAATTGAAAACAAAAAGTGGTTTAGTGAGGAAATAGTCAATAACAAAATTGTACCAATAGTGTTTGAAGAGGCTGTTAGTTTTGCTCAGGAAGTTTTTATTTTCTAGAATTTGTGCTGCCTCATTGTTTGTAATACTGAAACTGCTCCTTACCAATCATACCAATCCCTTGCATAAAGAAATGAAAGTAATGCTTGCAATTCTGGGTGGAAAATACTGAGTTAGACTTATTGGGCCAAAATCTGCGCTGAAGTGAAATGGCAAGAACCCCAAGTATTGCCTGGAGTGCTCCTTTTAACAGGATTGCAAATAGGATTCTTACTGTGGCTAACTTTAATGGAAAGATGAAGCATAAGCACTTTGTGAACCAAAGTCAGGACTGAGATTCTCCAAAGTTTATGACAAAATGCACCACAAAACTTGATGTCAGCTGGTGAAAAATCAGGATGAAAGAATCTAGAGGTGAGTATTCAGAGCTGCTTCAGGAGCTGCACTGGTTGTGCTGGTGGATGATGTTCTCTCCCCAACTGTGTCATGGGGCTGTTCTTGCTCACTTGCTTCAAGATTGGGTAACTCTTGGTTGTCACTAAACTTCTTTCTCCATCATGGATGATTGACCTTATTCTAGTTTGAATAATAATGCTTTACCTACTTTAAAATCCTTTCTGCAGTCTCTGAATAACAGGCTTTTAGTAACCTTTATTTCTTTTGCTGGGTGTAGCCACGACAGTATTTTTTCACGTTTTAATTGCAATTCTTAAAGAAGCTTAAAAATCTTTTGGTGTTGGATGTTTATTGGTGAAAGGAGCCTGAAGTTATCACTGGCTCAGACTCTCAGCTCGGTTTAGGTTGTCTTTAGACTATCTCTGTGGTAAATAGCAAGTGAATGTGATTAGAGGGATGGAGGAAAGGTGAAGAGAATTGGGATTGTTCAGCCAGGAGAAGAGAAGCTTTGGGGTGACCTAATTGTGGTCTTCCAGTACCTGAAAGGAGACTACAGGAAAGATGGAGAGGGACTTTTTGCAAGTGTCTGGAGAAACAGGACAACGGGGAATGTCTTCACACTGACAGAGGTTTATATTGGATATTAGGAAGAAATTCTTTGCTGTGAAGGTGCTGAGGCCCTGGCACAGGTTGCCCTGAAAAGTTGTGGCTGCCTCATTCCTGGAAGTGCTCAAGGCCAGGTTGGATAGGCCTTGGAGCAACCTGGGCTAGTGCAAGGTGTCCCTGCTCAGGGCAGCATTGGAATGAGATGCTCTTCAAGGTCCCTTCCAACCCAAACCATTCTGTGATTCTCTGTCTCTTATTGAACAATATAAAAATGACTCTATGCAAGTCACTGGAACTGTAGCTTCTTCCTTAGCATCATCTTTCAGAAGTTTCAGTATGTTCTCTTCAAATATGAAGCAGTTGGGTAACACTAGAAATGCTGTGGAGTGCAGCAGCAGTTGTTACACTGATAGGCTTGAAGAGGCAATAGATTAGTCTAAAAGCAGAGGTGATACCTGCAGAGCTCACCACACGTGCCCTTAAGCAAAAGATAATAATTAGTTGGTTGTATTCCCCTGCAAACCAGCCCCAGTGTCGATGTTTATGAATTGCAAAGATCACCAACTTGAGCTACAACATAAACAGCTACTGCCAGAGCTGTTTATGCCCCTTCAGTTTTTAATGTACCTATAAGATGTTTTGATAAGGGCATTTAAGGGATTTACATGCCATAATCACACCTCCAGTGATTCCAGCACAAAAGCAAGGGTAGTTCTTCAAAATATTTTAAGTGCTGACTTCCACTTCAGCATGAATAACTTGAAAACATCTTCATATTTTGTTGGCTGAACATGATTCAGTTGCCTGTGGGATGATGGTCATTAAAAGTGGTGAAGTATCTGCTGAGGAACGAGAAGTTGCTCACAGCTTGGGGATACCTGCTTTGCTAATTAGTTCATACACATTCAGCTCAGGTGATTTGCACTTCAGTCAAAAGGAAATATTTGACTAAAATCAACTTTCTTTGGCATTCTGGTACAGCTGGTGCTGTGTTTCTTAAATCACAGTTGTAAGAATTATGTGCTTTAAATAAAAATTAAATAATAGTTGCAAGTCTATACAGGATGGATGCATTTTTTTGTATGTGTAATTTGTGATATATAAATAAATGTGTGTATAAGTATATATATAATTAGATACATAATTTGTATCATGTGTATCATAAAAAATGGGTCTGTGCAGAGCTTCTTTGTTCCAAATGTTCTGTGACCAGTTGGGGATGTGGTGAGCTGGAGTGTGACCTTCTATAAGCTGAATTTGGGGTGACAGAAGCAAAAGTTTCCTTTTTTTTAAAAAAAAAAACAAATAATGTTTTTTTAACAGATGTTTAACATGAAGTCTTAATGTGCAAGCTCCCTGATTTATCAGGTTTGACTTCTCAGCAAAAGAACCCTAAATTTCCACTTGGGGTGGGAGGACATAACACAATTATGAATAACAACACAATTATTTTCATTTCATAGAATCACAGAATGGTTTGAGTTGAAAAGGGCCTTAAAGATCATCTCGTTCTAGTTTGTTTTGATGAATTAAAATAAAATATTAGGGAAAAAAAGAGAGTGTGTGAGTATATATTATCTGAATCATATTTAAACTGATTTAAATCCAGACTATCTCCACTGAACGATAAGAGTGGGAGGAGTTTGAGTCACTGCACAAGGTAAAATGTCAAAATGACTAATCACACTGGGCTGAGGAGATAGTTATTTCCTGAGCTGCAGAGCAGGTCTTTAAGAACTGTTGTGAGACCATCCCCAGTATAGTTGTCCTGGGGCCCTTCAGGAGATTACATCACTCCAGTGCTCGCTATGGGGAGTAAACATAAAGCTGGGTCACGTTTGGAACACGTATGTTTATCATGTTATAGATTAGATAAGATTATCCATGTGTAGATGTGTTTGTCTATAAGCATGTACTATGTAATAAAGTATACAAGAATGTTATAATGCAGTGTATATTATATATAAAAATATATAATATACAGAATGTTCCATGTGTGCCCGGTCCTGAGAGCTCTTGTGTGAGTAGATGCAGCTCTGTGCTTGAGGGACTCTGCCAGCAGCCCCAATTTAGCCATGTACTTTTCTGGAAAACAGCCTTTTCTTAGAAAATTTTGAGCCAACTGGCATTTAACTTATGTTCTTCTGTGTAGCAGATAAGAATTTTTTTAGATCACAGGAGATAGTGTGTCATGTGTTAATAGCCTCCACCACAGTTTCTCAGTAGAGCTCCTCTAGTAGTTTTTGAAAAGCTTTAATTGTGGTCCATTAGTGCAAACAGAGTTAATTTAACCTTAAATATCTCTCAAATGAGCATGTGAGCAGAGTATTTCCTGCTGGACTTTCCTCCATTACTTTTTGGTTCTTCAGGTAAAATAAAGTTACTCCTATGCTCTATAAGCAGCTGTACAGAATTCATATCTTAATTTTTGGAGGGCTTCGTTCCCTGTTGTCTAATATAACTGCTTATTTTCTGAATGCTTAAACTCAATCAGACCAACAGAGTGATTTAATTCTGTCAAATGCAGTCCCGTCTAACACTTTATATTTCTTTTATTAGAGATCATGAAAATGTAGGTGCTGCTGGAAATCCCATGGTTAGATTTGTTAAAACTGAAGCGCCTCTGTAGGCAAAAATACATCTTCTTGCAGCAAAGACAGTACAGAAAGTTATTTGAATTATTCCAGCAAAATGTCTTGCTAATTTAATTAATTGGGGTGTACAATCCCATTTACTTTTAAGCAGAAATAAATAAAATGTACAAGTAAAGAGGTGCTGTGATTTACATATGCAAAATATGAATTACATGAACAGAACTGGTTCCTTGAATAGCTTGAACAGCAGTTGTGCTTGCCAGAGTTCTGCAAGAAAATGATATTTCACAATTGTGAAACATGAAGAAAAGCACTTGTAGAGTCCCACCCAAACCCCACAAACAGGGATTTTTTTTTTTCTTCTGCAAGAGGTGAGCAGTTGCTGCACAGTGTTACTACTTCTGTGATAGTTGATTAATCCCTTTGCTATGCAAATTTTAAGTATACAAGGATTCAGTACTTTTATTTAAGAAATATGCCTGGAGGCTGTATTGGTAGGCTTTAGGGAGATATCTGGTTTGGTGTGAAATAAATAGTTGTTCAAAGATCACATGAATTTATGTCTTAGAAGATGAAAAGTGACGCTGTGAGCGTTTTGAGAGCACCCCCCTGCACCCGGCACGTGAGCTTGTCACTTGGTTTTGGTTTTTCAAAGAAACCCCACCAACCTCATGGAAAATCACAGAGCAGCGATGTGTCACCTTAAAAACACAAGAGTTAGGGCTCGAATTTGAGACACCCCAAGCCCTGAGGGTTTTTACCCTTGGAGCAAATCCTCGCTGCTCCTGGTTGAGGGAGTAGTTGCTTTTGCTTCAGCTTTGCTCTTCAGCCCATTTGAGTGCTTAGCTTTTAATGAATGGATTTAAATGCCATATTTCAGGTTTATGTGCTAGTTGTAGGCATCGAAGTTTGCATATTTTGAGTAAAACAGGAGGGAAGAAAACTCTGAAAGCATTTGAGTGCAAGAAGGCTTTGGTATTTGCAGTTGGTGTCGAAGATTTGTCTTGCTAAACAAAGCAAAGCGTTTATTTAAGAGCTGTTCGCTGCCTAATGTGGGCCACATTTCAATACACAGTTACAAAATTATAATACCAGTTTAATAAAATTTAGGTTGTAAAATAGCTACTGGGTTAAGCCCAGCCCCTTTTTATTCTCTTACTGTCAAAAATATTAATCAACTCCCTTCAGTGTGAAATTCACTCAGTGCAGTTTTATTATCCTTTCTCTCACCCAGCAGTGTCATTCTTTCTGTGACAGTTTCTTTTCTGGTGCAGAGCAACAGCATGTTTTGGAAACATTTATTCCTTTTCTATGAATAACTTCATCTTCATTTATGTAACTGTAGTGAGGACACTTATGCCTTAATGATCTAAACTAAAGAAATTAACTTGTTCATTACCTTTCAGTAAAGATGACTCCTACTTCTGACTTAAAGTGTAAATCAACCCAGAAGTTTAAATACCTGAACTTGGTTTTTGTGTGCCTACTTAGTAATATTCACTGGAATTAATAATCCTGATGCTTGTCTGCATGAGAAAGTTAGAAAGTTGTTACACTGATTTAAAGAGAGCTGATGGAAATAAATTGCAGCTCTCTACGTGAGGCAGCAGCAGCCTTCCTCATGTGCCTTCTTGTCTTTCCTTTTCATACCTCCCTAAAATGTGCTTCCTCGTCTTAACTTTGTCATTTTTAATTCTGTCCTATTGTTTCCATTGAGAGGGATTAGTAAAGATAAATTTTAGCTTTCCTAGCATTAACATTAGCTTATATCTGTCATATATTTCCTAGCTAGACTAAATACTGCCTTTTTCACCCTGTCACACTTCATTTGAAAGAACCAGCCTACCTGGAGCTGGGCACAGGGTTTCCAGTGAGGAAAATGAGGAAATAATTGTATATTTTTATAAGTTTGATGATTTTTAAATTATTTTTTTAATTTTATTTTTTAAATGCTGTTTGACTTTCCTGGTTGTCACTGTCCGTCGGAACAGTGCGGTGGGGACCCATGTGTGGTGCCAGTGGTGATGCTTGGTGAAGGTACAGCTGCCAACCCAAGCCATGGCTTCTCAGGTAGCCTGAATGGTGGCCTCAGCTGGCAGCTGGAGAGCTGCCAGGTAGTGGCAATTAGGCATGGAAGCAATTAAAATTATGTACTCAGTGCTGGTGAGGCCACACCTCAGATCGCTCGTTCAGTTTTGGGCCCCTCATGACAAGAACATTGAGGGGCTGCAGCTTGTCCAGGGAAGGGAACGGAGCTGGGGAAGGGTCTGGAGCAGCAGGAGTGGCTGAGGGAGCTTGGAGAAAAGGAAGCTCAGGGGGGACCTTGTCTTGCTCTCTGCAGCTCTCTGACAGGAGGGGGAAGCCAAGGGGGGGTCGGGCTCTGCTCCCAGGGAACAAGGGACAGGAGGAAACAGCCTCACTTTGTACCAGGGGAGGTTTAGATTGGATATTGGGGAAAATTTCTTCACTGACCAGGTTGTCAAACCTGAACAGGGTGCCCAGGGCAGTGGTGGAGTCCCCATCCCTGGAGGGATTTAAAAGATGTGTTAGATGTGGCACTTGGGGACATGGTTTACTGGTGGCCTTGGCAGTACTGAGGGAACAGCTGGACTTGATGACTTTAGAGGTCTTTCCCAACCTAATGAGTCAGTGGTTCTCTGTAGTCATGGTTCTTTTGATATCACTGTCAGAAGAATCAATGTTCTTTGTAAGGTGTTAGATTAAAAAAACCTCTCAGGTGTATGTGGTGTAGTTGGAGGAGACTATAGTGTGTGGGCATGTGAAGCATGACAGGGATATGTACCTGAATTTGCCCTGATGTACCTTTTTCCCTGTGAAACTACTTCTTTTTTTTATTTATTTATTTTTTACGTTTCATCTGGAAGCAGAGAGATTAAAAAGAAAATCAAATATGTTGTGGGAAGTGCATGGAGGAGTTTTCCTAGGCCTGTTCTCATTATGTTTCAGAGCCCTTTGGACAGAGTTCTGAAGAGTGGGATGTCTGGCAGGATCCGGGATGGAGAAGAGCGAGGTGCCTGGCTGCTTTTCCTGGGCATAACGGCAGCTTCCTTTGATCAGCTGGAGAATTATACTATCTAATTCTTCTGCAAATGTTCTTTTAAAGCCATAAGTTGGTCAGATACACTTTTCAACAGCTTTTATTATTTATTTTTATTTTATTAAAATGGACACATGTCACCAAACAACTTGAAGTAAACTTTAACTGTGTGTCCTTGCCAGTCAGGATCTGCATTTTCCTGTTACCAAAAAAAGCAGTATTTTTATTATTTGGAAGAGAGGAAGAGCAGAAAATGGGATCTTACATAAAAGCTGCCTTTCTGCATCATGGCCTGTACATGTGTGAGAGCTGATGCTTTCAGCAGTTGCTTTTCTTTAGGTACAGATTTTTCTGTAGCACTTACGTACTCAACTCACTTCCCTGCCTTCAGATTTTACCCGTTCTGACAAAGAGTACACAGATAATTGCTAAATTAGAAGTTAGCACAGCATTTGCGTGTCTTTTTTTCTTTCTGAGTTTGATAAAATTGTTCCATATCTTTTATACATTCAGGTTTTCTTAGGTAGTGATTTCCTCCTGTGTGTAAGTAATGCTCTTAGCAGCGACGGTGCTTTGAACTGTCACTTCATCCCACTTGAAGTTAATTACTGGAAAACTGAAGGGTTTCCTTTTTTTTTTTTTTAACATTAACCAGTTTCATAGGAAGCATCTCCTTTTGCTGAGGATGTCACTGCGAGGTAGGAATAACCACAGCAAACTGGAGAACAGAGCAACTGAGCCTTTGATCATGTGAAAACGTGAGCATGTGTTGAAGTTTCCACTGGAGCATTCCCACCGGCTGCACAGGGCTTACGCCGCCGTGTTCCGAGGGCCCGTGGCTTGGGAGAGATTTGAGCAGGCCTTAGCAGGCTGGGCAGTAAAACCCACATATCCTCTCAGGCCAAGGTGCTTTAAGTCTTTGCTCAGACTGCTTAGTAGGCACAGAATGAGGGAGATAATGTATTTTTAGCTTTTAAATTCAAAGAAACCTTTCAATTAAAGGAATTCTTGACTGTTTTAAGTGCTCTGTTCTTTGCGGTGTTTGTACACGGCGATGAGGAGCGGGGTGATTTTGATTTTTCTTTTGGTGTGGGGGAAAACCTATCCCATTTAATATATATTGTGGCAGTTTATACCATCAAATGTCATACTTTGTTTACTGCCCTTGGTAGTTTCTCCAAAAGGATCAGAAAAACAGGCCTCTTATCATACAGTGGTGTGAGTAACAGGACAATGAACATACCAGAATTCAGATTCCAGGAGGTTACTTTCAAAATAATTGTAGAGGATAATCTGATTTTTGTGATTTAAAAACTCACTACCTGCAAAGTCATACAGATTTAAGTGAGGTTTTTTTCCTGCTATTGGAGGCAATGAAACAAAAATGTTAAAATAGTTGATTTTTTTTTTTTTTTAAATTTAAAGATAATAAGGGTCACAGCTCAAGAAGGGAGAAGTCTATAGTTTGAAAGAGCCTGGGATCATAGGATAATTGGCCATGAGCCTGTGATACCTATATCCAACGGAGTGTGTAATCGTGGAATACTTGAGTATTACATGATCCCTCTGGAGTGTCTGCATTTAATCTAGTGCAACTTTCTAGTTCACGTTGAGGGATATGACTCACAAGGCTGTATTTATATTCTTTACATTATAAAATGTGCCCTACAAAGGCTTTTGTAGATTATTTTTCACAAGATTTGGATTCTGTACAATCAGAAGTCAGGCCAGAGTGTAGCAGGTATCTTCTTGGACTGTGTTCTGGGATTACAATAAAATACAGAAGTATTAATATTTTTCCTTAGTGCTAACAATGCCTTCCTTGCAGGCATTATTTTTCTGCAAAGATTTAGTAAGTTTAATAGTTACAATGAAATACTTGCAAGTGTCTCTGCAGAGAATTGAAAAAGGGCTTTTTTTTTTCCTATTGGCATTTGAAAAGCAGAAAAAAAGTGACTACTACAACAGAATTTTATTAATGAATGATTTACACTGGTTCCAGCTGTGACCATGTGATTAGTCCTTCACTGAGCAACAATGGGTATTTTCTTTCTGCTTTTATTTAATTTCCAAGAATGTGTCATCTGTTACATTAACTGCTGCCAGTATACCCCGTGTAAACTGGTATTTTTTATTTCCCTGAAGCATAAGATGAATACCCACCCATATCCTTCTGGAACTACAGTTTTAAATGAATTGGGAATTTTATTGACTATATCTGATTCAGCAAGCCAAAATCATAAAAGTTAAAATATTTATTAACCGCATTAGACTGTGGGATGCCTTGTTCCCTGGTAGTGCAAAAGATAGATATTTTCACTTTTAAAATTCTATCTTAATATTTTATTACAGCAATACAATGTGTTATAGAGGTGGACAAGCCTGCAGATTGAAATGTGGATAGTCCAGATTGTTCCTTTCCCTCGACCATATGGTGTAGTTCTAAAAGCCTTTTGTACGCTGTCTGTTCAGTTAATTGTAAACTCGGTCTTTAACGTACCTTAAAAATGAGATATATGTGAACTAAAAGTCAGTATATCCTCTGGTAAGTAAAGTTTGCTAGAAAAAAATCTAAATTCACAGCCCTGGTCTCTTGGTAGATTTTCTTTCTGGGTGAATTTGAAAGTCTTTCACTGTTTCTTGGTAACGAATGTGAGTCTGTGTGTGTGTGTGTGTGGAGAGACAGGTTTTTCCATTTCCTCCTAGGGAAGGGGAGGGGGGAAGATTTGAGGATATAATGAACATTTCATAATATTTTTGCTTGGCAGACAGCTCTGCCAGTGGGTGATGTGCAGGAACATCGAAGATTTCTGACAGATGGATGGTAGGACTGCTAATACACCTACACACGCTTCAGTGTCTGATGTTCCCGGTGTTTCTCTGATGCCCAAGAAGCTCCTGCTCACTCTTTGGTCTGATATTGCCCAGTGAGGGGCTTCAGAAGAGCAGAACCGAGTTTTCACTTGGGAATTTCACATGCCACAGAGAGGGTAATTTATTACACTCCTCCCAAAGCATTTATTACAGAGTCAAATGGGTTTTTTTAATGTAATAAGGAGTAAAAAATGAATTGTTAGTTTTAGAATCAATTCTGTTTTCTGTTGTGTCACCATAAGAAGCTGTTTGGGAAAAGTGGCTGTTTTGAATGCTGATAGGGTTGATATATGTAAAGAGGAAAACACAAAAGAGTAGGAGTCTTACTGAAACAAATTTTTCTGTGGGTTCCAACCTGGTTTGAAGCATTGGAGAGTGTTTGCTCAGTGGCAGTTTCCATGGTAGGCAAGGCTCACATCATTCGTGGCCTTGGAGATAAGAATCCACTAAAATTGAAAAAAAAAAGAAAAGAAAAGCCAGAACATTCAGAATCAAGCAAGAAGTAAATGACAGTAGTGGAGAGTGAGACTAATGTGCTGTGAGAGGCCCCTCATATTGGAACTTATTCATCTGTGCTGCATATCTGAAGTTTTCCAAGAATTTCAGATAGCCCTCTCAGTAGCTGAATGCAAAGAGATGTGTAACATTAGGGGATATTAAAAGGGGGAAAAAAAAAAAAGGCAACTTTTTGTGCCTACAGAGGTTAAATAACTCCTGACCTTTGTGCTTGCAGAAATGACAGTGCATCAGCAAGTCATCTCATAGTAAACATAGTAAAGAACAGCACGTTACTTTCTTTCCAGTAGTTAGTGTGTTTGTTGTAGAATAATGTAAAAGTTGTGAGTTTAAATAATATGATGGTAACTAAACAGCAAAAAACTGTTGGAGAATTTTAATTTTGCTAATGCTGGCTTTTTGTGCTCCAAGACATGGAATCATAGAATGTTTTGGACTGGAAGGGACCATCCCTTTCTGCTCCCTGCTGTGGGCAGGGACACGTTGTACTAGCTCAGGCTTCTCCAAGCCCCATCCAACCTGGCCTTGGACACTTCCAGGGATCCAGGGGCAGCCACAGCTTCTCTGGACAACCTGTGCCAGGGTTTCCCCACCCTCACAGCCAGCAATTCCTTCCCATTATCCCCCATCTAACCCTGCCCTCTGGCAGTGTGAAGCCATTTCTCCTTGTCCTGTCTTTCCAGACCCTTGTCCAAAGTCCCTCTCCAGCTCTCTTGGAGCCCAGGAGGGACTCTGGTGTCTCTCCAGAGCCTTCTTCAGCTGTGTCAGCCTGTCATGATACAATATTTTGTGTAGTAGGTTCTTTTGAAATTCACTGTTGTGGAGTGATGAAAAAGAAGTAGATTGATACAGGTCCTGCTGAGGTGAAGTATAACTTGGGGGTTTCTGGACACACTGACCAGTATATTCCATGAAACAAGCAGCATTTTACTTCCATTTGATACTTTTCTGGCTGTAGCCTGAAATCAGTGGGAGCAAGAAAGTGTCTGTGGGCAGAACTTTTGCGTCTTGCAATTCAAGTAGTTCAGAAGCTTTAAAGTGCAAGAAACCACATGTAATGCTTAAAGAATCCAGCTGTAATTTTGAGAGCTGGAAGAGAAAACAGTGACTGAACATTTATTTCAACTTCCATATGATGAGAGCAGTTCTCAGAGCCTGTGAGCTGCTCCTTGCAGAGTATATGAATAACACAGCTACCTATTTTTACTGTGCACTGGCAAATGTAGGCTTACTTCATTAGAGCAAGCAGTACAAACAAGATGTGCTATCTTGTATGGTTTAAAAAAAAAAAAAGACTTAATTTAACTTCCTATGCTGATTCTAAAATAAGAGAAATAAAGTCATAGAAAAATCATGAGACTTCGACAAAAATGTAACAGTTGTTTTGTCAAAAAAATCTTGAACCTACTTGTATTTTAATAATTGTTTCTTTAACTTCAGTGGTCTGCATGTCCACTGAAAGCATCCTTGAAGTAGTTTTACCTGTCTTGGACAGCCTGGTTTGTCCTGGTACAGATTTGTAGATACATGTAAGATGTGTTCAGGGTCTCAATTTGTACTTAATAGAAGAGGACAGGGTTAGAAGGTGCGAGAAGGAGTGTAGGAGGCCAAAGCCTGAAACAGAACAGGTGTAGAAGAGTGTTAGTAGACTTAAAGAATTCAGGAGCAGGGGCTGAAAAGGAGAGAAACACAGAAGATTGGGGAGATTGGAAAGAGCATGCAGAGTAGAATTGATAAAAAAGTGGTTGACTCTTTGGCAACATGTTAAAAGCTGTTTCCTTTTTCTGGTGGGAAGTTGAGATTTACCAAACAAGTCTAAGGAAAATGAAAAGAATGTGAGGAAATGAGCCTTGAGTCTTACTTTGGGAGGGGTAAAAATCAAAGGTGAAGAGGAAAACTTTGCATTTGATGTGGTAAGATGGAGGAGGAAGAAAGAGATTGTTTGTAAAGGTGTGTGAAACAATTTGAGTGGGGAAGAATTGACAGAGGGAAATGAAGCTGGAGGCAAAAAAATAATGCAAAGGAGCCATGAAGCTTTTGCTTCTGAAACAGTGAAGGAATGACTGTGTTCCAATTGGAGGTTTCCTAATGAGGAGTGAAGCAGGATGGTGCAATAGAAGACCCTTTGAGGTTGTGAACCTATCAGATAGAAGATATCAAGGATATACAAAGGAAAAGATTGGAAGTGAGAAGGAAAATATTGGAAGTGAGAGTAGTTTGAGACAGGAAAAATTGACAGGTAGCCCATCAAGGTAGTAGCTCATATGCTGTATATAAGTCAGTCCTCTCTGGATTGTATTGTATTATTAATAAAGTTTAAAGAGTAAAAAAAGATGAGGTAGGAGTAAGGAAAGTACAATATTAAGTAATTAGAAAAGAAGGTAAAAGAATTGGGAAAAAATGAACGTTAAGAAACGTAAATGAAAAGAGGAAATCAGGGATTCAGTCATATGAGAAACAATTCATATGGTTTCAAGAAGTGTGGATTTTTCTTTTGAAGATGGAATTCATCAGCTAGCCAGATGAAGAGGATACAATTTTGCCTCATTTTCATAATGAAATAATGAAAGCACAGTCTGGGTAAAAGATGTATTTGTCTGTATTTTCTTAGAAAGGATGATGCTAATGATAAATTAATGCTGCTTTTCAGAATATTTTTCTCATGTGTGCCAAAATGTCAAGTAAAATCCTTCTGGTTTGAAAGAAAATGTGTATTGTGGTGGCTTGGAAGTAGGGACATAGGAGTCACTGCTCCTTTCTTCTGCTCTTGGCTTTCCTGTAATACTGCTTTTGGGAAATGGTGCAAATCACAATTTTTAATTCAAGTTTTCTCATCTGTAAAGTAGAGATAACAATACCTACCTACCTCACAGGAGTGGTTTAATTAGTGTTTGTTAAGCTCTTCAGCATTTTTGGATGAAAGCAGATAAATGAAACCTCTTGTTGTTAATAATAGAAAAGCACCAGGCAGAAGATGTTGTACGATTTTGGGCTTGGAGGGAGGAGATAGAACAGTTACAGTTTGTTGTTTAAAGCATATTTAAGCAGAACAATGGAAAATGTTTGGTTAGAAGTTATGTAATTATTAGTTTTATGTAAAAATTCCAGCATTTTCTTACAATTTGCTTGTTATTTGAACATCTAGTGTTTTATTTCATTTTAGAATCATAGAGTGGGTTGGAAATGACCTAAAGATTTTGCAGTTCCATCCCTTCCACTATCCCAGATTACTCCAAGCCCTGTCCAACCTGGCCTTGGGCACTTCCAGGGATGGGGCATGTTAATATAAGTTTAAGTCTCCTTTGACTTTGAAAAATTGAATAAATGATCTACGTTCCTTTTTTAATTCTATAATAAGGTAAATTCTTTGTAGTGTCCCTACATGTACACAACCAAACCAAGTATTTCTCTGTCATCAAACACTGTGTCAAGGTTTCTGGAAGCACTGAAGTGTTGTATTTGGAGGTTGTGGGCAACAATAGTAAGAAATATATGAAACCCTGTGTGTGTGTGAGTGTGTGTCTACAGTATGATTTAAGCAACCTCATAATATGATCAGGAGGAAAGTTTTGAGAAAATTTTTGACAAAAGCAATTGAGCGATACAGTGTTGAGTGATAAGAAAATCAGTGGGGGATTAGTGTTGCTAAACCTTGTTTCTGAGGTTTTTTTCCTATTCAGATAGGAAATAGTCAAAGTGACCATTCTGTTTGCAGTCAAAGGAAATTTGCTGTGTATATTCCCCAGCACATTTCTCAGAATCCACTGTGTGTGTAGATGCCACGTTTACAAACGTAGTGGTGTGTCAGCAACATCCCAGGTGTCATTATAAATGTCAGCAGTATATAAGTGGTATTTGTTAGTAAGCCCAAACATGTGAAATGGTCTGTGATGCTCAACCATTACACACCTTCAGTACATTGAAGCCTGGTGCTTGGCTGAGTAGCTAAACTAAATATCAAGTGCTGTTACACAGCTTGAAGAGAAAAACCAGCTTTGAAGAGAAAAAGCAGACTTTTTTCTCAGTCGTTTTGTTAATGCCCAAGAAGATACTTCTGTGAGTGTTAAGAAACCAACTGTCTATAGACTAGGAAAAATCATTTATGGATGTCTCTTGCCCATACTCATTCAGAGCTTCAATGGGAAGGCAAAGTGCTGCAGCTCTGAAGAGTAGCTTGAATCATCTTGCATGAATATTGCCCTCTCCAAGGATATTGGCATGCAAAACAGATTTTGTTAATCTTGGAGGATTTTGAATGCACCTCACACATGGCTTCTTAACCATTCTGAGATGAAGAGGCAGAGTTGGGATTAGGTTCTTGTCAGCAGAAGCGAACTGGTGCATGATCAATGCAGAGAGGTGGAAATAATTCCCTTTTCCCTTCTCAAAGCATTTGTGTGGTATTGTTTAGTTTGGGTACCCTGTCTGTGTTTTTTAATCATCACATATATTTGCTGCAGGCAACTTATTCTTTCGCTTCCTGCCCTTCTGCCTCCGTCTTAATTATATTTTATCTCCAGTAGTCCAAGTGGGAGAGTGAAGTGTCTTCCAATTCTGCTTTAAATGTGGGGCTAAACCAGTTTCATAAGCACTTTGAAGTATCTACAGCTCACAGAGCTTTGTGGCACCAACCTCTGTTTAAAGACTGATGGGAAGATGGCATCTGAAAAGATTCAGAAAGATAGGCGTCTTTTACTCTGTAATAGTATAAGACCGATGTAACACCTCCCTTGGGTTTGGATCTGCTTTATGAAAGGGATTTTAGAATGAACCTATCTTCAGTTATTTATTTAATATTATCTCCATAAGCAAGGCACTTCCTAACATGTAATCTATCCCTGCCCTCTGGCAGTGGGAAGCCGTTCCCCCTTGTCCTGTCACTCCATGCCTTTGTCCAAAATCCCTCTCCAGCTCTCCTGGAGCCTCTTTAGGCCCTGCAAGGTCTCCCTGGAGCTCCCTGGACCTTCTCTTCCCCAGGAGAACACCCCCAGCTCTCCCAACCTTTCTCCAGAGTAGAGGGGCTCCAGCCCTTGAAGCACCTGTTGCTTCCTCTGGACCCACTTAAACATGCTCATGTCCTTCCTATGTGAAAAATAATAACAAAAGTTGTAGCTGTAGCACTGCTGTGAGTCTGACTGCATGTGGAACACTGTTGTGAGGTAACCACTGCCTTGATTTCAGAGGTATTTCCAAGCTGTCCATATGCTATTGTTCCTCAGGCCTCCAAGAGCTGCTTATGGCTGCTGTGAATGCTTAACTGATGGCATTGCCAAAAATTTCCCAATGGTCAGAATAACTGCACAACCCTGAAGTCTTTAGTAGGAGTCAGAACAGATCTTTAACTTGCTGGCAAGGCTTGTGATCTTTGTGGCTTTGAAATGAAGAAGTGGGAATATTAAGCACAGGCCTTGCGTGCGTGAGGTGTGAGCAGTTTCTCGTGTTGGCTTGTAATGGTATTTCTGGCATTTCATTGTATCAGCAGTGTCAGTAAGAGCACCTACTAATAGCCAGCTAAACTTTAAATAGTGAGGGTCTTCCAGTAACAGTCTTAAAATAGTTTCTGAGCTCTGCAGTGAAGATGTTCTTCTCTGCACCCATGTAATCGTGGCCATTGTAAACCATGCTTCATATTTTTGGGATCCCAATCCCTGGAAATGTCCAAGGCCAGGTTGGATGGGGCTTGGAGCAAGCTGGGCTAGTGGAAGGTGTCCCTGCCCATGGCAGGGGGGTGGAATAAGATGAGCTTTCAGATCCCTTCAAGCCCAAACCATTCTTAGTGCTGTACCAGTGTGCAGGAGGAGCAGGCTGGGTTTTGCAGGTTCTCTGGTGGTACAAATGGAAGTAGCTGATAAGTGACAGCATAATTTCTGTTTTCTTGAACAGGATGTTTGATTTTGATAAGGATTTTCAGATTTTGAAGAAAAGTTTCACGAGTGTGGCCAGTTAACTTAGGCAGGGTAAATGCTTTTCGGACTCTTTATACTTTAGGGAGGTGGAGAAGTGATTCTCAAGTGACCCTAAAGCTAAAATCCCCAGTGAGTTGTATTGATATCTTCATGATTGTAATAAGTAAAATAAAAAAATCCCTGGTTTGAACTGTTTTTGTTAAAGACTACAGTGCTGATCACGGGTTATAGCCAGATTCTCTTACGTGCAATAAAAGCCAAGTTTTTAAGGCACAGGCTTTCTGAGGGTGGTGATTTAAATGGCACTTTTCTAATATCAGCCATCTGAACAACTTCAAGGAAAAAATTTACATCTTGATGTCCTCCATGCGTGTCCTTGCCTTGTTTTATCTGTGGCACTGTTAAAAAGGGCCACACTTGTTTCATGTCTGTTAAGGTCTCCCCCAGACATGAGTATTTGTTCATTTTGCAGTATCTGTTTTGAAAACATCAGCTCAGAACCTAAACTTGTTTACAAAACAACCAAAATAACCTTCCAAAACAGATTGTTTTGAGCTGCTTGTATATCGCTTTTATTCATGGAAAACAAATATTTCCTGCACTGCTCACCATTTCAATTGGCAGATGATACCAGACATGTTTGTTTAACTGGTGTCAGTGTTTTTCAGCTTTCTGCAATGTGTGTATCCATAGATACTTCCCAGTGGAGGAGGTGGACCCCTTAACTTTCTGATACTTGTGAAGTAAAACAAAATGTATGAATATGCTTTTCTTCATTGCTTTAAGCCACTCCTTGAAGTATTTTGCTGGCTCTGCAAACAACAGGATGGAAACAAGTGACTTAAGTCATTAGATTTGCTATTCTTGGGTCAGAAGAGATGCTGGGGAACACTTGCAGGGAGCTGTCAGAAAGCATTTAGGCCATAATCCGGAGCCTTTCATATTTCTAGAGCCCTTTCAGAGGGCTTAGTCAAAACTTGATAGGAAAATTATTTACAGGAAACAGGATGCTGCACCACTAAATCAAATTGGCAACTCTCATTGCACTAGATTTATAAATTGATGTGGGTAACACATCTTCTGTATGTCAAGTTGGAAATAGGATGTAAATATTCTTAACATGGAAAAATATGTTTAGTGCTGTATGAAGCCCTTATTCAATGTTGTGGGATGTTTGCTATTGAATCTGAGAGCTTTCGAGGGGTTTCTGAAAGAGATAACGTGGTGCTGACTGCACAGAAGTTAATGAGATGCATTTTTCTTCCCATAACTTTATAGTGTGAAGTGTTGGTTCAGCTCTCCCTGGAGATGGCAAGAGTTGGGCAAATGGAAAACCAAAAAAATATTTAATCTGTTGAATTTTAGTACTTAATATTTAAGACTAAGGACTTCTTTTGTGCAGGTAGCTTTGCAACCCTGGAGTTACTTAGTGAATCACAAGACCATCCTATCCAAACTGAAGTAGGGATCTAATACTGAAATTTTTTTGCTGTAAACACAAAAACCCCTGATGATTTATTGCTTTCACTTGGTTAAGGGTTTCATAACTTGGCAAAATAATCATGATAATAATTTTACCTTGCAGGTCTTTAGGTGAGTAACGTGTTAGATACATTTGGCACCTCTTTTGAAGTCCATTTTTCATCATGGTTGAATTTAATTTTGAAGGAGCCTTATTGACATATGTTGTGAACTGCATATCACAGAATCCCAGACTGGTTTGGGTTGGAAGGGACCCTAAAGCCCATCTCATCCCACCCCCTGCCATGGGCAGGGACACCTTCCACTAGCCCAGGTTGCTCCAAGCCCCGTCCAACCTGGCCTTGGACACTTCCAGGGATCCAGGGGCAGCCACAGCTTCTCTGGGAAACACGTCCCAGGGCCTCCCCACCCTCACAGGGATGAATTTTGTCCTCATATCCAATCTAGCCCTGCCCTCTGTCAGTTTAAATCCATTCCTCCTTGTCCCATCACTCCAGACCCTTGACCAAAGTCCCTCTCCCAGATCTCTTGGAATGGAGGTGCTGGAATGTGCTCTGAGGTCTTGCCAGAGCCCTCTCTTCTCTGGGCTAAGCAACCCCAACTCTCCCAGCCTGCCTCCAGAGCAGAGGGGCTCCAGCCCTCTGAGCATCTACGTGGCCTTCTCTGAACTCACTCCAACAGGTCCACATCTTTCCTGTCCTGAGGATCCGAGAGCTGGATGCAGCACTGCAGGTGGGGTTTCAGAAGAGCAAAAGGGAACAGTCCCCTCCCTCCCCTCCTGCTGGGGCTGCTCTTGGTGCACCCCAGGATAGATTTGGCTTTCTGGACATCTGCCCCTCAGTAATACTCCTCTGTGTGGGACCCATCCCAGATTTCACAGCTGAACTTGATTTGACAGTGGGTCTCATTGAATCCTTTTTGTGGACTCAAGGTGTGACTGAAGATGCAGGTCCTTTCATTACGTATTCAAAGGGATACCTTCTGACTGTAAAATAAATCTGCCTTGTGCCCACTCAAAAGTTACTGCCAAACATCTCAGGCTACCAAGCCTAATGTTTCAATTAATGTTCAGATTAACTCTTGCAATTCTAGGTTTTGTACAAGAGGAGTTTAAGTCCTAAATCCAGAATTTTGGTGATACAAGAGTGATTTACCATTCGTTTAACGTTTTGCTGCTTCAAATTTGTTGGAGAGAACGATCCCAAGTTTTTGGTGTAGGGTGATTTTATTACCTCACGGAGCAACTAATGATGGCTTCTAACAAGTGTTTTGTAATTTAGGCAATCAATGTGAAGTGTAGACTACATCTTTCAAATAAAATAAGTTAAAATATTTATAAGTTATTTTTTTCAAGCATATATATTTGTTTTTAAACTGGCTGTGAATGCACATTGTAATTCTGACCCTTCTTTACAGAAAGTGGTCCCAAGCCCAGAGCGTGTGGAACACATTTCTCATCATATTCCTAATAAATTGGAGGAATTTCAAAATGCCAGCCCATTATTACCAGACTGGGACTTTTTCTATAATAGGGAACTAGCAACTAATATGTCTCCTGTCAGGTTTAAAAATAGCACTACATCTCCCATTACCACACCTATTAGTTCCCTCTCCTCTCCAAGATCCTCTAAATCAAGTATCCCTCATCTATTTAAACCTAATGTAAGCCTTCAGGATCATCAGTGGTAGCAAATTTACAGCCATAGGTGCAGCACTGGAAGTGATGAGTCCTGTAAATTGTCTTGAGCCTTCAAGTACTGACTGTAGGCACAGTCCAAATAAGTTGGATAAAACCAACATAGCATTAAACAACATCAGGAGTTTCTGAATATAAGTTATTACTATTCCAGGCTCTTGAATTACATGGAAAATGGGAGCTTGTAATTAACTGTTAAATCAGAATAACTAATTTTCTCTCAAATAACCTTGTGCTTTTGGGTTATGCTCTCATATTAGATCTGTACTAAGTTTTTTTTTTTACTTTCTCTTTTTTTTTTCCCCAAAAATTCTGTTAGTGGCCGAAGAGCTCCCCAAAATAATGTAGAACTTTTTGTGAAGATAATTGATTAATATCTGCTGCTCTGCAGAATACTTGCATCAACTTCTGTGAATCTCTTGAGACCACTAAAGGGAGGAGACAGAGGCACAAACTCTGTGGAAGAGTTAATCCAGTTTGCTGGTGATGGGTGGTCGTGGCTGTAGTTGTTTCCCTGGCAGAGCATGGCCCTGGTTCTCCCATCACACCTCTTCTGTGTCCTTTTCATTCTCTTTTGGTTAGACATCAAGAAAACTTTCTCCTAATTAAATATTAGCAATACTTAGTTTGTCTTTGTTAATCTGAACTTATGAAAACAGTTTACAGACTCCTTAGTATCCCTCACACCCTGTCCTGAGCAGTACATATCCCATATATACCACTTAGTAGGTCAATTAGACACATGGCAAATTAGTTGTGTATTGTAATTGCTACTCCCAGTGCACTGGGAATCAGGATATCAGTCAGTGAAATCTCCCTGAAAATGTATCTTTTGAGTGCTGTGCTCCAAAGGGGGATGGATGCTTCCCCACAGAGGGAGCATTGGCTGTTGTGGTTTTGAGTTAACCATAAATGTGATGCACAGATGTTTTTCTCTGCTGGAAAAAAAGAATAAATTGCAATAATTTATTCAGTATAGATAAATATCTTCAAAGATGTTGATTGAGGATGGCTAGAAGTATAGACACAAAGTATTTATGACAGTCTTAGACTGTGTCAGGAAAGAAGGTGAAAAGTGAATTCTGAGGATTAATTTTTTGTTTTCTTGTTTTGTAGCTGGAAATAAATTTAATTGACAGCAAGAAATGATGAAGGTCATTAGTGCCTTTGCCTAGATGAAATAGTAAAACAATTTAAATACTGAGTTTTAAAATGCATACTCTGCATATGCATTAGCAACTTTTTCCTAAGGATTTATAGCAATATTGTTAACTTAACATGCACAGGGTAATGTGCAGATTTTACAGCATGTTACTTTCTAAATACATAAACTCCAAAAGGAGCCTTTACTGCCTCTTGTGTCAGGGTGTCGCTGGATTGATAGCCACAGGACATCTTTAAACTCTAACTTCCAATTCCTTCTGTTCCATTTCAGGGTTGAAAGCACAGATGTAAGAAACCAAACCTGGTGATCCTCACATTTTGCTTTTTATTTAAGATCAAACTAAGTCTTTAAACATAATATTGTTTGCAAGATCATGGAATGGTTTGGGTTGGAAGGGACCTTGGAGCTCATCTTTTTCCACCTCCTGCCATGGGCAGGGACACCTTCCACCAGCCCAGGTTGCTCCAAGCCCTGTCCAGCCTGGCCTTGGACACTTCCAGGGATCCAGGGGCAGCCACAGCTTCTCTGGGTGACCTGTGCCAGGGCCTCACCACCTGCACAGGCAAGAATTTCCTCCTAATATCCAATATAAACCTACTCTCCTTCAGCTTAAAGCCACCCTCCCTAAGGTCCTATGTAGGTCCTAAGCAGAGTAAAATCTAGATGTGGTATTTCAGTGAGACAAAAGCAGGCAGTGCAGGTTTCAGTGCACACAGTGTGTAGCACCCTTGATACCTGCAGGTAACAGTAGTTTTTGGTATTCTGTAGGTGTTTGCAGCTCTCAGGTTGCGTGCAGGAGGCAGACTGTGGTTTATGGGTGTCTCCAGTAAATTAACACTAGTCCTGCTCAGCCATCCAAGATAAAGGTGAACGATTTTGGTTTACCACATTCTCAAAAGGAGGAAAGGATTTCTTGCTTTTTCCAGTTGATTATATAAAAGATAAATTGTCATCCTCGCTTATGCAGTTTAGTAATGACAAACCTCAGAGCTGGTACTTTCGGGTGATCTAAATTTGTGTTAAATTTTGGTCAAACCTTAAAATGTGATTGTGTTTAAGGTACAGCTCCGGGGTTTCGGTGAGTCACTGTCATGAGTGGGAGGGTAATGCAGGCTCTTTCAATCTGGGTTTGTGTGTATGTATATACCACATCCCCCCTTCAGGTGGGTGCATATTGTGGGGCTGGGAGGGAGAAGGGACAGAGGAGGAAAGGCAAAGACCCCTAATAGTTCTTTGGAGAATCCCATTTTATCGCAACATGCAACATGGAAATTTTTTGCCTGTGTTAGGTGTTGCAACGTGTTTATGTGAAACCATCAAAGGTTTTAAGTATGTTTATGTCCACAGTTCATACCTGGTGGGTTTTGTAGTTGGTTGAGTTCTGAGATGCTGAACCACATGTGCTCTGGATACGGTGGTGGAATAAATTTCTCATACGTGTGGGACTGTGACCGTTAAAACAATCATTACTGAAACCCTATACCTTGTTTCCTGTAACCAATAGCAGCTCTCTACCTATGGAATATATTAACAATTATTCCTTTGGGTTTGGATCGTTGCTCAGCTATTTTGTTGGACAGATATTTAAACATAATCTGTAATTTATGTTGTCTGAATACGTCAATGAACAGAGCTAATTATGGCTTTCTGATGCGAGCTGTGCTGATGTTTGTGAAACCACACTTCTGTTTGTAAGACAGAGGGGACATGTGTTCTTTAATAAATCATGGAAAATGACAAGTTTTCTCTATCTAGGTTGGTTAACAAAAATACTCGAGTTGGTGTTCACCTAGAGTTTAAAAAGAAGCCATGGTTACTGTGGCTAGTCAAACAATTAATTCTTCTGTGCCTTTAAATTTTTATTTGTTACTCTGCATAGTACTTAGATTTTCTTTTAGAGGGAAATTATTGGGTCAAACAGCAGTGGCCCTTTCAGGGACTCCATCACTTGCCATGTTTCTGCAGAGTGCTCACTGTGGGGTAGAGCTGCAGCAAGTCACAAAAGTCCTGGATGAATGTCACCGTGAGGGGCTGGCGTTCAGACAGCACCTAATTACCCACCTACACTTTGTGGTACTTCAGTATACCTCTGTATTAGTCATGTCATTTTGACACTGTAACCACTTGGAAGGATTTTTTAAATTTCGGATAGTTTCTTCTCAATGTATATCCTGAAGAATGTGCTGCTCTCTGTAGTAAAGCCAGAGTAGGAAATATTCAAAGCAAAGGATCCTGCAGGCCTGCGGATTGAGCTGTTTGAGGAACACCCAGGATTGCTGGCTCCAGAGAGGAAACACTGTAATGAGAAAGGGGAAGCAGTTCTGTTTTTCTAATATTTGTTGTTTTCTTTGAAATGGGGAAAAGAATACCTGGAGTGATTTATATTTAATTGAGGATTGCATTCCATCAGATACGGTGAATGTTCTCAGGCCATTTATCAGCTGTGTCTTTTGGAGACCTCTGAGGAGTCTATGGGACGTATTTACCTTAACTTGGCTGGGTCAAGGGAAATAAAGCAAAAATAATAGCTGTTATTTTTGTATGTGAACAAAACTGGAAGTCGTGGTGAAATATGAGGTAAACGACTGTGTCCTACCTCCTCTGTGCCTTTTTAAATACAAAAAATTATTAGTTATATGTAATATAATTTCCTTTGTATTATCAGTGTATCTTTTTAAAACAGAAGATTTATTGACATTTTCATTGCTCCATTTTAGTCAAGCCCTGAAGCTGATGTGACATATACTGTGCTGCCATTATCCTTTAGTTTCATATTTAGGCATTATCTTGTTAAAAAAAAAACCAACCAAAAAACCCCAAAAAAGGGACAAAATATACCATGTACTGCTTTTTATATAATAATATTTTATCTAAATCGAGTATGATATATATTGTGAGTAATGAGTGCTAGTGAAGATTTTAGTGAGCAGTACCTACATTTTTGAGGAGTGAGTTTTGTAAAAAACCTTTTGAGCTTCGGGTCGTCTCTGAAAAATGTGTCAGTGCTGACTTTCACCCTCACAGGCTGCTGCCATGGGGTCTGTGAGTATTATTGTGAGGAATTGCATGGGAAGAGCCATCTAACACCCACTCCACGACACATCTACAATTTCAGCCCAGTTTCCCAATGTAAACATCCAAAATGTATGACAGTATTTCTGTAATGTTTGCATGATGCAGTTTTACTACTAGACCTAAAGGTAGGTAAACGCAGAATAACTAAATGTCAGGGTCTTTAAGCAGGGAGGAAACCTGAGAACTGAGAGTCTCTTACCATCAGCACGTACAGTCATTCTCTGTCCCCATGAGGGATGCACAGAGAAAACTGGTGCAGAATAAAACCAGAGAGCACAGTGTCGATTCAGCTAAACCTGGTGATAAAACCAGTTTCAGAACTATGATGAAGTGTGGTTTGATCAGATACTTCATGAGAAAAATGCTTTATTACTGGTACTGCTAATGACTTGTAAATTAGCTGCAGCCCCTCCCTGAGTGACTGACTCAATGGCCTTTACCAACTTTTCACATACCCCTTTTTTAGGGGATGAATTTATAAAACACTTTCCCCCCAGTCCTTTGAATTAAATTTTCGGTGACATTTGATGACAGGCATAGCATGATTAATTACAAATTGTTCTTTAGGTGAATAGTGCAGATTCTAAACCACAGCTTGTGTTTTTATAGCAGTTATTACCCTGCAGGCTCCAAAAGGGCTTTGGAGGAGAGACTATGAGTTTGGTTACATCATTGTAAATTCAGAGAACGTCAGTGATCTCAAAAGTGTGATTTTTTCAAAATTAGGTCAGTGCAAAAGAGATCAGAATCTGTTTTGCTACCTGAAAAGAAGCAAGCTCCAAAATGAAGTCTTTGCTTCCAGAAGGCTTTCTTTTTGGTTTTGCAAAGAACATATTTGTAATAAAAAATAATTTATTTGAAATATTATGGGAGAGTGAATAATAGAGCAAAGTATGACCTGAATCCTGTGTGGATTATGGCTAGAAAGTCTGAGCATGGAATACTTTTTCTCTTGCTGTGATCTGTAATGACCCAGGAGCTCTGCATCACCATTTCATCTGGCAGTGTGATGGGCCAACAGCTCAAAGCTATCTTAAAGGTTTCTTACATTTTGTCTCCCAATTGAGTTGATTCAGTGTTTGGATTTTTGTTGCTGGCTGGCTGATTTTTTGGTAGCTACAGTGCACTTGTAAGAATTTTTTCCCCCAAGATTTGTTTTCTCCCCTCTGATTACAGAACACAGAATATTTTTCACCTGATCTTGGGTTGAACTAAATCTCACAGTTGAAATGATACTGAGGTTTTCAGGAGAGTAAGTAGTTCTCTGTTGAATTCTCACTTCTTGTCACCAGAGGTTTTGGTAAGATAAGGATTACAGTCTGAAACTACTAGAAATGACAGGTCAGGAAATGGATGTAAGGTCTTGCAATATACAGCATCAAACATGAATCCTGAGTAAATGAGTTTAACAGAGTCCTCCCTTGTTAGGGAATGTTGAGGAGGAAACCATCAGAGAACTGGTCATTGATGGTGAATACCTTCCAGGGTTTTGTTTTCAGCTTTTGTGTGTGATGGTTTTGCTCGAAGCATCTGAGAAGCAGCTTTTCAGTACCCCAGGCCTGTGACTCATGAGGGCGATGAGCAACAGTCACAGGGTTTTCATCTGTCCCCTCGCTTTGGGCAGCATGTTTTGCATCCTGTTTGTGAGCAGCTCTGTGGCTCCTCATATGAGAGCTTTCTTAGGCCTCCTCTGCTGTTCTCTTCCACCTATTTTGGAGTACTCGGAAAAAACATCCTGGTTTGTCTCCTATTGTTGTTGCTTGGGTAGTGATCCCAGCTCCCAGTGATGCAGGCGAGTCCTGGGGGATGCTCCAACTGTATCTCGCCAGGCTGCTCTCTGGCTTTAAGTTCCTTACCTAAATCACTGTTACTAGCAAGTAAGAAGTGTGTTTGAATTGGTTTTTCCATTTATCTGCCACCGGGAAAAGGGGGGAAAACGATGAAAAAGTGAATAAACTGCTCCAAAACGTATGGAAGAATCCTATGTGTTTGGGAGTGGGTGTGTAAAGTAAAGCTGCTTTTAAATATCCCATTGAAAGCAAAGCAATAAATTCAAAAGACCGTGTTTTCCTAAGTCTTACACACTAAGCTTCATGTAAAAATTATAAGTGGTATCTTTTAATGGTTGAAACAAATAGGTGTGATAATATTGTCCTCGTAATTGCTAAGTAGCCTTTTCTGAAGTAAACTTATTAATGTAATATGAAGATTTTTTATCAAGACACTGTGAGGCCTTGCAATATATGTCTGCTTTTTCCAACATAATTTTCTTAAATAAAAATAAAAAACCCCTCTATTTCTAAAGAAAACTCTTTCTCTGTTTTCGTTTTCAGAATCCAAACCATTCTGAAGCACTTGGAAAATGAGTGTTCTTCTCATTGAGCCCTTTTATGGTGGTTCCCACAAACAGCTGATGGATCTTCTTCAGGAAGAGCTGCAGGAAGACTGTGTCCTCTGCACACTCCCAGCCAAGAAGTGGCATTGGAAAGCACGGACTTCTGCTCTTTATTTCATGCAAACAGTGCCAACAAGTTCTAATTACAGGTAACCCAGGGACTGAGGAATTTCTAAGCTCAAGTTACAGAGAAACGTTCAGCCAGATCTCTCGAGCTGAATCCTTATGTGCATGCAATGGTGTATGTGGAAGTAATTGGAGACTTGCAGTGGACAACACAGGTTTTTCTGTGAAATTAATTTCTGGGAAATTACTGCTGTGTTTTATTTAGAATTTCCTAGACTGTTTTGTCTTGTGTTGCCAGTCCTTGACAGTCTCTGAGTATCTGAAAACATGATGTCTATACATGTATGTGTATCTCTTATTTGGAATTTTTCCAGTGAGTTCAGTCATACTGAAAGGTTCAAACCACACTTCCCAGATCAGGTTGAAAGGTGGCACAGATGTGGAGGCTCCAAGCTTCCCCACGTGCCCTCTGATGTATCTGTTAGCAAGTCTGATTTATCAGTGTCCTGCTCAGGCTGACCTGGAGGATTAAGGGAGCAGTTTTATCTTAATGATGGTCTGGTTCCATAACGTGCCAGCAACTGTGGGTGTCAGTTATGCATTTATGTAAGTGGCAAATTTCCATCAGGAAGAACCTGGACTGATAAAAGCAGACTATGTAGGTCAGCAAGATAGCTATCATGTAGTAAGAATCAGTCACTCCAGAAGCAAGGTGTCTTTAAACCCAGCAGTTTTGCTGGGCCTGCCTGATCAGTTGAGATGTGGTGAGATCATTGTCTGGAGCAGTGAGATACTGCCCTGCTCAGAACATGCAGCTGAGCATCATGGGGGGACTTTACACCTTCATGGAGAGACACTGTTCATGCACAGGGTTATTTTAGCACAAGCAGCTGCTTTTCAGCAGTAGGATGAACTTCAGTGGGACTCTGAGCACAACTGGACGATGTTACAGTTATGTTACACCTGGATGAACTAGTTACAGTTCAAAACTGGGTCTGGTATTTGTTACCAGGAACAAGTAGATGCTTCCTGAGGAAGGAATATCATTTTTCAAGAGTAGATTTGTGCTATAGTAGGCTGCATTTGAACAGTGTTACTCAACATAGTGTCTAATCCATTTTGGAACACATACTATATAAGTGTACACCTTTCCCGTGCCTGCTTTTGGCTCCCATTTAAAATAATCTCCCATCCCAAGCCAAACGTTATAATTAATTCTCCCTGGTTTCTCTTGTGCGAGGCTTTTAGTGTTGGTTTCCTCTTGCTTTCTTTTTGCAACAGTTTTGTTTTGGAGGAGTGTACATGACAAACTGTTATGTAAATTTGTCTTGTATCGCAACCACATCCTCCAACGCATCGCAATGTTATCTGTGTTCCTTCAAGGTCAGCAGCCCAAGCTGTCCAGCACTAACTGTATTAAACTAATCAGACATCACTCATAGACATACACTTCATTAGTTTAACTTACAGTTACATTGACCTAAGATAACTTAACTCCAATTTGTCAAGTAACCCACATCTCGGGGGAAGGGGGAGGGAACGCAGACAAAAAAAAAAAAAAAAGAGGCAAAATCCCACAAAAAACCCCCAACAACCCAACAAAAAACCCTCAAACCAGCAGCCTGAAAATTCACTTGAAGTTAATAAACTTGCAATCTGTCATAGACTTATGTGCAAATATAACCTTTACTGACAGCAAATAAATCTGGTCTAACCAATGGAGCATCTTAAAGAGAGGAAAGCTTCTCCTTTGCTGGTGCTGTTTGGGTTGGAGCAGAGAGGATCAAACAGTCCAGGTTGACAAAGATGGAGTGTTTAAAAAAGTTTCTGCCTTGTCCTCGCAGGCAGCATAAAATTTTAGGTCGAGAGCTGATGTGGCTGGTGAGAAGAACAGCTATTAGAGATACCTTCTACTTTACTTGCACATTTTTAATGTTTGTTCCATAATTCAATGTTTCAATTATTTTATTCAATTGAAAGTATAAGTGCATCAGACTGCAACCTACTAGGGCTAACTAGTCTCTCTTATTAGAAAAAACCTTGAGTAAAATTGATATTGATTCTTTTATTTCTAGCTTACTAGTAACCATTAAAGATCTGCTTCCCAGGTAGTAGTTTGTAAAAACAAAATTCCATTGCAAGCTGGGAGGACTGTGTGTTTGGAGTTGCATGTTTAAATATTTCAACCTTCTTGTCAGGTCGTGAGAAATACCAAATTTGCATTATTTATAATATTGACATTATTTACAGGAAAAAACTGTCTTTTACAAGTGCTTTTCATAATGTGCTGTCTGAGAAATACCTTTTTTTCTGTTTGCATGTTTAGTAATACAGAAAGGTTTCAGATATCTCAAGTGCAAGTGCTTTTGGTAATGGAGATGTGTTACTAAATTTTTTTGTTCAAACTGTACTTTATTTCAGGATGCTGATGTGTCTGAGAAATAATACTGGTGCTGTTAAGTCTGATATTAGATACATTTGTAGAGAAGTAGTGTAGATGTGTTTTAAAAGACTTAGACTTTTATCCATACATCTGATTATGGGAAGGAAGCATGTTTGTTATCTTACAAGTGACACTCGGTGAGTTAAGGAATAGTCTTAAAAAGTGCTTTTGAAGCGAAATATTCAGTGCAGAGTCATAGATGTTAAATTCAGATACTCTGCAGTGACCAGAGAGTTGATATGATGAACTTGTTAATAATTTTATCAGAGAAGAGACGTGTCCTCCCTTGACCAAGAATTAAAGCGGAGTTGGTAAGGAGTGGGGCATTCAATGTTACTTTCATGAGCTGTGTGGGTGATAATCATGGTGTGTGATAACATTATGTTCCCAAGGAGGAGGAGACCTACCCAGAAGTGTAACAGGGAGAGGGAACCCTCACCCTCCACGGGGAAGACACGTAGTAGCTGTTACAGAAGGTATCACACATTTAGTATTTGATTTGCAGCACTGCATGGATTTATATTAATTCCCTGATGCAAAGTCCAGGCTGTGTTTGTCTAGAAAAGTGTTGCTTTTCTATTTTCATGGCTTTGTTGAGCAGTGTGTTGTTAAACCAGCTCATGTCTTCATTCCTCTCCTGAAAGGAGGACAGGAGCCCTGATGAACGGGAGGCTCAGGCACAGAGTCCTTCCAGCTTGGAAGGCCAGAGGGAGAATTTAAAGGTGGATCACTTAGCTAGTGAACTTGAAGGGGTCTAACAGATTGATGTGCAGCAGCCACAGAACTGAGCATTTCTAGGAGCTGTCTTAATTGCTGGAGAGTCCCACAAGATTTTTCCTTAATTGGAAAGAAGGTGCTTGTTTGGATGTTGTGTTGCTATAAGGAGTTTCACCCTCGTGGTGGCAATTTCCGAAATCTCAGCATTTGAAATGTACCAAAAAAGGGCAGAATTTCTGTCTGCTTCCTCTAGACAAGCTTTTCAGCAGTCTCAGAGTTTTGTTAGCAGTTGATGGGATTTTATCATCTCCATTCCATGAATTGGGAAGGTCCAGCAGAGAGCCGTGACCTCCTCAGGCTCCTGGCGCTCTGCAGAGTTGCTGTGGTGTCTGCTTTGTCTCCCAGCTTCCTTCAGACAGCTTAAACTCCTTGATAAATGGAGATGTCTGATCCTTAGCCTAAAGTTGTTTTCCGTAGCACATAGTGGCTATTCTGTAATTCTAGAAAGCATGTAACAAAAAGAATTTTTTGAGCCTTTTTTTTTTTTTTTCTTCTTAACTCAGGGAAAGTTCTCAAATTTGATAATACTGTTGCACAATTTAATGGAAAAAAAAAATCACTCTTCTTTTTCCTGTAATTCTTTTCTTTATTATCATGAACAATCTATTAGATTTCAAACAGTAAAAACACTTGATATGACACAGTAGAGGAAAGCAGTTTTTATTTCAAGGGCTGTCCTCTACAGAAAGTAATTCAAACCCCAAAAAGTTAGGACTGTAAGATTTAGATCTGCAAAATAGAGAGACTAAATTCAATGTAGCTTCCAGTTTGTTGTAATAGTACTGCTAGATTATTTTAAATATATATGTATAAATATTATGTATAACATTCAGTATTGCCCCCCAGGTAGCTGTTCATATGAATAAAGATTTTATTTGTAACAGATTCTAGCCCTGAAATACCCCAAGGGTAAATGTTAGCATATATATACCCCTTGATATTTGACAACTATATTTTAAAGACAAACTCTGCGCTTTTTCCATTTTACAAAAGAGAAAACAAATCATTGTTTTCAATTAATAGAGCTCTGGAAAAAAACCCAACCTGAGGGTGTGGTGTTCAGCAATGGGGAGTATGTTCCAACAGTATATATTGTAGATATGGTTGTTTTTTCTTTTTTTTAAATATTCTGTTAAGACTGCTAGATTTAGGGTTGTTTCAAATCTGATGCTTTTGTTCTATTCTGTAAGGAGAAAATACATTATTATAGAGTGGATTATCTATTAACCGATGGACTGGTGTCACCTAAATATCTTCTTAAAAACAGTTATCCTTTAGATTTTTATTCCAGTGAGTAGTTCAGTCCCACTGAAAATATAACACTGCCTCGATGTGTGAGCATTTGCAATCTTGAGGATTTACTGTTTTCTAGATATATCATTTTCAGAAACATTCCTGTAAGTAATTGGTCCTGGGAAAGGTGTTTGAGGATGTGACTTGAAGCAAGGCAGGGAAAATTTTAGCCATTTCATTAAATCTGAATACGTAGACGCCCATTTGTGGTGGAAACCTTCTTACCTTTTTACACCTTTCTGTCAAATACTGGGAGTGTTTATATAATCTTCATACGAACTGGAATAATTTTTCCTGCATTAGAGGCCTTCCTAGAATTTTGCCCCAGTAATGCTCAGGTAAGGAATAAATAAATTAAATGTGTGAGTAGTACATTAGCTAAATAAAAGATAACCATGTACCTACAAATTAACAAAAAGTTTATCTGATAGTTTGGTTTTTTGGGCATATTTTATGGTGTTTGCTTCTGTATATAAGTCAATAGAACAGGAATCTCATTTATGGCTCATTTATGACACTAAGAGTGTGTTTTGGTGTTATGTTCAACTTTGTTGCATTTGAAGATGGGATGCGGCTCATCTTTTTGGAATTACTGAATCATTTTCTGCCCAGAGGTGGTCTTGGTTTCACCCCATTTCTTTGTTACTTGGTGTGAAGTGAAGAAGTGTTTGGGTGTTTTAACTGCAGTTTTATGTGAGATGCAGTGGAATGTGCTCCTAGAGAGGAAGGGAATGTGCTTCTAGAGATCCCTTGTACTTTGATTAGCTGACATAAAGGCATGAATATCTAAGGTGACTAAATGTAATATCAAATATCCCACAGGGACAGGGCTCAGGTCTCCTAGAAACATAGGATCACAGACTGGTTTGGGTTGGAGGGGACCTTAAAGTTCCAACCTTAAGGGGACACATCCACTAGACCAGGTTGCTCCAAGTCCCATCCAACCTGGCCTTGAACACTTCTTTGATTAAAAATACCATGTGGGTGTAACTCACTCGTTTTTTTTTTAGTCTCACTGGTGGGTACAAATAAAAACGTTCTCATCTTGCTGTCGAGGTGCCCAAAGGAAGGTTGAGGAGATGCTGCTTCACTCTGCTCTTCTTTTATGCTCCCCGGCTGAATAAAGGGTCATTACTTCTTTAATTTCATTAGTGCTAAACTTGCCTGCATTTTTTTTTTTTTTCCCCTAAGCAAACCCGTGGAGTTCACCCAGGTTAGTTCACACGGGCTGGTGCAAACACACACACGTTTGTCCTGCCCACGCTCCGGAGGAGCTGGCTGGGAGCTGTCTCCGCTCCGGGGGCCAGATGGCCGTCCTAGCACCATGTCGAGCCTAAACCAATAAACCCCACCAAGATACGAGACACAGGCACCATGTACTGAGCTAAAACAACTTTGTGACTTCTGACCAGAGCTGGCTGGTGTCCAGGCCAGCTTCGAGTGTAAGCAAAGAGAATATACGTCCATATGGAACGGCACGGAGCTCCACCGCTCGGCACAGATGATGCTCTCCACTGCTGTAGCCCCGGATAATAGAGGGTGTCCCAGCCTGGATAACGGGTGTGAAATCCTCTCTGGTGAGGGAGAACTTGGAGGCCATCTGATGCTGGGAGAACGCAACGTGGGAATGTACGCGTAAAACTGGGTTTTGTTCGAATTAGGTTAATGTCGCCCAAAACCTGTTCTGGAAGCTTCCTCTGAAAATGTTAAGAGAGAACTTGTGAAGAAGAGCATATTGTCAGATGGATTTGAGAATTATTTTTATCAGAACGCTGATATAAACCAAAGTGGTTTGTATGAAGTTGACCAAAAAAGTGGTTTAAAATCTGCAATGGATTAATTTTTTTTTAATTGAGGATTTTAATTGAAAAGTATAAATAAAAGTAAATGATTAAATGATTGGTGAAAAAATTTAAGCTAGTAAAAAAAACCCCGAATATAGTAAAAAATTAAGTAGTCCAGTAAAAAAAATTAAGGAAGGTCCAAGGGCAAAATCATTTCCTATTGAGGATAACAGCACTGCTGTGGTTTCTCTGCTCACAACCAGCCTGTTAAAATTTCCTTTTCAGTGTGATGGAAAGAGGCTGCCTGAAAGTTTCTGTGAGGCTGGTGAAGGAGGTGGGATCTCCCTTTTGGGGCAGATGAATTCCCTTACTCTGCGGTGCTGAGGGGCCAGAGACAGTGTTCTGGTGTTCAAAGATTTAAGAACAAATGTTTTTATTCTTAGCTCTGGCTGCCTTAAAAGTTTGGGGAGAGGGGATTCAGTAAGAACAACAAAAAATCCTTTAAGAAACAGGACCAAAAAAAAAAAAAAATTCCCAAGTAAACTACCTGAAATTTATTCAGGCAGACAGCAACGTGATCTTAAACATTCACTTTGCATTAATCAACTTTGCCTCAGATAAAATGCTGGCAGATGGTAGCTATTCATTTTAAAAGTGACACGTTTTCTTTACGTTTTTGTGTGGAAACCCCCACATGCACTCTTCCATCCAAAAACTTTACTTGGTTAATTTGTCCAACGTGGCTTCCCCCCTTGTCCCCCCCCCAAATACACTCCCATTATTAGGCAATTTCACAATTTGGATAGTTAAAAGAGGCTTTAGATGAGTTTAAATGCAGGCTTCCTCCTTTGAAGTCTGGGGGAGAATATATAGGAGCTCCAATTTGGCAGAAATAAGATGGGAATGATGAAGACGATGCGGGGAGAGGTGCAGGGCCAGGAAGGACCCTGGTTGGGACTGCTGGGTGATCTATCCAAAGTGCTAATGTGAAATGGCAGTTGTCTGTTTGATGTGTAAAAGATTTGCTGAAATTCCAGCAAAATATTCTGATGAGACAAGGAAAGAACAGTCTGGGTTTTCAAACCCTAGCATGTGTTTTCCTTTATGTTCTCAAACGCCGGGTGAAATCCTTATTTTTCTTTCTAAAATGAATTTTATGAATCACCTGGAGAATTGATATTTACATTGCTGGCAGTAAAATGTAATGAAATTGTGCATTATGATTCACTATTTCTGCACTTAGGATTTTAATGAGGATTTTATCTGTCCTTTTAAATGGTTGCTGTGTATATATTTTATTTCTAGATTAGTTATGGATTACATTTCTATTTCCAAATAACAAACATATACGCTACTATATTATAAAGAATATGATACTTTCCACAATTCATTGTCATTCCAGCCCATAACACTAATTTGATCTTCCAAAGGGAAAGTAAAAAAAGAGAAGCTTTGGTTTGCATCTAATATAGGGGAAAATATTGACTTTTTTGTTGTTGTTGTTTTTTTTTTTTTTTACTACTTTTCTGGTTTTTCTCCTAATCTTTTTTTTTTTTGTTTCCCCAGCGAAGAAGTAAATAATACAAATTCTGTCAGATACTTGCTTTGTACATGTTTTGGATTTATAGCTTTGTATTCCAGTGTCATAAATAACTAGTTTTCTTAATGAGTACTCACAGCTTGGCTGGGTTTTATATATTTATATATATTTTTTATATATATAGATATAGATATATATTTTTTTTTTTTGGTCAAGCATTAACCTGACCCAAACACATTAAAGTTTGAAAGTCTTCTCTCAGGTAGTTGTGCCATCTCAGTTTCCAGTCTACAACAGACCAAGAATTCGGTTACCTTTCCTTACCTATTTAATCCCATGTGCCTGTACCTGAGAGCCAGCTTGGACAGGGCTTGGAGCAACCTGGTCCAGTGGGAGGTGCCCATGGCAGGGGGTTTGGAATTGGATGATCTTTAAGGTCCCTTCCAACCCAAGCCATTCTGGGATTCTGTTTCCACATCTGCTTTTTTATGTCAGCTGTGGACAGTTGACATCTGTAGATGTCCGTGAGTTTCAGTGTGGATTTTGAAGGTGCTTTCCAGGTCCATGTTCACTCTAAAAAATGTGCCCAAAGGTGTTTTCTGGTTTTATCTCCTTGATTCCTGTGGGATTACAAATGTGTACAGATTTACAATGTGCATGTGACTGAAGCAACACATCTTGATGGGGCTGTGGATAGGTGCTGGAGGGAAATGATGCTCCTGGGCCTAATTGCAGACAGCACTTTATTACAGTGGTTTTTACTTCAGACAAGGTATAATGTATTTTTTTAAGGACTGAATGTCCATAAGGTGAGGTTGGAGTCCATTAGATGCTCTCCAGGAGCATCATGTCCTGGTGTAGTTCCATCCAAAGGACCCAGTTCATAATCTTGAGACCACTCTGGTGTGAGGCGAGTCCTGGTGGGTGAGATGGCTGTGAGATGGATGGTTGCCTCATAAATGCTATTCTGTATCAAACAGAAATGCTAATCTAAATTGACCCATGAAACACTTAATTCTGTGGGTTATGGCATAGTTTCTTCCCTAAACATGCAGCACATACCTAAGCAGGAGTTTGATTACAATCTCTGTGCCAAATCATGATACAAGGGAATATGTTTAATTTAAGATGGACTTCTTACTCCCCCAAACCACAGTTTGATCCATTTATTTCCTCCTCCTCTTCCCTTTAAACTACTCAGCCCAAGTATGTTGGGATGATACCTGTGATTGGTAGGCTTTGAGTCGTTATGGTGATGAGTTTAACTTCCCTTAAAAAAAAAAGTGAGTACATAAATTCTGTCTAATAATTTGAATATCTTTGATGAATACAAAGCAACTAAAAGGAGGGGGTTTTTGTTCATCTTTCTATAATGAAGATTTCTGCAGTCTCCTTGTTCCCTTGGACGATATTTTCCCTTTCTTGCCTTTGTCCTTTGTCCCTGTCTTTCCCTCCCTTCCTCCTGCACATCTCCTCTGATGGTCCAGTGGACACAGTCATTTTAAAGAATGCTTTCCATTTCAGAGCACTTACTGGGTTTATTGTTTATATTTTTATAACCTTGCCTACTTATCATTTTTTGTTTCAGCTCTCTTAATTTCTATTTTACTTGTTGCACACTTGCACTTCTGTTTCTGCCCAGTTACAGCTTGAAGAAAGAATGAGGGAAACAGCAGTGGACACATCAAAAGCAAATATGTGGCTTTCTTTTTGCAGAATTACTGGAAGAATTTATTCCTGTTATCAGTATTATTTCTAATAATTATATGAGGAGAAATGTATTTAGAGTGGGGCAGATGTTTCTCTCACACCATCTTACCTGATAGACCTACTTCAGGGCTTTAAACTAGTGATTTATCAAATGGTTTAAAAAGAAAAGGTGTAAGTTATTATAGGTAAAACAACAGAAAATTTATTTCAAGTTTAGTTTTTCTTGCAGTTAATGGTATTCCTACTGACTTTTCTTAATGTGTTTTCTTTGTGTGCAAATATTTTTTGCCACAACATGCTCTACATAAAATTATGTGTATCTGTTTGGAATGTGGAAAAAATTTTCATGTAATTAAATATTATGTAGTAACATGAAGAAATTTTTGAACACTTAAGTCTGTGTATGTCTGTTATATATGGAAGAATTAAAAAAATTGAAGGGGAGTAATTTGAGAACATCTGCAATTTCTTATTTATGTAAGAGAATATCCCATTTTTAATTAAAGATGGAATTTAAGAATGATAAATGGGACCATTATCTAGTAACAGTTAGTTTGCAGGCATTTTTTTCCCAGTTATCATGCATAGCGACATCTTTGTGTTTAAACCTTGAGGAATAGAATTATTTTAAGTTATTTTAATGCAGATATTTCCTGGTAATCAATTTTATCAAAAACATAACAGCTCAAAGTTTTATATTTCAAATTAATTTGGAGAAATATGCTAAAGATGCTGAAACTATGCAAGAAGAGGAAATGAATTTTGGTGGACAATTGTAACAATGGCATTATCTTCTATTTTGTTTTATTTAGAGTGTAATGATTCCTAAATTAACTTAGATGGAGAATGTCCTTGCTATAGCTATACTATAATAAACTGTAGAGGAGCCAAAATTAAATGTAATTTCTGAAGTAGGGAGCTGGTTACAGAGTTTTTACCTACTCTAGACAGTTATGTTGCCATCTTCTCGAGGTGGAATCTGGTTTGCAGTAGGACTGAGTTTTGTGAGCTTCAATACTGGTCTTGTGGCTCCAGCCTAGTCTGGAATGAGTTTTCAGTGGTTTCTGTGGCTGTTGATGCATTCAGGACTGAAGTGCTTTAAACACAGATCTCAGGTCTTGCCCAGAAAGGCAGAAGCTCTCTAGGCAGAGGTGGTAGGAAGGAGTGTGAGGAAAGAAAAAATTCCAGAAAAGACTTTGGAAAACCAGAGTCTAAATTATTCAGAATTGCACCATGAGTTGGAAATGATAAAACCTACATTTTCTTCCATTTTTAAATCATGGAATAGAATGGAGAGTGGTCTTGCCTTGAATTAGTACTCATTCTGTTACAAATAAACTGAAAAATACTTTGATATAATTTTACATATCAATACAGAAAAAAATAATTAGATTTTAATCCTAGTGTCATAGAATCGCTAAGGTTGGAAAAGACCTCTAAGAACATCAAATCCAACCATTAACCATGTAATGCTATAAGGAGTGGAATATAAATTCAGCATTAAAAGTCAGCATCTGTACTTTTAAAATACTAATTTCCAGTGCTAACAGCTGCATGGAAGGTCGTTGACACTGCGGAGTGCGTGGGGTCTCTGGGGCTCAGCGTGTTTGAAGTCAATATTTATGGTGCCTCTGTACCTCCTGTCATTAGCAGGAGGTTTTCAAGGGGCTGTTCTTAGATTATATTTTGCACATGGCTCTTGTTTTCCTAGATACTGATTGGAAAAAAATGAAGGATCTCATAGTTTCCCTGTCCGTTGATGGGTGATGAGACCAACATGTTCAGGCCATGGGTGGAATCGGGGTGAATGAATCGGTGGCAGGGAGGGAGTTTGAGATGCTTGTGTGCTTCCTGCATTTTTAAGGAGTATAAGGGATATTTCAGCTGTTGAGATGAAGCTCAGCAGCTGCTCTGCAAACTCCTAATGGAACAGGGGCCTGAGTTGTCTTTATCTTGAGTGTTTGTCTCTGACCACAGATGCTGCTGGGGCTCTGCTTTTCTCTTAGCTGGTACTCCTTGAATTACAGATTGATATATAGTAATAAAAAGAATGGTTTTTATTGGATAAGAAGGGACTTGGAGGTAATATTGTTGCCTCTTAATTGCTAGGTACACATTAAGACTGTGAATGATGAAGAGGGAGGTACAAAAGCTGTGTGCACCAAGCAAATGCTTTGCTGTGGAGGAAAACAAATTTGCAGCCATGCTCTGGGTGGTTACAGCACCACTGTGGTATTTGCCTTTCCATTATCTCTTCAGTTCACTTTTCCACAGTGTGTTTCGATCCATCCATATTTTATTTTAATTTTTTATTTTATTTAAATCTTATATATTTATTTTACCTCCCATCATGTGGCTTAAAACTGTAACTTCATTAACTCTTGCGTATAACATCTTTAATTTTGTCTTGAAAATACAGAGGGGTGTTTAGTGTGAGCACTAGAGTATTTAAGGTAGAATATTTCATGTTTTTGCAGATTGCCAGTATTACATGCCAGAGCAGCCTTCTGACCATGAAGCCCAACCACACTTGTTCTATTAGCTGCACTTCAGAAGTATTTGTTTAGTTTTTCCTCAGATGGATAACCAATATGGAACATTCTGTCCACAGAAGTCTTATTAAAGAGGTTAGAGCATCCTGCTAATTAGGAAAAACTAATTAGGCAGATTGTTGAGCCTGTAACCAGAATTTTATATTTTAATGGATTTTGAAATGCAGTGTACTCCCATTTCCTATTGTAAAACACACTTTTTTGTCTAGAAACAGTCTTTTGAGGAAATTATGCACTCAGAATAAGAAAGCAGTAACATTTTAATTTATGAATTTATTAAATAAACTGTAGAAGAATATATGCTGTAAAACTGGTGAAACCATTAATTCATACCAGCCTCTTATTGTGGCAGACAAAATTGTTTGGTTACCTTCTTGTTGGTAGGTTTCAAGTTTAACTGCCCAAAAAGGACTTGGATTAAGTTCATATGAAGAAACAATGTAATTTGTGGCTGCGTTAAAATTAGATCTAGATGGTACAGGACTCACAAATTACTCCTTGGATACTTCAAGCTAAAATTCATTGACCGCTGTTTCCCTGAGTCTTGGGAAGTTTATCATGTTTAAAGCTGGATCCAACCCATTTTTAAGTTTTCTTGTAGTGCTGTGGGAGACACTTGGTCTGGAAGCTGAAAAATAAGCCCGTTCTCAGCTGTGGGGTGACCTGGGAGCAAAACCATTGGGGTTGGTTGGGTTTTCATGGTTCACATCTTAATTCCTGGTTTACAAGGTGCCATGTGGAAAGCAAGGGATGTTTGTGGCTGGGGAGAAAAAGTCGGATTTGAGATACACTTAAAATATCTGTGTTTAAATGGCTTTGTACTTAACAACTACTTTTGAACTCTTTTTCAACTGTGCCCTGCTACAAACTTTAATTAGTCTTAACCTTTTTTCAGGCTTGTCATTCTGCATTTTGCAAAATGCTTTGGCTCGTGGAGAGGCTGTGTAGCCAGGGGGGCCCTGGGCAGTGACCTGCAGTCTGTCTCAGGACCATCCTCTGAGATGTAATTCAAGGTACAGATGCTGGAATTGGTGAGACCAGGTTGGCAGCCATCTGGAAGGTGGCCATCTGCTCCTTCCTGCAGGAGCAGAGTGCCATGCTTTTGGGGGGTCCCTGCCCCTTCTTGTCACATCCCGAGTCAAGACGATTCAGAATTGAGTCTTTGAAGCCTGACTTGGGAATATTGGCCGGCCCAGTGCTTGGCACTTAGAGATGTAAGGGGCTAGAAAGGGAAAAACAAGTACTTGTAGACGAGTAAAATTTAGAAGTGAGCTGTGTGAAAGGACTTCAGCAAAGCACTGAAGGTTTAAGGTCATAGAACTCAGGTCTAGAAATGTGGAAGAGGAAACCGGGGAGCAAAGGGAAGTGCAGCTTGCTGTGCTGATAGAAAGCTGATGGAAATGCCCTACTGGAGCCTGGGGCTTGCTAATTATTTTGCTAATGCGTCAGGAAATATGAAGAATCAGTACAACATAAAAGCAGAACTATGAGCACAGGGACTGGAGGATGGAGCAGTTGTGTCCCCTTACAGGAAAGCCTTTCTCCTTCCAGTCCAAGGAGGCTGAAAAGAAGACAAAAAATATTTGAGACTTGTTTTTGTGGTGTCACCCTCTGCCACCACCAGACCTCCTATATTTGCTGGAGTGTCAGCTCGGGCTTTGGTGAGTCAGATTTGTGTTCAGCATCTGTGGTGACCTGTAGATTCACACCCTTCCAACGCTCCTGCAGTTTAGTCTTCAGCCTGAAATCTGGGGCTATTATCCAGCAGACGGGTCTAGGTAGTCAGCATGATGTCATGTCTCTTCAGCAGTTTATGGAACAGGGCTGAAATTTATGCCAATAAATATTTTAAATTGTTTTTGTTTGGCTTCTTGAGGAGAAGAATTTCCATAGGTGAGAGGTTATTTTGCAAGTGGCTCCACTGTATGATAGATCACATGGCTGGTTTCAGTACATTGGAAGCTTGTATCCCTTCAGTGTCATAGGGTGGAATTGTTACAAGCACTTAACAGCTTTACAGGTTCTTGTTTAATTACTGGTCATTATTCTAAAGTGGATGACTCATTTAGCCTGAAGCGATGGGAGGTGTTCTGGCCCTCTATATAATTCTACACATACATGTTTTTGCTCCTTAGAACCACAAAAATGTCTGTTTTCCTTTTGCATGTCTCATTTTCTGGGGTCATATAAAGAGCATGGGTTGGAGAGGGGGTATGGAATGAGAAAAGGCATGTTGGGGACAAATTGGCATCAATCTGGGTGGCTCTGGGTGCACACCTGAACTCTGCCCATTCAATTCTCATCTGGAAGGACCTGCTTGGCTCTGTCTTATGGTTCATTATTAATGTCATTCCTGCTATTATTAATACTGTAATAAACTAGTTATCTATTAGCCTATACTTCTGTAATGGTATTTCAGTTTAGGAAGCTGCTTAATGGCAGGAAAACATGACATTTCTGTGCTATACCATGTTCTGTCATGGTAAAACGTTAAAGTTAACATTAAAACTAGTTCTGGTTTCACTGTCACCAGCTTTTCTTCCCTCAGTTCAGCCTGTGTGTCCTTTGCTGTGACATTCCATGTGTCCTGGTAGAGACCTACTGCAGAAATAGAGGCTTTGAATTTACCAGTCTGTATCAAGAGACAGCACTTGGTCTTGTTGCACTGAGATCTAAATAAATTTGCATTGATCTCAATAAATGGGGATGTTTTGAACCTTGACTTTCTAATGCTTCACAGTTGGGTGTTTTTTTCCCTACTTTGTTGAGGAGGACGACTGTAGTAAGACCATGAGCTGATTACTCCCTGTATTAGATAATAATTTCTTAATGTGGGAGGGATATTAAGAAGAATAGATGTGAGTACTCTTGGAAAACTCTTTATGGAATAAGGTTTAAGCACTGCTGTTAATAGGATGCACATTCCCTTTCATGCTGAGTCAGATAGAGCTTGGCTGTATACCCAGGACAGAAATCAAGGAGGCCTTAGAGACACTTGCAAAACATATGGTGACTCTGCTGTCTTTAAAATTTATCATTATTGCTGTGGTGCATTGGCACCCCTGGGTTTTAGGTGGGCAGTAGCTGGAGTTTAATTAAAGGCCAGCCCTGTTTCCATCTAAGATACATCTCTGTGAAGCACCTCGTTGTTTCCCCACATCATGTGTTTGTCTTACGATGAGCCAGTGACAAATAATTATGAGTTTGCCCTAAAATTTAAAAACCTGCCTGTTTTTGGGTATCCATGTGCAGTGGCAGAGGCTGCTGGGCAAAGGGGTTGGCTGGAGGACAAGTGGTGGTACAGGAGGGACGTTGGGTGCCCTCATGGAAAGCCAGGACATCAGTGATCTACTAATCCTTGCTTTTCTTTGTGGAAACCTGAATCATCATCAGAGATGAAATATCTGTTTTCATTGAAAAGCTAATTTGATGGATGGATGTTTTTTTCCCCACCAGTGACATTTTAAAAAAGATCCAAACGTTTTTGGGGGTGGCTGCTGAAGTTTGTTAAAGTCTCTTCAAGATAGCAAAATAGGGATTAAGAATTGGAGTCAGCCTTCTACAAGATAAGGTCTTGCAAAAGTATTTTTTTGTTTGGTTGGTGTTTTTTGGTTGCAAAAGCTTTCCTGGATTATGCAACTAAAGCCTGGACAAGATGCTGCAAGTCTAGTTTATATATTATGGAATGCTCTAAAGGATGATTTGGGGGATGGTTGTGATAGGGGTTGTAATAGTAGAAAGGATAGAAATAAGCATTTTTTTTTTTTAGGGTTTTGAATTTTATTTTTGTCAACTTCTTAAAATGTTAAGGTTGATGTGTGATAGTCTATTATCCACAGTTTTGCTCTTCTGATGTTGCTTAGTCAATTCTAGAACAACTCTCCTGTTGTTCCCAGCAGCTCTTCATAGAAACTCCCCCCCCCCAAACATTCTTAAGATTCTTTCTTCTTTCATTATGAAAACCCTTAAAATTAAGATAAAATTTATTTATTTATTGTATTTTCCCCTGTGTTGGCATATGAATGTCATTTTACCCTACTGGCATTTCCCCATTTCAGATTATTTTCTACCTCTGCATATTATGTGATTTCTTGTTCAAGTGAATGGCAAGATGATGTATGACACACTTGAGATGGTATTGAGCAGAGTATAGTTGGAAAATTGCAGTGATAATTTTCTTTTTACATCTCAAACTTACACACCATTGAGGGGGAAAAAAAAAAAAAGTGTCACAGCAACTCAAGAAAAAGCATAAGGGGAAACCTCGAAAAATTACAGGGAAATTTCCATAACAGATACACAACTAGTGCTGCTTTAATAATGATTTCCTGTCATGAACTATTTTTATCATTTGCCTGCTCTCTGACGTGGCATTCTATTAAACATTTTTGAGAGCCATGTTTTAATCAGATTAAGCTCAAGGAAACCGATAGGTATCTGTTTGGCTCATGACTTGTGCTTCTGTTTCTGATTTAGTCACAAGACTATTGTTGCTGGAATCTTTTAAACCCCATTCTGCTTCCACTTGCAGCCGGTGTGGGAGCCTGGAGGTTGTGTGCCAGGGATTTTCATGATATACACACAGGGCGCGTTATGGAATTATTCTGTAAATTAAAGAAGACTGATACAAACTGTGTCTTTTCCTCATGTGATTAAACAGCTAAAAATAGCCATCTATTTTTAGTTCCAAGCGTTGTAATGTTTCTTAGGAACGAACTCGCCCAACGCGGTGTGCTAGGAAAGGCTGACCATGAATAATGCTGGATTCTGAGGTGCTTCTGGAAAACAAAAATACTTAATAAAAGTGGAAAATCTTGTGTTATTTTTTTTATAGTGTGCAACGTCATAATGCTTCCCATACAAGAAGTGTAATGAGAATAACATATAAATACATATATTCTTTACTTTGATATTTCCACGTTGTTCAGTCATTTTATTAAGTGAAAGCAGAAAACTTTCTAAGGAAAATTCTTATCGTCTCCAATATTGTGCATGTCCTGCAAATTTAGGAAATTACATAAACAAAGGTGCAGCATAACATTTGGGATCATGGTTGTGCTTGGATATTAGTGGATTCAGCACCTAATTTGGTGGCCTCAGCATCTTGGAGCACGGGGGAGGACAAGCAGCCTGGCTTTTAAAAAGCTCTGTCTATCCACATTTTCCTAATTTCCAGAGCAAAAAAAGCCCATGTATTAAATTTCTAATGACCTCTTTTGTCTGTTGCAAACACAGAGAGATTGTATTCAACAGCTTGGTTTGTATCATATCTTCCTGCAGTGTATTATTTATTTGGCTGATGTGCTCGAGAACTGCGAGCCTAAGAATTAATAAAGGTTATTAGTTACTTTCCATAATAAAATTAGCTGACCTTTAAATAAGAGCATTATACAGGGGCTCTCTAAGTGGAAAAATGACAGAATGCATTTTTATCCTGGTGGCCATTTCGATTACTAAATCACAATATAGAAACTGCGTGTTGTGATTAAATGTTTCTCTTGACTGTGTATTTGCAGACAACAATAAAATAAGTGGAATTTTTGTGTTCAGGGCAGAATTTAACCCCTTGGTAACAGTTCCGCCCGCATCTGATATTTGGTTACATTTGAACAATACAGAAGAGGGTGGGGGGTGGGGAGTAAGATGCAACTTAATTTTCTAAAAATGAGTGTCCTTTGGAAGCGACAGCCCTGGGAGTTTGCTGTGGTTTTTAGGGAGTGTGATGATATGCAGATTCCTGGAGCAGCCTGTCTTGGGTCTCTACCAGGCAGACGTGATGTACGCCCTATAGCTGGTCACATGCAGCTCGCTCTATCAGCCTGCTATTCTTCAGTCATCTGAATTTATCTATTTTTAAAGAGAGATTTGCTATAAAATCTGACATTGAAACATGAAGTGTGCGCACCCACCTTTACTTTTAAGTTTGGAACAGGATACACCTCATCTCCAAAGCAACTGTTAAAGCCAACTTTCTTAATTTTATTTTCTTTGTACTGAATAATGGCATTACTAAATGTGCCATTATCTAGAGTAGATTTCATAAAGGCTTTAAAGATACTCTGTGTTGTTATTTTTGGAACGTTGATAATCTATATAATGATGATATTATGGCTCGGATTTCAGGTGAGCTTCAGATTTGCTTGTGCTGCTGCACTGTACTTTTTCAGATTTTGACTGGGTCTTATAACATTTGTTGAAATCCTTACAAGATATTCATCTATTTGTAGCATCATATAGGTCTGGCTCCCCATCTGTCTCTGTTTTTCATGACAACGAGGCTCTGGTACATTTTTTTTTTACTTTAGTTCTTATTCATTGAAGCCCACTGTAATGCTGTTTCTGTCATAGCTATTTGTCCAACAGCTTTTATTGATCATTTGGGATAAAATGAAAGATTTCTTCATAGGGAGAAGTTTTAACCAGCAATCAGTGAATTCAGTTTGATTAGATTAGTTTTCCTACCTTATAAAGCTGAATGTAATCAGTATCCATTTTATGTGCTATTAAATAAATAAATAATATAACGTGGTGCCAAAAACTAAGGAATATTGAGGGGGAAAAAAGTTTGTGCTGGAGGAGTTCATACAACTTTTACATTTTAAAAGTAAGGTTATGAATCTAAAGTTCATATTCCCTCCAAATAAATCCATTTTTAGCAGGATATCCCCAAGACTTTTTTTTTTCTCTCCCCCTCTTTTTTTTTTATTTTTCCCCTCCTTATTTTTTTTTCTTTTTTTTTTTTTTTTTTTTTAGCATTGGCAGCCTGACTAAAATAGTTCTCATCTGGTTTAACTAAAATCTTTGCATTACTTGGCGGTGGTTTCTTTTGTACGTGGTGCTTTTAGAGCTCATTGAAGCCGGAGCGTACAGGAAATGCAAATCATGCAAATCATCCTCGTGCTGACGATGTACAGTGGCGTGATTGAGCAGCAGTACGTATGGCTCGTGGGCTGACCACATGAAAGGAGCCATTTAAACACCAGATGAGCCCAAGCTGGCTTAAGTTAGACTATGTGTGAGCTTCAAAGCTTATAGAATAGCATCCTTTTTAAAAATAAATTTATTTTATTAATAACACCTGCGCCGAGTTCTCGAACAGTGAGAACATGGGTGGACGAACGTTAACGTTAAATACGTGCCGGGCTTAAATCAGAAGGGCAAAATTGTTGTGTTTTTTTTTTTTTTTTTTTTGTGGAAATTCAGGTATGCGTCCACTCAGATCGAAGGGGAAGTCGACCGCAATCCAATACGCTGCAAAAAAAAAAGTCCAGTTTGTGTTTGGTGTGCATAAAAGCCCAACTCTTTTCTGCCTTTCAGGTAAAAATGAAAATAAATGGAAGATAAAAGGGAGTTTTTTCTGGGCGGCGGGGTTAAGAACAGGCTTTCTGTAAGTGCTTTTGAGTGCTGAGAAGAGGGAGGTTGAGTGCTCGCTGCTTCAAATTTCTTGGTAACTGAGGAAAAAAGTCCTGCATATTATTTTTATACTTCTAAAGAGCTTTTTTTCTGGAGTTTTGAGGCTGTATCCTTCCAATAAGGTGTAGTCCTTGTGTTGTGTGACTCTGACGACGCTGTGGTGGAAACACTGGGCTTCATCCAGCAACCCTTGTGAGATGGACCTGAGTGAAGTCACAGGGAAAAAATACTGGTAGAATAATGTGCATTTTTCATGTTGATCTGGCGATAAAAAGAGAGTGGATGGGATAGGTAACAGTGTCTTTAAGAATATTCTTACCTTTGGTAGAACTCACCATGGGTGGCTGATTTGCTTCTAGTGAGAGTCTTATTTCTTCCACGTCTTTCTTTTCTTTTTTTTTTATACAGCCCTCACTCACTTTTCTTTGAATGTTTTTAGAAGTTGAGATTCATTCAAATAATGTAACATGACACAAAGCTGGAAAATGTCAATCTTGAACTGTTTCTGTGTCATCTTGTTTAATTTTTACTTGAAACAGTAGCCCTGAGGAGGTCTGCGGTGGGACTGGGCAGGACACTGCACTCCATCACCCTGACGGATGTAATTTTGGCTTGATTTTTTTTTTTTTCACTAGTTCCTTGCTCCTTGATTTTGTTCTTTCTACTATTACACAGGAATAAAAAAGAAGGAAAATATTAATTTTGTTGTTGCTTTTCTACCAGATTACTTCTTTCCCATCAAGTCAATCCACAACATCCTGGAACAGGAGAGAGGGACATTTCCCAGATACATTTTTTTTTCTTTTCTTTAAAACATTACCTGTATTCCTGTCTTCAGTTTCATATATGAAGTCAAGAGGAATGTCATCCTTTCCATGTTCCTGCAGGTTGGGCAGCTCCCACCGTGCTGAGCACATACAAGTGGTGGTCATAGGGCTTAGCAGGGAGTTTTGGATTCAGCTGGGGCTGGAATGGTCCAGTTCCTTCCTTCTATGTGGTTTGTTTATTTATTCATTTATTTTAAAGTAGAAAAAAAGGGTGGATGAAGGGTTGGCGTCCTGAAATCACTGGGGAGAGGAATACTGTGAATAAATACTGTTTTCCTGAACCAGTCTGTAGAGTGATCCCTTGCAGGGTAAATTCATGAGGCTTCTGGGCAGGTGTTTATACATCCAGCACAGACTTAGTGTTTTAACAGAAGCAGGAATTTAAATCACAGTTAATATTAAAATAACTTTTATACTCGGTGTAAGAAATACCAAGATGCAGAAGATAACAGAGAAAGCAGCAAAGAAATTTTACTACTTGTATCTATAATAATTTAATATAATTTAATATCCATTTCAGTGTTTGACAGGAAGTAAGGATTACTTAAATATTTGTACCTAAGAGCGCAGGGCTGTATAAAGATCTTTGAATTTTCAGTTAATTTGTTTCTTCCAGCAGTATATAGAGATATACACAGAAAATTAATCCCATATGATCGTACAGCTACCCAGTGCTCCAGAACTTTTTTGGAAATACATTCCAAAGAACATCTTCAGTTGTCTTGACAAGCAGCTTGAGTCAAGTTTCCTTTTCAGGAGCTCCTGAGAAGTTTTATGTGTCGTTCAAAGGCATCGCTGGAAAAGTGGTGTTATTTGGAGACCTTGGCCAAAACTGCTTTGCTGTGCTCAGGTTTTGCAGATAAGAAAGCTCGTTGCCCAGCCATCTTGAACAGATTTTTAGCTTTCTGTGGTGGAGAGATGAGCAGTCTTTTTTCAGTAACAAATTAGCTGTTGTCAACAGTTTTCCTGGCCACAGTTTGCACAGCTCAATTCAGAATGGTTCTCGGGTTTGTGGTGGATTTTGCTAGAAAATATATATGTATGTAGTATGTATATATGTCATGTATCTGCATGTGTATGCACACAAAAACATAGTGCATATACATCTATCTGTGACTGAAAATATGATATCTGGAAATACTGAATCATTCTGTAAGGTCTCACAAAGATAACATTTTGGGACATCTGTCAGGTACTGTGGTGAGCAGGGTCCGTAAGATACATAAACAGTGACGTGGTCATATATGAGTTGATTAAATCACTAGATCGTGACACTCACTTATCTTCAACTCTGGCTCAGGCTCCTGAGTTCTCACTGTGGCCCTGGTTCTCCTGGTGGCCTTTGATAAGCAAGCCTTGGCCTCAGTTTCTTAATCTTGAAGATTAAAAAGCATCTGGTGTGTTCTTCTGACTTGGTTACGTAAGATTTCAACCCCAGAGGCGTGTGTTTCTCTTTCATGTTCCTGGGGAATAATGGGCATTCAGCTCTGGATGCTTTATTTAATGATAAAAGGAATTCAGAAGTAATACATGGTGATGAGATGTGTTGGAAAAACATAATTTGCAAATTTCATGGAAGCCTAGAAGTACTTTTATTAGACTATTATTTTATTATTGGATTTTTCCATGTGGGGAAATCTCAACATTTTGCAGTGTGGAGCTATGGGTTACTTACTCAAGGAATACATCCATGTTCTATAAGTTGACCAGACATGAGTGTAAATGCCTGTTGTAGTTTTTAACCCTGCAAAACTCTCAGCCAGGAGCTGGAGGAGAAAAATGGCCAAAAGACTTTTTATTTTGTCTTCCAGAACTGGTTGGTCCCTTACCTTATGTCCCATGTCAGGAGTTCCAAGGTGCAGAGCTGAGACCCTTTTATTCCTTCTCTTTCCCTGGTTGTGTTATAAATAAAACCCAGTTATGATAACATGTGAAATAAAATGGTAGGACATCAGTACAGATTACCCTTAAAATCACGTTATGGAAATGGAAATAAACCAGCTTATGGTATATGCCAGGCATGATGCAAGTAATATTAAATAAATACATGACTGAAGGGTTCCATTCATTCCAAATGCTCCCCTTTGTGATCTTTAGCCATGTTTGTAGAGAAACCTTTCTTAAAGTGCTTAAAGCTTAATTCAGAACAGACAAAACAATTATCTTTTGAAAGTCTGATGAAATATGTTTGGCAGCTTTTGAGTTTAGGAGAGTGTTTGTTTCACTTCTTTGAAATCTCACTTCAGTCGGTCGCTCAGCCATTTCGGTGGAATCATTCAAATCTGGTAGCGAGTGTGGGCTTTGCTCAGTTAAGAAATGTTCTTATCAGAAAGTGCAGGGGCTGAAAATAGTGCGCAAGACACAAAAACTGACATTTTCCGTATTGATGTGCTTTTAAATATCAGTGTACCTGCTGTCCCTGTGCTTTTGGTGAAGTGCTGGTGGATAAATCCGTGTAGGTAGGGGTTTGCTCCTCCAAAGACGGGCCTGGAGACCCTTAAGCATTAAATTACCTTATTTTAATTTCTTAGGGAACAGAAGTGTCACTTCATGTTCTCTAAGTATAAATGATGAATGTTTATGCACCGATGTGTGACTGTTTCTTATAGGAAGAAGTGGCAGCAGACTGACACTGCACAATGTAGTTTTATAGTTAAACTATGTCACGAACATGGAGCAGAAGGATTTAAATTGTGGATATGATTGCCATTTCACTGAGCACATGGAATAGTTTGCTCGGCTTATTAAGACAGGAAAGTTGCCACTATGCTGCAGCAACAAATATTAGAGAAGTGTGAAGGGCATTTGGGAGAAATACATAATTTCATTTCGTATTTCTCGTAATATTTGATTAAAATACTTTTTTTTTTCATATGTGTATACGAAGGACTTTGTGAATTCACTTTTTGAATATATATTAAAATCACTAAGTTATTCCTAATGTTCTGTGGTGCTGCCTGCTCCTGACAAACATCTGATACGGATCATATGCCTCTAAAAAGAGAAGTTCCTCGAGCAAAATATCCTCATGAAAACAGGTTGGAGATACTCACATTCTCTCGCTTGCTCTCACTCACATGTTACATTTTGGCACGTTGTAGGAGCAGGTAGCATATCTACTACCTGCTGTTGAAAGTGTTGAAGATACTGAATTATTTATTCCATCTTCTGCACTATCCAAACTCGTTTTGGGTAGTTTGACACATCTCGGTCTTCCATATGGATACTTCATGGTGACAGAGTTGCCAGCTGCTCAGGTTTTATGACAGTCTGAGCTTTTTCGAGGACTGTATTAGTTTTCTGGGAAGAATCCTGCTTTTCCTGAGGTCCCCATTCTTAGGCAGTAGTTATGCCTTGGATTGATGCTCTGGAGTGGGAGTTTTTGGGGGAAAATTAGCTGAGACCTTCCATAAAAATATTTTTTAAAAGGCTTGCGGTTCATGGATTGTGTGAGATGAAATCAGAGCTGTGGGATATTAGAAAAATGTGAAAGCCATTTGCTAAGAAAACTAAGTCACTTTTAGTGACAGTCTTCAAATTCCTAAAAAAAAAAGGAAAATGTTTAGATATCAAGGTGCATAAAGCAACATAAAAACCAGTCTGAAATAGTTCGGAGAACAGGGTTTTCAGGGCACTTGAAATGTAACACTAAACAGTCTGTAAACCTTCCCCACAGGAGGGGATTGGAACTGGATGATATTTAAGGTCCCTTCCAACCCTAACCATCCTATGATTCCATGATCTTCTCTGCAATTGTGCAAAGTGAATGGGTGTTCTGTTGTTTTGAGATACAAAATGTGTAAACCTGAAAATTGGGGAAGATTTGAGTTTTCAGTGTGCCAGAACTTATTAAAATAATGGAAAGTCAGCCATTGGTTGCTTCATTCGAGCACCTCTTGGTACAAACCTTCGTAAGGGAAACTCAGTATTTTGGTGGGTCTGTGCTGCACTGAGTTTGATTCCCTTTCAGTGGGATAAACCAGTCTCACTTGCAGTGAAATCCATAATCCGTGAGGTAGACAGTTTCTACTGTGTCATCCTGGCTCTGAACTGACAGCAGGTGACATGAAGTAACAATCCTCAAAATTTGTATTGCAGATTTGCTATTGAATAATGGTTTTATGTGTAGCTTAGGACTTCTCCATGTTGCTACATCTTGACCATATTGCATTGTTCATGCCAATCATTTGACATGTTTGGCTCCTCTCCAGAGTTGGACAGATGAAATATCCAGTGAAATGGATTTGCAGCCTTTAAACAATAAAGAATGCTGTTTAAATGTTGCCTAATGGAGTAGAACATCAGTTTTACATGCATTTTTGTTTAAAAAAAAGTCTTTTCACTATGTGTCACTATATCCTGTATATTTACCTTTGGTGAATTTGTTACCTTCAGTCACTATATCCTTTGTTTTTCTTGCCTCCTGCTTTTTCCTTGCTCCATCTCTTTGAGCAGAGTTAGTCTGGCCATCTTACAGAAACCATCCAGCAACGACTACTCTTCACTAGTGGGTGAAAATGATTCTGATTTGCTTATGCTCTGCTCTAATAAAATTCCTTTGGTTCATTGTTTGTTGCTGACGAAATTTGAGTGAGGAAGATGATGTGGATTCATGGCTTTCTCCTTCCCCCCATCACCACAGCTATAACTGCTTGGTCCTGACCTCTCCCTTCGTGGGAACAGAGAGGCCGATGTAGCCCATGGTGAACAATCTGGCCACTAAAGTAAAAATGTGCATCTGTCAGTAATTAATTGAAGCCAAATTTAATTACAATTCAGGGAAAAAAATAGTGCCACACACTTAATAAAATTCAAGAAGCTTCAGTGTCATTGCCTAAAAAGCAAAGCAATCAAAAAAAAATACACCCACCCCACCCAAGAATCTGCTCTGTGAGAGTCTCTTTCAAGCTTCCTTTGTGATATGAAATAGAAAAGTAGTTTTGATTAACTGTTTTCACATAGTTTTCAGTATCTTTTAGAGTTAAAAGTCATTGAAAATAGTGGTAAGTGTTGAAGGCTGATTCTTAACCAGTTCTGTCAGATGGGGATCTGGCCCTAAAATTAGAGTCTGAGATCTGATTGTATGTAAATCCTCTGATAGCTGGTTGAAATAAAGATTCAGAGGGGTGGGAAGGAATTGAGAACCCAAATAATTTACAAATGAAAAAAAAAAATGTTTATGTAACTTCTTAAGTATTTTAAATGGTGTATTTTTAAATGATATTAAAAAAAAAAAGGAATGGCAGTATGAAGTCAAACCAAGCTCTTCATTCCTATTGTATTTCAACATACAAGGCAACCCCCAAATCCAAACCTATTGAACTGGTAGCAGGCATGAATATTTATCACTGTGTACTATGTACATATAGCAATTACAGCAGGAGGAAAAAATATTTTTCTTTACAATTAATATTTGTAAACGTTTATGAAAGTACATAGAAATAAATAAGACAAACACATGGCCTAATTAAGATGAAAGGCATGACAACCCTTGTGATTTGTTCTGAAAAATAAAGAACGTTAAAATAGTAAGACTTAATTATTTCTGTAAACATTTCAAATTATGCTCTATCTAGAAAACCTTAATTTGTGAGGTATAATATCTATAAGCATTTTCTGACATTTGTATATTCCATGTCAAAAAATTATTGTTAATTTATTATTTATTGTACTGTATACTGTCATATATTATCACTTATTAGTATTTATTGTTCAGAAATTTAATGTCATCTATTGTGTAATGGGAAAGGGAAAAGCATTTTATATGGGATTGTAATTTGTGTTTTCTTGGGCTGGTGATAAAAATGCAACTTCTGCGAGTTGATAATGTAAAATTGTGTGTAGTAATAAACAAAAATAACTGGTCTGTTTAACATTCCAGGCACTAAAAGTGATATTTGATGTAGAGTTTACATTTGAAAGATAACTTAAAGCCAAATCCATGGACTCATTTAATTCTGGATTGAAATCAAGGAAACTCTATGATGGAGGAGCTAAAGCCACGAGGTTTGATCTTGAGGGGCTTGAAGCCTCCATCACCTTTGAAGCCCCTGTTTCTTGAGGTGGTTCTGTTTAGGGTCAAAGCTCTTGGCTTTGCCTTGGCCTTTAAGGAGGCAACACAGAGCAGAATGGTTTGGATAAACTCTAAAGCAATCCAGAAATAGAATCAGAGAATGGTTTGGGTTGGAAGGGACCTTAAAGATCATCTCATTCCACCTCCCTGCTCTGGGCAGAGACACCTTCCACTGGACCAGGTTGCTCCAAGTCCTGTCCAACCTGGCCTTGGACACATCCAGGGATCCAGGGGCAGCCACAGCTTCTCTGGGCAACCTGTGCCAACATCTGACTGATTCAGTCAGTGCCATCTAATGAACAGTGGTTTTTGAGTACCCATTTCCCCTAGGAGGCTCATATTTGTACTCCTACCCAAATCTTGAGTCTGTTTTATTGTAGTACTGCACCTGGCAGACAAAGAGCGCTCGTACCTCTCTTTTGGACTGCCAGGTCTTCAATCATAAACTCATTTTACTGTGACTGTAGTTGTTTTGCAGCAGAGAATTATGGTTTAGTGTTTCATTTGCAGAGAAGCAGGGTCCCTACTGTGGCTGTGGGGTTGTATCCTGCAGCAGTTCTCCTTTTCCTGGGAACGCTGTTTTACCTGTGCTGCCATGTGGTGTCCATGTCCGTCTGTCCTTCCTGCTGGCAGAGCTTTTGCCAGACAGGGGGAACATTCCAGTACAACTCAGGTGCTGTTTTTAACTTGCTTTATGCTATAAGCCTGGTGGAGTTCAGCCTCCATATCCATAGATACATAAATATGCCCTGTGTGGTCTCCCAGGGGGAAGGCAAAATGTGTTTTTAGTTATGTTGCATGGGAATTTAATTGAAAGATTTAGGGCAATGCCATAAAAGAGTAAATCACAGCTGCGTGACACAAAGAAGATTTATAAAGCCAAATAAAAATACTTTAGCACCTTCACTATTATAATTTGCTTGATATACGTGGAAACCTGTATTAGTCATTTTGTCTGCTGGTAATTAAAAAAAAAAAAAAGCTTTTATGTTTTACTGATTTTCAGTCCTTTGGAGTGAAATAATGGGGAAGACAGTAGCAAAGGGCAGAGCATTCTCTGGACATGCCACAGCTCTAAACCTGCAGGAATGCTCAGCTTCCTTCCCAGGAATATTCGAATTAGTTAAGCACATGCTTAACTGATTTCACACAAGTAGTTACTCAGAAGGACTGTGAACTGATTCAGATGATGTACAAGCTTAGTGTTAGACTGCACCTTGTGTGGTGGTGGCCCTGAAATTTGGCCGCTTTCCAAGGCAGTGGGGCTACTACTTTATGCAAGAAGGTCATTTGTCCCACAGCAAAATACTCAGGGATATTTCGGAGAGGAGAGCTAAGGCAGTGTGTTAGGAATGTGACCTTCAGCACAGGTTTAGTGAGGATTCACACATTGTATTTATTGAAGAGTACTGTATGTATTAAATGCTGTAGTGTTGATAGGTCTCGATAAGGATACCATAATAGCGGTTGAATTGTAGGGGGTTTTGTGAGATGGTAAGTTAATGATGTAGCTGTTAATTTGAATTTAGTAGACGTTTTAAATATAGGTTTCTCTTACAGAGACAAAAGTTGCAATTTAAAGCTCTTTGGTGGTCTAAAAACAGCTTAATTCTCTAGTAGCATGGTAATAAGTACTAATCCAGCTTATACAGTGATTGTAGTATGTCATGTTTGTGAAAGATTGCCTAACTCTGCTTTCTCTGGGTTTTATGTTAATTTTTTTAAATTAAACGTAAAACCTTATAACATCTTTATGCTGAGATAAACTGTTCAATTTAACTTGTGCTCAAGCAGCAGCTGTCAGGAATTATCATGTTTCGAGCGTTCTTGCCATCACCTTGTGTCTCTACCTCCCGGATACACTCCGTGGGATGATAAAGCTCACCTTGTTAGGATTTATTACTTAAATAATAACCCGAGGTAAAATGAAAGTTGATGTCACACGGAATGACAACTGACATATATTTATGTCGCACGTTCCATTATAATAAACTTTCCTTTCTTCCCCCCTTGTAATAGGTGTTAAATGGAAATACACTCCAGCATATCCTCCAGTGCCCTGCGTGAGCCCATTAGCCACGTACGTGGCTGCTCTGTGGGCATGTTCACGGGGACTCGTGCTGTCAGGTGTTATTTAAGCTTATAAACCCAGGGAAATTGGTTAGTGCTGGTAGTTAACAGCTTTTATGCCAGTAAAGAAGCAAGTGTAAGAGTGTCTCATAGTTGGGATAAATTCTGGGAGTGCTGTGAAGTAACGGAAGCGGATCAAGGAGGGTGTTTTCTAATAAATGGGTTTATTTTTATTTTTCTTTCTTGCTGTAAGAAACGTAAGCAGTGTCATTTCAGGCTCTAAATCTGAATCCGCTTGTCATTGCAACAGTTTTCTCTTGACACCAGTTTATTGTGCTGAGCTGGGCAGTGATAAGTGATCTGCTTGTTAGTTGAGTCTTACCACTTTCTACTTACAGTGAAGAAAATTTAGGTCTACTTCTTGCAAGCTTTCCAAGTTTTCAGTCCTTCTTGCCATAACCAGCCTCCAGCACACTCTAATGATGCTATTGAATTCCTCCAATTTGCCTAAGCCAGTACTGCAAACACTTATTTTCCTTTCCTGTGGCTATAACCATCTTTTTTTCATATTCCTCTCCTAATTATCCCATTGTCGAGCTGAGCAAATTCAGATGTTTCAGAGCTACATGGTTTTGTCCAAGCTTAAGTCTGATCTCTTCTCTCATTGTCTCCCTATGGCCTTTTTCTCTCCAGTCAGTATGTCAGCCTTGGCACCTCCACTGCTTCCACTTCCACTCTTGCTCTGTGCTGCTTCCCATGTTTTCAGTCCCAATGTGCCATCTCTTTTTTCCCCTCTCTTCCTTCAGACTCAACCAAGTTCATCAATGCTGTCCTGCATCAGTTCAGTTTTCTTCCTAACTCATCACAGAAGAGGGTTGGAAGGCACCTCAAAACTCTGCTTGTTCCAACCCCTGCCAGGGGCAGGGACACCTCCTACTAGCCCAGGTTGCTCCAAGCCCCATCCAACCTGACCTTGGACACTTCCAGGGATCCAGGGGCAGCCACAGCTTCTCTGGGCAACCTGGGCCAGGACCTCACCACCCTCCCAGTCAAGAATTCTTTCCTATGTCTAATGTAAACTCGCCCTTTTTCAGTGGGAAACCATTTTCCCTTGTCCCATCAACAGCTTGATTTTTTCCAAGCAACCATTTCATCTAATTTTTGTGATTTTTTTGGGGGGGTATTTTTCCTCCAGTTTACATTCTTCTTTGTCACTCCAGTGCTAAAACTCGCAGCAGTGTTTGAGCAGGGATATTGCTTTGCCCCCAGGAAGCTTTCCTGCCTCTGCTTTGAGCCTGGCACCCAGGTCATTACAAGGTCCACAGGTCATTACTCATGGTGACAAATAAGTAATGACTTACGTAAAACTATTTTTTCCTCCTAGTATGGCTTGTAATCAACCTGAGCTCATACCTTAATTGTCATTCTGTTTGACAGGCCCTCTAGAACCATCAAATATTTGATGAACAAAGCAATAACATTCATCTCTTACTTTTCTAAGCCTTTCAGATCAGCATTGACTCAGGTTGATGAAGATGGATACAGGATCCGTTCTCTAGGAACTGCTTGTTCTGCAGATACAGATTATCAAAGAAGGGTGTAAGTTAGCATAGGATATGATATGATGTGATATATAGGATATGCTATGATATCTGTGAGTGTTTGGGGAAGTTCATGAGTTTTGAGGTTGACAGCTAGAATCAGAAGTTTATGATATTGGTGATGTGGGTTTGGCAGTAACCTTGAACACAAAATTCGTGTAAAAAGAGGAAGAATAAAATAAATAAATAAAAATAAATTTTAAAAAAATTTGGAATAAAAATAGGGGGAAAAATAGAAAAACCAGGAAATATTTTAAAATAATAAAACATTGCCTAAGTCGGTTCTGAATCTGAACCACTGAAATGGCACATAGCAAAAAAAACCAATTCAGAAATAGGCTGTATTGGAAAGCAGTTTATTAAAGCTTAATGTTTTGTGTGCAATAAATACCAGATTTCAATTTTTTTTTTTTTAATCCATTGCGATGAGAAACACAGAACACAAATGTGTGAAGCTCTGCAGCTCTCTGAAGGTTCAGGATTCAGTTTGCTTGGAAGCAGTGCGAGCCAGGGGCCGGGAAATGCTCCTAAACTTCTGGTGAAATGCAGGGAAATCTACCACTGGTTACAGTAGGGTCACGATTTCATATTACCTATTTAAATACATTCATTTTCTGATGGCCTGGGAAGTTATACAAGGCTAAGATAGCAGCTTGTTAGTGCTGTTTGTGCCTGCTTTATCTAATTGAAGGATGCGTGCAGTGGTGTGCGCTGTGGAATAGCAGGAGTGCTGCAGCGGGACTGGGGCGCAAGCGTAGGAACAACATTTCATTACAGAGGATACCTAATAAAAATGTGAAAGTAAAACAGAAAAAGGGTGGGTGGGGGGGGAAGAAAAGCAGACCATACTAGATAAGTGCACTGCATAAATCAAAAGGGTTTATGTCATAACATGAACATGTGCCATTCCTGCTCATATATTGAATTTCAGTAGTCGGTTGCATAAAGAAGTAAAGTGTAATGAAACTGGCAAGCAAAGTATTCCCTAGTCAGCCTTATCTTTGTTCCATTTGTCCTTCAGATACAGCTTTTCTTGCCTTTTTCAATAAAATCCATCCAGCTTTTTTTTTTTTTTTTTTTATTTTGCATCTCTCTGTAACCGAGCTGGGAAGACCAATGAGATTCGGTGCTTTTCTAGTTGGGTTCTTAGCAGCTGCTTTTTAAGAGATCAAAACTTCGAATGCTGCTACATGGTATTAAGGCTTAGCTATTGATGTGTCCCTATAGGGGTTATGTTTTTCTTGGGGGCGGGCGGGAGTGGAGGGAAGGGGAAGGGGTGACCCCTGCGAGCGCACTCACCGACAGGAAACACTGCTCTCCTTGTTTTCCAGGATCCTCTTTGCAAGCTCGGTGCTTAACCTGGCTGAACTCGCTGCCCTCCGCCCTGACCTTGGCAAATTGAAAAAAGTCCTCTACTTCCATGAGAACCAATTGGCATATCCTGTCCAGAAATGCCAGGAAAGGGATTTTCAGTATGGATACAACCAGGTTCTTTCATGGTAGGTGTCGCTTGTGCTGCTCCGTGTTGTTTAAGGTGTCCTCCTATCCACAGCATCATAACCCTGAGGAGTCCTTCTCTGTATAATATTTTGTTTTATTAATTATTCTGTATTAATATTTTAGAAGAGCAAGTAATGTCAGGACAAGGAGGATTGGCTTCAAACTGAAAGAGAGTAAGTTTAAATTAGATATTAGGAAGAAATTTTTCCCTGTGAGGGTGATGAGGCCCTGGCTCAGGTTGCCCAGAGAACCTGCAGCTGCCCCATCCCTGGAAGTGTTCAAAGCCAGGTTGGACAGGGCTTGAAGCAACCTGAGCTAGTGAAAGGTGTGCCTGCCCATGGCAGGGGTTTGGAATGAGATGAGCTGTAAGGTCCCTTCCAACCCAAGCCATTCTATGATTCTGTAAACAATGACCCTGTAGCAAACTGAGGTACCGGCAGAGTCCTGAGGAGAGTTTGATAAAAATGCTGTGACAGAACCAATCTGCTCTAAAAAGTCATCTCAGTTTGTTGTATAAAGTCCACCCATGCTGCCATGGTGTGCCCACTGTTGGTGGGGATTTTGACCCGTGCCTTGGCTGTAAGTGGTGCTTTGTTTCACGGATGCTTCACAAAGCTGCAGCTACTCAGCTCTTGCTTGGCCATAGCTTTTACTGCATCCAGCTGAAATTACAGAGAGGGTTTTAGGGAAATAAACAGAAATTAAAACGTACTGCAGCACTTTTCATGTGAAGAGAGGGCAGTAAACATACCAGATAAATCCTTATATTTCTTTCATCTAGTATTCAGAAATTGTGCAGTGCTAAAATACCCAGACGTTTTAAAGGCTGCGGTCCTTTATTGTTGCTAAAAACAAATGTATTTCTCGAATCTGAGTTAATGAAAGAAGTTAATAACAGCACCACTGAAAAGCTTTGTGGTTAGGCACTGCACAGACCTAAGTGAAACAGCAAAACTCACTTGTTTTAAACTGAAATAAATTCATTTCCATGATCTGTCTCACGTCTCTGTTGGTAGGAGAATTATTAAGAATAGGGATTGAGCATTTTAAGTTAAAGTTAAGCTTTTGCATCTTTATAATCTAAGCCAGTTGATGTTGAAATTTCTCAAATAATGATCTGTGTATGCTCTGGCCATTCTGCAGCTGCTTCTGCCACAACATTTGCAACATGTTTCACTTACTGAGCTGTAAAGTAAGAAAGTGGAGTGAAAGATCTTTTGAAAACAGTAGCAGCCATTTTCAGATGTTCTAACAAAAAGAAGTGGTTTTCATCACCAGGCAAAGAATATTTTTTTTGTATATGTATTTTGCTTTATTATGACAGTTATTTTTCATGCATCTATTGTAAACTGACAAACATTTATCCTCAAAATACGCAGTTTTAAGTATCTTATTAGAAGAAGAAAAAAAAAAAGATGACTTTTACAGCTCATAGAATCATGAAATGGCTTAGGTTGGAAGGAACCCTCAGGCTCCTCTCATTCCAAGCCCTCATCATGGGCAGGGGCACTTTCCACTAGCCCAGATTGCTCCAAGCCTGGCCTTGAACACTTCCAGGGATGGGGCAATAGATTCTCCATTGTATCTTCTGCAGCCTCCAATAACTTCTCCATGAAATTATATAATATTCACTTCCCATTTCTGTTGCTGCAGAAACCCCAGTTTAAGAGAAGATAGAAGCAATCTCCTCTGTGCTGTTCATTACTCCACATCTGCAAAGAGAAGCCATCTTCCATATCTGGTAGAAAGGGAAAATGTATCTTTCCAGTATTGTGCAGAGGTTTCAGAGACAATTAAAATGACGCTCCAAGCCTGGCCTTGAACAGTGATCGTTAAGATCCCCAGGCTTTGGATCATTAAGAAGGAGAATTCCTTTTTTTTTTTTGTCCCTGATGTTTTTAGAGAGTTAATCTTTCTGATTTGCCACTCATTTGCTGAGCCTGCAGGAAGAAGTTAGGGCAGATAAGACTTCATGCAAAAGTGAAGCTGAGGTGATGGTGCTGGAGCCTTTGCTACATGTCAGAGAGCAGCAGAGAAACGTGCTGGTCTCCTGCACTGCCTCATGTCATCTGTAAATCAGTGCAGAAAAGATGACTTTTGAGCCAAACTGAGGCACTGATGGGTTAAAAACCATAGGTGGGGAAGAGGATGGGATGCCAGAAAGCACTTCAGCTCCCACAGCCTCCTTTAAAAGGATTATTTCTCTCTCTAAGGTTGAGGGTTTTTTGCTTTTCCTGCTGACTCCTGCTGCTTTGGTGAGCAGTGTCAGTTCTCTTTCTTGACCAGACAGCAGAGAGATGCAGTGAGGATGAATGACAGCCTCTCACCTCAAATGTACTTTTCACCAGCCTGGTGACTTATGAACACATGTCCTCCATGTATGTTATGACCCATAGGTCTGTATTACAATATATAACATATTGAGAAAACCAACTGACCATAAAGCATTTCTTACCTCTGTTAGTGTTGCCTGTATGTTGGTGTAGCTCAGATTGTGGCAGCACTGCCAAGATAAACTTCCAGATATTTCAGGTTTTTGATAACTTCTTGTTTTCTCCAGACTGACTCTTTAAGTGGAGAAATAAACCCTATGTTGTCATTAAACTGCATCTTAAAATGATGATCTGGTTGATTTTAAAGGACAGCACTAAAAACAAAGCATTACATTAATATGCCAAATTGAGCATATTAATGTAAAGGTTTTTAAAACTTTTTTTCTGGTACTGTATGCTATATGTTGGGGTTTTTTTACATATATGTATAATGAATATACTTTTAATCAGGATTATATCATCAGAGGTTAAAATAACACTCCATTTTTCTGATATCCTGCTACCTGACACACATGGACGAAGGTAGGTTAATCAAACATAAGTTGTCCTTCAGTTCACGGGAATGTTTCTAAGGAATTTTCATTTTCTTCCAAGTTTAATTCTACAAAAATCAGGTTACAATGGGTCTTACCTGTGTATAATGCTTTTAAGAGATATGACAGTAATACTATGCTTCCCATTTTATGGCTAAAAACCCACAGCAAGAATAGGGTGTTCTCCTTTACATTAAAAGTGGTAATTTATTATTAGTTAAAAAAGGTTAAACATTTTTTCAAAGGATGAATAGGCAAAAATTAAGATATTTGTGATTAAGGTACATGTGCTACCCCTAATTCACGTTCAAAGGCTGATTTTGATTAATATTCACTTGCACCTTTTGCTTACACACATGGACGAAGGTAGTCACTGCATGTAAAATAATTCCTTTCTTTTTGTGGCAGGAGTATGTTCATTAATCTTCACCACTTTTTACAGTTTGGTTGCTGATGTTGTGGTGTTCAACTCTGCTTTTAATATGGAATCATTTCTTACATCCATTGGAAAATTTATGAAGCTGATTCCTGACCACAGACCTAAGGATTTGGAAAAAATAATCAGACCGAAGTGCCAAGTTCTTTATTTTCCAGTCAGGTTTCCTGATGTGAGCAGGTCAGTACATTTTCCACGTCATAAATTGCCTCCAGCCTGTCAAAACTCTGTATTTATGGTGACGTTCTGACTAATCAGCTAAAGCATCGTTAATGAAAGAGTTTGATAATATGCAAAACCCCCTAATTGATAAATGTATTTCAATAATCAGGGGCTATCCAGGCAACCAAACCTGTCCTCAGTGCCTGTCGTGCGAACCTGCATCGTTCAGGATGAGTGATTTCCCACTTGTTTTGGTGATTTCCCACTTGTTTTAGCCTTTAAGGAGTTCCTGCTCCTCGGCTCTGTACATATTTGTGCAGGGGAGGTGAAGGAGGAGAGAGAAATGCTGGAGAACAGTAAAAATGATAAGCCTGTAGCCAAGGAGTGATATTTCCCTCGGTGTTGTTGCGGTGGGATTTTATTCCCTCCTCCCTCCTCTACCTCTTTTATGGCTTTCCAGGTAGGCAGAAAGCATTCCTGCAGCAGGGAGCAGACTTGCAGATGTTGGCATTAGCTGCAGCCTGAGTTGCTCTTCACTCCTCCTTGGTTACTCTGAAGGACGTTTTTTATTACCCTCGTTTCAGAGCCCGTCTCGAAATTAGCGGTGGGTTATGTGGCTCAAAGGGAACATTCTCTGGATCCTTTTCACTTTTGATTAAACCTGGCACAATTGTTTTTCCTCTTATAAGGGACTCTCCTCCCACCGAACAGGAACTTTGCTTCAATGGGACCGGCACTAAATAGAGTATGATTCTGCAATTTGATTATACTCTTACAACCAACACCAAGCCGGGTACATTTTTTTACTGAAATAAAGATGGAAAGCACTCTAATGACTTTGCAAGAGCCCGGCTTTTGATCTGATAGTAAGTTCTGGCCGCAGTTGAGATCTTTGTCCCTGACCAGCCTGTACTTACAGTTACTTCAAAGGCTAAATACACATCTGTGGTAGTTTGAGGTAGAGAAATTTTTAGTGCAGGAGCTGAGGTCGTGCACTCGCTGAGGTTCACACTGCAAGGTTTGAGTTTCAGTGTCTCGGAAAACTTTGTGTTCTAAAATACCAATGGAAAGAATTTAGAAATCAACATCTGAAGTTCAATCTTTAAACCTCTACTTTTGAGAAGTGGGTTAAAATCCTCCAGTGTTCCTTTGGGATTTGGCTGGCAGCAAAGGTCAGTACCTGTGTATCTTTGAGGATCTGCTGTTCCTCAGAGACCAGATTTTTCAGGCACGAGGGAATGCTGTGGGTGCTCAGCATGTTTGATATCGAGCCAATTTCAGAGGGTCTCGTGGTTTTGGCATACCTTAGGAAGTCATGTGGCCCAAGCCTGGTTTTGGAGATGAAGTTATGATAACCCTGTCTCATATATTAAATCAACTCTTTTGGACTTGTCAGCCCTGGCAGATGGGGGTCAGACGAGATCTGACAAATTAGGCTGAAGTCATACACACAGCGATCGTTTGTCCAAAGCAGGAGGTGATTAGGTGGGTAAAATCATTAGCCTGCTACCCACACTGCTACAGTGGGAAGATCTCATGTCTTCCTGTATGCTTCTGGAGTGTCCTGCTCTCCGATTAAATCCCATCTCACAAAGCAGGACATCTTTCCTGCTTTTATTGTGGTTGCTGGACTTACATCAAAAACCTCTTTTCAACAGGATGGACGAAATTAAGGTGTTCATAAACAACTGTATGACTGTTAAACTTTCACAGCAGAGGAATTAGAAATACATTGGAAATAAATTAGAAATACAGATTAATGACAGCCCTTTTATTTCTAGTATATATTTTATTCAACGGCTAATTCTAGATGTAAGATCTGAGGTGTTTAGACAAAGCCCAATATCGTCCCAGGGGAAAAAAAAGGAGAAGAAAGAGCTGCTTCTGCTTAACTCTGAAGCTCTTTAGGTTTTGACCTTCAGCTGCAGCCACTATTTACTATTTCCTTACATGTTTTACATAAAGTTGAATGCACCTGTGGCAATTCAAAACTGTTTTTTTAATTTAGATTGTATTAGTATAGTGACTGAATGGAGATGGAGGAGAAAAAGGTTAAGAAAAATTGTGGCCAAGCTAAAATTTATAAAGCAAGCTCTTAGCCCAGAGTGTTTTTCAAGTTATTTTCAAATGGTAATTTGCTTTATCCAAACCAAACTCATACAGTGTAAGTAAGTGATTATTTGCATGACTGACAATCATTTCAGTGCCTGCAGTCTTTTTAAAATGCATAATTTTGCTGAGATGTTGGGAAAATATTTTAAGATTCTAAAGGCAAAATAACCAGGGTGGAGGTTTTTTTAATTTTTTTTTTATCTTGACCTCTTTTATTTTGCGTGTGAACGTCTCAGGGTGTTTTTGTGTCTGAAACATAATCTACGTTTGGATTTGGGAGGGAGAGGTGATCTGAGAAATCACCCTCATGCGTGTGATGGTGAGCTTTTTTAGATTATTTTAAGATTAATGTTGCAGTTGTAGGGCAAGATAAAATATATCTGACCCTTGGTCAAAGCCAGTGTAATAAAGGATCGTGTCACAGGAGTTAATCCTGTAAAATATCTACCTTTTAATATAATTACTGTAGGTGATGGGCACACAAACAGCACAAGCAGCATAGTCAGTGATCACTTAGGAAGGGAGGTGTAATGATGAATATGATAGGAAACACTTGTGAATACCTTTAGAAGTACCACTGTACATGTGTAACATGTATTTAAATATTTCACATGGACATATAATCACAGCTTTTCTATTTCTGAGAGGAAGTTATTGATGCTTTTTTATAAAGAATATTCTTTTCAATAAATACTTGTCTTAAGAGCACATGTTGGTGTTTCCCAGAGCAAACCACCAGACTGTGGCCGTTATCTGACAATGAGAAGAGATGAAAGGATTTCAGGATTTAGCAGAATAAGATATTTACTGACTTAATCCTCCTGTTTTCTGGTTCTGACAACAACCACCTTCCATAATGCATCCCGTGGTGCCACAGCTACTCTGTATATACTCACCCCATATAATAATTTCTGACTCAAATTCTGCTCTTTGTGCCTTCTGGTGAAGTATATTATGGAGAAACAAATATCAAGGTATTTCTAAGCTCAGAGACAAAAGACTCCTCCAAGTTAAGGCTGTCCCTCCACAGTGCATTGATATTGCAAGGGATGGAGACCAGTGGCTGATCTTCTGTACCATATGTGCTGTGTATCAGACTGGGGCTTTATAGCACAGTGAGTTAAATACATCATAATTCACACTTACATTGACATTGGCTTAATTTTAGTATATTTTCAGTTGTAACATAAATAAAATCCTATTCTTTTTTATTGTACAATCAATAGAGTCTATTTTGATATAATCTGTTTCCACTTTTGCAGTGGAAAATGATGTTCTAGTAAGACAGTTCCCTTTTGACTGATGCTGTCTTTCGTACTCTCTTCTCCATTTGCCAACAGAGCCCTCTGGAAAACTTCTGCAAGGTCTTTGTTGGTATTTGGATATCCACTATCCTAGTCTAGTGAAAGGTGCCCCTGTCCATGGCAGGGAGTTGGAACTAAATGATATTTAAGGTCCCTTCCAACCCAAACCATTCTGTGATTTTATATGAATAGTCTCATCCCATCTGTATCCATATTGTCTGTGGCAGTCAGCAAAGTGGGGTCAAATTATGTACTCTTTGGAATTCATTCCAATGAAAATTGTAATTTAGATTTTGGTTATTATTACTGTTCCTCTCATTGTAGTATATCTTTATTATTATCATCAAGATGTGGTAGAAAAGGAAGATATTTTTATAAGCAAGAATGAAGTGATGTTCCTCTGAGCTCAAAATTCACATTGTACTAAGGTGGAATAATATAAAAGAAACATGAGAGGATGAGGATTACAGCAGAAAATAAAAATAGTGCTTCTTTAAGTGAAACTTGTTGGTGGATATGTTGTACTATCTGCATTACACATTTTGAAGTAGAATTATAGATTTCAGACTTGCTTCTTCATTTGCTTTTTATAACTTAGTACAGTTAACAGGACATTTTAAACAATTTGGGTTTATATTCTTTTGGTTATAGTGTAAGAGAGGCAGAATTTTCCAAATTAGAGAGTATTTTAGGGCCAGCCAAGGGAGTTCATGACTAAAGTAAAAGTTTTTAAAAGATGCTGACAGTATTTCTTGTACAGAAACGTGACTGTCACGTGTGTGGGAGCTTGTTTTGAGGGAATTTAAAAAAAAAAAAATATATATATATATATAATTGCCTCACTTGGACCAAGTTTGCAGGACTGAACTCAGCTTTGCTTTGCTGGAAAAATGCAGATGTCAATAAGCAAGCAGGCACTGGAATCCATAAGAGCCCAAAGCTATGGATGGGCACTGGGGACGTGTCTGTGTTGCAGAGAGAGGTGCTCACATGAGCTGTAGTGAACTGTCTTGCATCTGGGAAGCAGTACACCTTAGAAGAGCAGTTTTTGGCTAATTAGCCTTCCAGTGAAATTGCATCCATTAGCTTAGGTGGAGTGCTCTGCTAATGACAGTGACTGTGGTTCTGGGGGTCGCTGCTGCCTTTGGTGGTGGCTCAGGCACCTCTGTGGAGTGCCGTGCCCTCTCTGGTTGGCACAGCCGCCCTGCCACCACGGTTTATGGGTCATTAGCATAATTAGATAATGCCAATAGACTGCTCCTACCTTTGGGGCTTGCTGCTGAAGAACTGGGTGATGGAAATTACTCCCCTGAATGTCTTTTCCCCCTCACCTGCCGCAAGCGAGATCTGAGGGCCGGTGTTGGCACAGAGTTACACAACGAGAATGAGGGATGCTCTGAGGATCTGGGACACGGCACCTACTGGGAGGAGAGTGCGGTGTGGGGGCAGAAAATGGAGTCTTTCCATTCTGGAGCCTTTGGCAGCAGGTTGGTTGCCTCCTGCACCTCTGGGATAGGTGCTACCTGCAGGAAGCTGCACCTGCAGCGAGGGTTTAGGTGGTCGAACGAAGGATGCCTCAAACATCCATATTCAGAGGTGCTTTCTTACGTGGTGCTTCTTCCACACATGCCCTTGGAGGTCATATAGTAGTTTCTGTTCTCCCTCTGGATCATGGGAGAGCAGCTGTTACCACAGCTCGGTCTTCCAGGCAGGGTATGCCAGTTTAACCCCCAAAATATGTATCCCCAGACCTCTCCAGCTGCAGCAGACTGAGAATGCCCTCCTAGAGAAGGGCCTGGCTGAAGGGTCTGCTGGGATGTATTCATTCTGCAAAACTTGCTAAAAAGTAATTTCTTTTTATCTATTCAGGGACAAAAATAGTTTTACTGACTCTCTTTTATCTGTCGTATAGGTATTCCACTAAACACTGTCCTAATAACCATTTAGGCTCACAATAGCTCACAAGTATACTTAAGCAGAATTCTCTGTGCAACCTAGTTTTTTATTATGTTGGGTACTGCTCATGTTGCATACAACACATTCCCATAAAACTTGCTTTTTGTATTTACAGAGAAATTTCTCTGGAGAGTTAAGGTCTTGTAAAACATTCTTGTTCTACAGCGTGAACGAATTATCATACTCTGGGGAATTAAAAGTGAAGTGTACTGAAGAAAAGAATTTTTTCATTAAAATGCAGTTTATATTGATAAAACAGATTACTAGCATTTGATGAAATGTGAAACTTGGATCTACCCATATCGCTAAATCACCAGTAGGTTTATTTTGGCAAGAAGAATAGTATGTAATGTATATCAGGACCAATCATTATACAGTACCTGTTAGTTTTGTATTAGATTAAATTGTCTTTCACTAAAGTACTTGAAAAAAACCACCCCTACTATATCTGTATCTTGAAGTAGCAGAATGTGGTAACCAAGAATATTAGAAAATAAAAGCTGTCGTGTTATCAGTTTTGGCACAGTCATTTATCAATCAGTATTTTAAACATTGACAAGTGGTAATTTAATAGGGAATGACCCTGTTGGCAGGAAGTTCTAATGACAGATGATGCAAACTCATTTATCACTATGGGGCTGTGCTGGCTTCTTACCTTTCTCAGTATCACAGCTCATATTTTCCAAGTCTGGGATGTGAGAAGCCACAAAGGGCAAAACCTGTGGCACTGAGCCTATAACCACTCCCATCTAATCTGATTAACCCCTTAGCTGCAAATTTTCCTGCAGCAGAGCTGGTAAGAGCTAAAAGTTCTCATACTGATTTAAATACCATTTGCTTTTTAAGGAGGATTTTCCATAATACTTTCCCATAGGCAGTTTTTTAGAAAACATTCAAGTTGTGTCACTTTGAATACAAACTTGAGACGTGCTGGTAACTTGGCTTTCAAAAACAAACCACATCCTAATAATTAATAGCACATTTCATTAGCAGGCATTAAAAATATTACATGCAGTGCCCTATACAATGGGCAGCTATTATTATTATTATCATTACTACTCGAGAAGGAAATTGATGCATTCAGAGGTTTAATTGATTCGTGCATATTCATGTGGGAAGTCAGTGGTAGAGTCACGACTGGACTGGATTATTATGCACTTCCATGCATAATAATTCCTCTGCAACGTGGGAAGAGAATAGCCTACCTTGCTGTAATAAATGTGGGCATTTGGAGTTGAGGGATGTCATGGGAGAAGAGATGAAAATGACACCTTCATCAGCAACTGGTGTGGATGGCGCACTTCAGTCTCCTGGGATTTCATCTGCAATACAGACTGTACTTACTCTGAATTAAGACAATAATATATTTTTACTTTAATTTCCAGACTAGTAAAATTGTTGATCATTTTAATATGATTTTATGTTACATTTTTAAAAGCACAGTCAAAGGCTTTTTCGGGTCTTTCTCCACCTTCCTAACTCAGTTCTCCTCTGTTCCTTCTCTTCTTTCACAACAAAAAGCCTTTCTCCTGAGGGCTGGGATCAGGTTAAATATCAACCCTGTACAGGATGGTTCAGACATGGAATACTTTTAGAGTTTGTATCAAATTGCTGTAATAAGAATCATGAATTTTAAATTTAATTGGTTAAAATTGTCACAGCAGACTTAAAATAAAGTTGTGGGTTTTCCCCCCCCCCCCTCTTTTTTTCTTCTGTTCAAAGTGGAAAAAGGTTATTGATTAATAGTAGGATCCTGCAAAGTGCTAAATACCCTCATTTTCACTGCAGTCAGTGGGAGCTGAGGGCACTTGGCACTCAGTGGGAGTACAGTGTCAGCATGGGCAGAAAGAGGTGGCACAAAATTCCCTTCCATTTCCCTTCCAATCCATACAAAGGTACAGACTTAAATCCTTTGCATGTGTGAAAGATGGTTTCTATAGACAAGGCTGTCCCTGCTGGATTTTGCATTTCAAAATACTGCCCTTCAAAGATTGAACAATTCCATATTTTTTTATTATGGAATTCATGAATATTGCATAGAAGTGAAGGTGGATTTCTTTGGTTTTTTTTCTTTAAAGGGATTTCATGCTTACAGAATTGTAACAGAGAGGAAGGCAGTTGTGTTGGGCATATTATTTCTTAGTTGCTACATGAGGCAGTGACAGAACCTTATTGTTTAAATATTCTGGGTACTTGTTGTAATACAATGGAAAAGAAAGTAGGTAATGTGCTAAAAATTGCAAAAAGTGGAAAGAGTAGGAAGTGTTATCTGAGCTTTTAGATATTCTTCAGTAAGCATACAAAATGTTCTCAGAAATCATTTTTAGGAGAATGAAGGAATCTGTTGCTAGTCATGGGGGAACGACAATACCTTTAGAAAAAGCCACACTTCTTGTATGCAGTTTTAGTTTGGAGGGAAAAAAAACCAGAACAACCACAACCCAAATAAGCAGGACCATTTAAAAGAATTGTGGAACAAGTCCCTTTGAAAATTGTTATTAAATAGAAAACTAGAACTGAAAGTGGATTGGTTCTGCTTTGAGCACTGTTGTGTGCTATATTGCAGACAGCCCATTCCAGTTACAGTCAGAGGTACAGAGAAGATATAAACATGTTCCATAGGAATTTTAGAGAATAGAGACTAAGAGAACAAAATTACATGATGGAATACATAAAATCACAGTTTGAAGAGGAAACTTGAAGCGTAGCTCTCCAGTCCTATGGAGATGACCTTTATGTAATGTGTGAGAACAGCTTAACACAGATGTTTTATTTATACATAACCAAATGGGATGAAGTTAAATGATTTTTAATTTTGCCAAATCACAGATAATTTCTTTGTTGTGCAAGGAATGTTTTTATCCAGTTAGGTTTTGGTGGGTTTTTTTTTCTTTGCATTTCCAAATACTTAATATTTTATATTTTGGACATTCCCCCTGCTCAGTTGTGACTCCCAGATGAAATAATCCTCCTCTTCTTCCCTTTAAATAATTCAGATAGCATACATTTAAAAATATGAAAATCCCAACATAAACGTGCCAGAAGTGCTTTTAAGGTAGAGGCTGTTCTGCTTTACTGTGGAAAAGATGTGTGTCCAAATGGTTATGAGGGTTCATCGGAACTTTGGGCTTGCAAACAGCAAGTAGTAGGGATGATTGTTCAAGACCTGTGGGAGATCCAAGTCCAGTACTGCTTTCCCAGCATTTTTTCATAGAATCCTGGAATGGTTTGGGTTAGAAGGACCTTAAAGACCATCTTGTTCCAACCCCCTGCCGTGGGCAGGGACACTTTCTATTATCCCAGGTTACTCCAAGCCCTATCCAACCTGGCCTTGGACACTTCCAGGGATGGGGCAGCCACAGCTTCTTTGGGTAACCTGTGCCAGTGTTTTGCCACCTTCACCTTGTTCTGTCACCCCAGGCCCTTGCATAAAGTCCCTCTCCAACTCTCCTGGAGCCCCTTTAAGCACTGGAAGGGGCTCTGAGGTCTCCCCAGAGCCTTCTCTTCTCCAAGATGAACACCCCCAGCTCTCCCAGCTTGTCCATACCAGAGCAGAGGGGCTCCAGCCCTCTGAGCATCTTTGTAGCTTCCTCTGGACTCGCTCCAACAGGTCCAGGTTTTCCTTAAGTATGTAGGAGAAAAGATCTTGTGGTTGCATTCCTTTTTTAGTGATGGAGCATTTTGTGTTGAGAAATCCGTATTTGCAGCACAGTAGTTTTGGATATTATAAAAGAAGACATCATTATGTTCAGTCTGTTTTTCAAGCAATGTTATAGGCACTAACAACAGCCAGAAAGAATAAATTAGATATCAAGTTAAATCGTCCAATCTGTGGTAAATTTTACAGTAGATTCCTCATAAAACTGCAAGTTCTCTATAAGATGACTCCTGAATAGTGCTCAGATCAGGCTCACAGATAACGAGACTTTGACCAACTTTGACCTGCTGAGTGGATTTCTTGCCCCCCCCATAACCCAGGGACTTATCATCAAACCACATCATTCCATCATTCCTGTTTTCGTTAGTGCCCAACCACCCATGGAACTAAGGCTTGGGTTGGAAAGGGACCTGAAAGATCATCTGGTTAATGGTGTGTGATGTCTCCCCATCATGCCAGAACCCTCATCTTTCCAACTGTCCTTCCTCATCAGCTCTTTTTTTTCTAGAAATCACAGGTCTCTTTGTGTTGGTTCTGCACCAGTGGAAGAGACTCTTGATTTAATTTCTCCAGGATGGCTTTGATTTTAGGTATATTCCCCTCTCCGTGGCAGAAGACTCCTCACACTTTTGTGTGCTAAGTGGTGGCCCAGTCTGTATGACTATGCAGGTAATGTCACAAATATGGCAGACATTTAGTCTAGCTAAATAGCTTCCCCATATCAAATATGTACAAAAAACCCCATGTGTGAATCTCATACACAATAGAAAAAGATAGAAAAGATAGAAAAGATATCATAGAAAAGATAATTTAAAATATACAGATTGACGTCTGTATGTAAAGCACTGAAAAAATTGTATGTTGTTCTGGTCACCCATGTTCAAGAGAGATTAATTTAAACTGTGAAACAGGTGTAGAGAATTGCTGCTAGGATGATTAGGAGAATCTGTATTATGAGAGCAGATTAAAAGAGTATGGTTCACTTGTCCTAGCAAAATAAAGGTTGAGAAGGGGATATATGTTAATCTTTATAAATACAGTCAGAGGATAAATGCCATGAAAGAGGAGGAATTATTTAAGTTCCAGGATAATCCTTGCAACATCCACTAGGTATAAATTGGTCATTATTAAAATGGCTGAGGCTGGAAATGAAAAAAAAAAAGGTGTGTAGGGTGGTTGCTTGGTTTGGGTTTTTTGGATTTTCCAGAGAGGCATTTAGTTGTGAAGTGGCTGTCAAAACGCTACTAAAATGTGAGAGGAGTTTGATAAATTCATAGAATGGTTGGTTCAACAATACAGGAGTAGTGCCAGGCAGCTGCAGACATCTGCTGTGATGTTATCCCCAAAATTAAGGTAAAAAAAAGATGGACTATGAGTTGGTCAACACTGACTTCAGTCTTGAGACCTGAACTGGTCCATGAAGATTATGTGTTTCCAACCTCTATAAAAGACACAGCAGACCAGTCTGTCCTGTGTTCTACATGGTGTTTGTCCTGTATTTCATTAATCAGGTGTTTCACAAATGAGCAGTGTCCTGCAAGGTATGTCATCTGTTCAACCTCTGGCTGCATTTGGGATCAGGATGGATTTCTTATTAGCCAGATTCATAATACCGGGGTGGGAAGGGAAAAAAATCAGAGGAATATTTTTGCCTGAGTTGTACTGAGTTCATCTGAACATTTTAGTGCTTTTGAAGAAAACCACGTCACAGCCAATGCTTTTGGTCCTTTCCCTCCTCTCCCTTCGACATACTGCAGTTTTTGAGGGATTGATCTTCAAATCATAGAATCCTAAAATGGGTTGGATTGGAAGGGACTTTAAAGACCATCTCCTTCCAACCCCCTGCCATGAACAGGGACACCTTCCACTAGACCAGGTTGCTCCAACTCTTATCCAAACTGGCCTTGAATACTTCCAGGAATGAGACATGGACAACTTCTTGGACGCTGTTGTTTTGTGGTAGCCTGAGGATCCCTCAGTAAACTGCCCAAACTGAAGTGGTACCAAAGGGTTCACAACCACAGGGATTTGGGAAGGCATTAGGTGAGATGTGCTTCAAACAAAAACTGTCTTCAGGCAGAATGTTTGAGTCTCGTGGCTCCCTAAGCATCTTTCTCCATTTTGCCTCACTTTACTTTTGCTCACTGAAGCATTTGGATAAAATTATTCCATTGAGCTCATTGGAGTCAGAATGAGTTTATTTTAAGTTTCTTACTTTGATGAGTCTGTAGGGCTCTTTCATTTTCATCTTGGTGTAGTTTTAATACTAAAACTGCCTCAGTCTCTGCTAGAAGCAAATGAAGTAGAGAAAGAAGAATTTGTTATGCAGTAATTCCTTTCAGTGACTGAATTTTTGTCTGTCCTTCCTCAAACTTCATCACACATCTTTGGGATTCAGAGTTCACTTGTGTTATCTGCCATCTGAGTTTGAATTACCCATCTTGAATGATCTGGCTATATATGGAAAAGAGAAGTTTTGATTCTTTTTGGGTGCCTGGAGTGTTGTCTTTTCGTTGCCAATAAAAGGAGGGATTAGCTGTCAGAATTCCTAGTAACTTAGTCACCGAAAAAATTTAAATATTAAGAAAAAATATTTTAAAATGTTAAAAATAATTTTTAATTAAGGCAATAGCAGGGAAAAAAAAATCCTTTTTGTTTGTTTGTTTTCTAGTGAAACCTTGTGTGAGATCCATAAAGTTGCCTGGTATTATGACACTATACCAGTGTATCTTTGGTTCTGGAAGCAGCTGAACCCTTTTCAGCGGTACCCGGTGCTGAACTCGTCGGCACATCTATACGTTAGCAACTTATTATTCCACGAGCATCACTTCATTTGGGCTGGCAATAAGTCCTGTTCAGTCATTGTGCTGCAGAGGAATGTTTAGAGCTGCGATGTGCATTGGAGTCTGTTTGTTTGCAGCAGCTGATTTGCCTAAGCTTTGATGCGCAGTCACTTTCTGACATTTGTGTATTTCAGCAGTGAACAATGTAAACTCATTTTCTGAGCACTTTGATTACTTGCACATAGCAGTGCCCATGGCATGTGACAGAGAAGAGCACTCTATCCACTAATCAGATAGATATGCTTCAAGCGTATTTACACAAAATAATGAAAACAGCTGTTAGATACCTTTAAACTTGAGTGTGTTTTGTTATTAATCTACTAGCCCATACACATGACACTATAATTCTTCGCTCACTCAAGTTGCCTTTAATGACACAGTAATAAAACGGAGAGGGATGAAAGTAATGGAATTGTAGAATGTAATGCCTCAATTGTTCTACAGTGTCTTCCTTTTTGCCAAAATAAACCACAATTAGGTCCATATGGTGTTTTGAAGTTTTCAAGCAATGACCCTAATAAAAAGTAATGAATTTCTGACAAAGGAAAGCATGGTGCTCTTTTAAGCAGATATCTTCGCTATTGATCTAGTTATGATTGCAGACTGATATGCTAATAGAAGAAGAAAGGTTCAACGTGCCTGGTACAAGCACTTTCATTTGTGGTTTATTTTATTCTTATGAAATTCAGATTGAAAAGGTAGAAACATGTTGTAATCCATCAGTTATGACTCCCTTTTAAAAGACCTACTATAAAGAAAACAAATGGATTTTCCTTGAGGAAAAAATGGAGTTTGGAAGGCATTTGTTAACTTGGAATTCCCAAAGCGAATGTTAACTAGGAGGATGCCTCGTGATGATGGAGATGCTTTGTTCAGATATATGAAATTTGACTTGAGCACTTCATTGTCTTCAGAGGTGCAGGCTCTGGTATTTACTTTTCTAGCTTTTAACCCTTTCATGGGAGAAGTGGAATGATACTCCATCTGGAAATTCTAACTATCCGTGGAGCAGTTATTAGGTAAGTGGAGATACTCAAACCCAACAGCTAGGGAGGATGTGCAGCTCATCCTCCTCCTTAACTATGGGCTACCATAAAAAGAGGTGGTGTGTCAGCATTATTGCAGTGCAGTAATAATGATGCCTGAAGTGTGGGTAATGTAGTCTTAAAAAGAGAGGAGAAGGCAGGTTCTGGAATCAGATATGAGGGGAACGGGAAATGTCTGATTTGATGAACCTTCACTGTTAGTGGTTGTTGAATGAATGTTCATCCACATACACACAGTCCTAAATGACTCACTTGAAAAGCATCGGCTGGATAATGTGAATTACTGGCATTATTTTAACTCTAGGAAGAGTAGTTGAGGCTTGTAGTGTTGCAACATGAAACTATTCAGAGCATTCTTTCAAGACAATCAACCTTCTCTACCTTTAATCACTCAAGAAACTGTCTTGGAGTGGCTCCTTCACTGGTGAATTAGGAGTCCAGTTATTTAATGGGCTGTTTTCTCTATTGCATGTTCTGTAAGTATTGAGCTGCCTTTCAGACTTCCCACCCCAGTCTCTACTGCTGGACCTTTGGAAAATAACTTAAATTTGGCCTCAACAACCTGTACCATTTTCTTTTTATGTTTGTCTACTTCTGCGTTGATAATTTCTCCATCTCCTTGCATATCATATCCTTGTATGTAGCTACTTTATTAATTTTAATAGTAGAGGGCCTTGTTCACGGGTAGGACTTTGTTCTTTTCAGTGTGTTATAAGCAAGGTAAGTGAATTCATAGAATCACAGAATGGTTTGGTTGAAAGGAACCTTAAACATCATCCCATTTAGAATCCCTGCTGTGGTCAGGGACACTTTCCACTAGACCACATTGCTCATTTGCTATTTATTCCACCACTTTTCTTTCTGAAAATACTCTGTTCTAGTTTCTCACCTTGTTGTACCGGGTGCCTCAATGAGATGTGAGTGATTAATTTATTTTATTGCAGTTATGTTTAATAGCCTTTGACTGGTGCTTAGGGTCTGGGTCTTACCTTCTGGAGGAGGATCTGTACTGCAGGAGAAATAATCTCACTTCAGATTATAAAATCTGGATTATTTCTGTTACTTTGAATTCTAATAATAGAAACATAAAAGTGAAAATCCCCACCTTCCTTCCTGTAACTAAAATATTTCTGAATTCTTTTTTCTTGCCTCTGTTCTCAGTGTTAAAAGGATGGGAGCTTCCAAATGCTTAACTGAGTCCTTTATTCATTAAAATATATGAACCTACTTCTGCAAGGACATCCTCCTTGGAGAAATCTAAACACCATCAGGTGACTTTAGAAGTTCTGGCTTATTTTTTATGCAACTCAGTTGAAATTATTTGAGATTTTGAGTATTTGCTATACCTGCAAAGGCTTCTATAAACTTATCACAATATCTTTTGAAATCTGAAGTTTTAGCTGTTTGTGGTATCCCAGGTTTTGGGTATTAGTTTGGGAATGCAATTGCTCTGGCCACTGCTGATTGGATTTTTATTTACTGGATAAAAGTGCCCAAAATATTCTTAGTCCTATGATATTTATATTTATATTGCAATCTAATAACACCTGGTACATCATGTGACCTTCCAACACAAGAAAATAATGCAGCCAGTGTTTAAGAAGCATTAGCACCCCAAAAAGATAATAAACCAAGGTTTCTGATGTTTAATATAACTTTGCTTGAGCACCTGTAGACAGTTCTGTGGGTGACTAACTACAGCCATTTAGATTTTCTCAGTCTGCATGTTTTTTACTTTTTGACCTACTGATTTATCATTAATTTTTTTAGAGATGTACCATGACTTTTATTTAATTTCTTATGGGTTTTTTGATACTTTCAAACTCCTTTAAGAGCAATGTCCATTAGTGATCAGAGATGGTGATTTTTACCAGTAGATTGAAGGGCCAAGTTTAAGAAAACATTTCTTATGCTGTATTTTGGAAACATAAGCTGGTTGTAGAGGTTATCTTCAGGGACTAGTAAGGCAGCATTTGGGTAAATTGGGATATAAACAAACATCTGTTGCAGGAATGTAGAAATGACATCATAAAGAATGTATGCAAAAACTTAATTGAAAAAGAATGATGCAGAATTGCAGGATGACTTTAAGTCTGAATTGATTTTTTGCCTTCAGAGTGAAAGTGGGATTTTTGTGCAACATTCCAGTACTATAAAGTATTTAAAATGTAATGTCCTATTAATGTACCTAAAATGTAGACTCTGGGTCACCCAATAAGAATAGTAGTTACAGTAATACAGTATATGTAATATGCAATTATCTTGACAATAGTTTTATTTTTTCGACAATTTTGTCATAAAAGAGCAGTAAGATACAATGAATTTGATTCATTTTGTGTGTGTGAATCATTTAATAGGCCATTACATCTACTATATTAGACTCCATTCTCCTTTCAGAGCTTTTCATTATAAGCCTGTCTTTAATGGAAAGAAGTTTAACCTTCCCTCCCAGATAGATTGAACCCCATAACAGTGTAAACATTCTCATTATAAAATAAAATCCCCTTCCCCAAGGGCAGCACTATAATTATGTTGCAGAGTGTTGTACAAATGTTTCTCTTAAAAAATGTTGTCTCATTCTTGTCCTCAAGTTTTTATCATTTTCATTTATGAAGAGAATCAATAATGCTTTAAAATCGTAATTTAATAAAATAAATATGATCTGATTATTTTTTAATTTTTTGAAGTTATTTTAATCAAGTTTGAGAAGAAGTCATCAGTAAAATTGCTGTTGATTTATAAATAGGATAATTAGAGGCTTTCCTCCTAAGTACTGTTCACTGGCATTGTGGCTGTTTTTATTGCCTAGTCAAACCTCTTCATTCAATTTTAAAATTGCCTTTTGAATGAACTGCGCTATGAGCTTGCCAAATAGTGTCACCATTAATACCTTACCTCCTCTATTTCATTGTCCAGTCTGTAAATGCACAATAAATTGTTTGATAAGGAGGTCAATGAGGTTGTACTAGTTTTTAAGTGAATTACAGCCGAACGTTTCAGATTATGTCACACTCTCATTGCAGCGCCGCGTGCGAGAGCTGGTGATACAGCACGTGGGGGATCATTTGGTGGGGTTGCTGCAGGACTAGGCACAAATCAAAAAGAGCTGGTTCTCTACTGATCTTTATGTGGAGAATAGATTAAAAAAATTCACCCGATTAATCCATTTTACAGTTCTCTAGCGTGTCCCTTAGTCTAATTAAGAAAGCCCTCAGTAGCAGGTACACACCACATACTCCACAGAGATGGGTTAGGACAAAGATGTTTGCAGGCAGGAGAGTGTTTCACTGCTTTGGTTATTGAAAAGCTGCTGTAGTATTCCTGGAAGGTCCTAAAGCAGCTCTGAACAGCATGCTGGCTGTTTACGTTGTGTATCACATCAGATACTTGATGGAAATTGGGTTTTTCTGAATGTATTGGGAGTGGCTGAAGGAGCTGAGGGTGTCCAGCCTTGAGAAAAGGGGCTCAGGGGAGATCTTCTCACTCTTTACAACTCCCTGAAAGCAGGTTGGAGCCATGTGGGGGTCAGTCTCTTTTCCCAGACAACAAGTTGCACAAGGGAATTAGGATATTAGGAAAAATTTCTTCACAAAAAGGGTTGCAAAGCATTTGCACAGGATGCCCGGGGCAGTGATGGAGTCCCCATCCCTGGAGGGATGTAAAAGACATGTAGATGTGGCACTTGGGGATGTGGGTCAGTGGTGGGCTCAGCAGTGCTGGGTTAACAGTAGGACTCGATGGTCTTAGAGGGCTTTTCCAACCTAAACGATTCTATATTGCACAATTGGAGACTCATGCCAGATGGGTGTCACCATCCCAGCAGTTTCCTGTCCCAATGCATCCCCTTCACCCAACCCTTCCCTGCCTGGAGAGCTCCTCCTTGGCCGGGGCTGGGGCTCCCACCCAGGCACGTGTTCCCCGCGCCCACAGCGCGAGTGGTGCTGAAATAGAAATGTAAGAGGCGAAAGTAAGAAACTTTGTGCTTGTTGAGTCTAAAAGAAAGTCTGTTTGTGTGTGTCTCTCCCTTTGTAACAGAAGGAATGTTTCTTATGTTTCTGTCTTCAGACAGTTGGCACACATTTCATCTCAGCAGCTGCTTTCTCTTAAAGTGCAGTAGAGTGTAGGACTGTAGTGACACTAGCATTAATACTTCACATTCTGCTATCATATGCTGTCACTGTGAAATATGGATCTAGGTTACATGTGTTTGCAGACTTTGTACTGCTGAATTATGAAAGCTGACTCCGTTGGAGGATTGTGTTGTATTCAGAGACTGTGAACTGAACAATAAATGAATGCAGGCAGAGACTTGCAGTCATAAGCAGTATCCTCCTTTTTGGCCTGATTGAGACAATAGCTTTAAAATGTAGAATTGCCAAATGAAATTTCATTGTTGACTTAGGTAAATATATTTAGCAGGCATTTAAATATGTCTCTTGTGGGCACCTTTTAGTTGTTATCCTCAACCTTGTTTAAATATTATTTTTAATCCCATTTTTCTGAATGGGATGAATTACTGCAGATGAATAAAATGGATTACAAGAAGTACTACTGCTGCATGCCAGAAGAAATTATTGGGAACAATTAGTTATTTTGTTATCAACAATTAAGTGTGTAGCCATAAATATAACGCGGCAATTTTTTTTATATGTCTGGATGTCTATAAGAGGAGTAAGGAGCTGCACTTTATTAATTTCTAAAGGTATAAAGTTAATACAGATGTAAATATCGGCTAAGACAGCAGGAATCATTCCATGTGAATGCGTAGGGGATCCAGTCCTGACCCTGCTGAAGTCACCTGGGGATGTGGCAGTAACTAAAGGGTAAGCAAAGGTGCTGAAAAGGAGTATTTGGAAATATTTTGAAATCAAGACTCGGCATAAGGAGATACTTGGATATCTGCAAGCAGATCTCAATACAGGATCATGTCCACAATTGTGTTTTACTGAAAATGTTAATCAGTGTATTGGTTAAACTCAGATTTGTTTGGTGCCTGAAATTCTGCCAGTAAATGATTTTATTTCTTAAATACTTCATAAAATCAGGTACCCATAATTCCAGTGATAGTGTCGCTGCTATGACTATACACCAACAATTGATTTTCTGTGTGCAGCAGCTGACAGTCAGGAAACAAACCCAGGTGCAGAAATCTGGCATCCAGTGTAACACCCCCCATTTCTTTTCAGTTTTTACCTTTGAATATGAGCACATATGAAAGGAGGGAGTGAATAAACAAAACATACATTTTGTAGCGTTAGTTTACATTCCTGATAAATGTCCTTTGAATCACACCTCTTTAGGAGCTTCTGAGTGTCAAAAAACCATAATCAGCACCTTCACCATGAATGATCAGAGTAGTGTCAGAGTGGCTATGGACAGTGTGAAGGAAGTGTTTGTTCTTGCTGAACTTGCCTGTGTATCTCAGTGCTTTGCCTGTCTGGGGTTTGTATCATCTACCTACGGAATTTGGTGTGAAGTGGTTGCTGTCATGGCTCTTCCCGTGTGGATTTTGATGATTCTTTTGTGTCTCCTACTCAAGTGGGAAGGTGGGGTTGTATCCTCTCTCAGCAGTGCTGTTCCTGTGCTTCCCATAACAACCTTTCTATTGTTGTCTCATTCCCTGACTTCTTTTAAATTGCCTCCAGGTTCATGTGAAGTTTAAATATGCTCGTCAAGGATCATCCTGGACTTCTAATTTTGTACTGTGACAGTACATTGTTCAGTTGATTGGAAAGAGGTGAAACACATAAACAATTCTAACAACAGAATTTAACCTATTAATGAGTCATGCTGGAGGTAATATCCCCGTGCTCTCTGAGAGCCCCATTTATGTGCATAATAAATCATGGTGGTTTTTAGGTGCTCACTCATTTCCAGTGCAACAAGCAGCTGTATCATCAGTCTTCTTTTCACAGCTATCGAGTTGTTGGGTTTTTTTATTCTGTAGAAACTTTGCTGTAGTCAGGTTTATTTTTTAATATGTGGAAAATAAAATGCTAATAAATTTCAAATTTTCGATCATCTACATCTATTTTCCTGTCAATGTGAAGATCATTTTCTTAACCTTGACAGATCAGTGGCTTTTTCCCATTCAAAAGAGTGAGGCTAATGTGTTGATGTTCTCATAAACAAGACCATCTTGTAGTTCATTGCTTTTATCCATCTTTCTAAAATATTCTTTTATTTCTCAAAATATTTCTGTGGCATGTGACAGTAGAAACATCAGTAGCAATAGGTTGAACAACATAATTTTTCTGAAGTTTTGGCATCTATAGAATACTGTGTAAATCTGTTATTAAATATTTAGAAAATTCATCTGGGGTGGAGTATTACACTGGTTAGAAGGGAGAGTTGATGGATCCTATCTCTGATTGATGTGGTTTAACACTTAAATTGCACAGATTTTACAATAATGGTCATAGCAGCATTTACCAAAAAACCAAAATTTTATGTGGGGACCAGGTACAACAATTGAACCAAAGTTACACCTAAGAGTGGAAATGGCCTTAAGGTGAAGAAAGACAGATGTAGATTAGATGTTGGGAACAAGTTCTTCCCTGGGAGGGTGGTGAGGCCCTGGCACAGGTTGCCCGTGGAAGCTGTGGCTGCCGCATGCCTGGAAGTGTCCAAGGCCGGGTTGGATGGGGCTTGGAGCAACCTGGTGCAGTGGAAGGATGAGATGAGCTGTAAGATCCCTTCCAACCCAAGCCATTCTAGCATTCAAAGTTACATTATTTATTGGAACTTCTCAGCAGGGAGCAGTGAGGGGATACATAAGGAATTGAGTGAGATTGAAAGTCTCTGAACTGTACATATTGATGGAGGTGTGTCCTCAGAGCTGCCTGTGTGATGCAAACTAAATTTGGGATTTAGGACATAAGAGATTACCTTGTGATGGAAGCCAAGAGGATCATATGAACTGTAGAAAGATGTGGTTTTGGATTTTTCTACCTTTGAGATATTCTGGCAGTTGAAGATACACACTGCTGCTCTCTGCTTTCTGTTCCTGACTCCTTGCAGGGTGCTGGACCTCCTATGTCTGACTGAGAGGTGCTGGTCTTCATCAAGTCACATAAATGTAAAGATCCTCAGTGCCTTTTATCATCAGAAATATCCTCAGAGCTAATCTAGCATGCAGTTTTTCAGAGATTACTGTGCAATGCCCCAGAGACACGATGAGCAAAGTTCTCAAGCCCCAAAGGACTGAACTATGAAACCACATTTCCAAATAGATTAAAAGTATTTGTCATCAGCTGGTTTGCTGTGAAGGGCTGAACAGAAGTCCTTGACATGTGTGTGCTCATGCATGTCTGTGTGTGCACACACACACTTGAGCTTGTAGGAACCCAGTGTGCTCAGGTTTTTTATTTACTAATAATCAACATTTTAACTTTCCAACTGGGACCTGTTTCTGGGGCTGTCTAAGCCAAAGACTGAATTTTTGAGGTAGTCTTAAAGTTTATTGTGTCCTTTCTCCTCACATTAGGGTCTCATTGTTGTGGGAGAAAGTCCAAAATTACCTCAAATGCATAAATTTTGAGATAGTTCAAAAGAATTGAGCCATACTGTCTGAGTTGGTACTAAAGTCAATTATTTAGGCAGCTTTGTCAGGAAAGTGTGTAAAAAGAAAGGAGCCCCTCTGTTATTCCCCGATTTCTCTGTTGAGCCAGTTCACAAGGCATCAACACATGGTATTTTGTGCCTTCCAGAGGAATCCTAGTCTAAAGTTTTATTTAAAATGAAACCACACACAGGGACCCACACCCAGACATTTTTGAAGCCATGTTGGTGCTCCTACACCAGGATCCTGTTAGGTCAGTCTCAAAAAGGCAGTTGTGTTCAGCTGGCACACATTCTGGTCCTCCTGCAGATTACACCTGAAATGGCACAACAAAGTGGTGTTCACAAAGTGAGGCAGAGTTGCATTTTCTCATTTAAAGCCAACAGGATATCCTACATTTTAATTAGATGATATTCTGGTCACCTTTCCCATTCATTAATGATCAATAGGCTGCCCAGAGAAGCTGTGGCTGCCCCATCCCTGGAAGTGTCCACAGCCAGGTTGGATGGGGCATGGAGCAACCTGGGATAGTGGAAGGTGTCCCTGCTCAGGGCAGGATTGGAATGAGGTGGTCTTTAAGGTCCCTTCCAACCTAAAGCATTCTATTCTGTGAATGCTCTTGTGTCAAGTCATGGATGTGTTTAGTCTTCAAGTAAAGGTCTGTGTTGTGGGCACTGCTGTGTCCAGCAAGCATTAATTTTTTAAACTTTTTGAAAAATAACCAGAAAACGGGCCATTTATAATGCAGACCTAAGGGCCCTTTCTAGCACAACTGCAGTAAGTCCATTAAGCATATGAAAGTGTTTTAACTGTGACATGGATTCTTTAATCCTGAGTAATAAGCATCTGATTCTGATAGAGGATCCATTTTATTGATGAAGCCAAACAGCCGAGGAGATGCTGCCTTTGTGAGTTGCAATAGTTGGGTAGCAAGTATGTCATAAATCTTGTAACCAAAATAACAGTGTAATATTGGGCTGAATACAGAGGTTTTTCTGCCTCATTTTTTATACAGCTCATGTCTGTAGTCTGTCCCCTGTAACATGCAGAAGGCAGAGATCAGTGTTTCTGAATGGTTTGTTTGAGGAACCATGGTTTGTGCACCAGATCTTCATCTGACTTAAAGATCTGCAGTTCCATGTAAGCCAATTATAGCAATTTATATCATCTGATAATCTGATTTCTTCTTCCAGCCATGTGACATTAGCCATAGGTTTAAAAGTCGTAAATTTATTTCTCAGTTTTTCCAATGCCATGTGTTGGTATCATCAATATCATAGGAATAATCAAGGACTGTTTTTTCCTCTCTGTAATTTGCAATAAAAGCTGGTGCTGAATAGTTCCAGAAGGAATGTTGAAACTTAACTTTCGTGAATGGCAAGTAGGACAAATGTGTAGTTATTATCTATTTAATTAAATGGTTCATAAGAGTCAAAGTGTTTTAAATACATCATGAAATACAGGAGGTCAGAAACTTTAGAAACCCAGTAATTTAAATCAGTATTGAATAATAGGTAAATGAGGGTCATCTTCTAAGGCACTCAGTCAAAAATTCCTCCTTACAGGAGGATTGTACCTCAAACATGAAAGGAGACTTGAAAAAGAACCAGCAGAAAAAATACAAATTTTTTTCCCCACAAGGGTTGTGATTTCTGTTTCCCCATTATGCATAAAGGAACATTGGAAAAAAGGTTTTGGTTTTACAATACTTGTCAGTATTTTCACTGCTTTTTTTTAAGCTTAAAGACTGCAAAATGTTTAGGCAATTCCCACCCAAGCACACACATGGAAGACCAGCATGTGTTAAACATGTTCATTTTCATCTCTTGCACTATGCTCTCAAGGATTATTGAGACGAAGAGCAAAATCTGTCATCTGATTGTTCTTATTTAGTAGCTGGTCAGGATCAACGTTGGTTAATAAACCCAGCCCAATGCAAAACTCACCCAGAGAGCAGTTCTGCACTCAGTTACTCACTTTTCACATTCTTTTTCCTTGTGATAACGTGATCATTTCACTCCGGTTCCCCAGTCTCCGTGCAGTCTCCTAGGACAGACAAGACCTGAATTTCTAATATGAAGAAGCATAATCCAAATGTGCTGTATATTAAAGACAATAAAAAGAAGGAAAAAAAAACCTTTTGAATTTTCTATGCACCTTTAACTTTTAAAAGAAAGCTTTGACCATTTGCAGAGTAGAGTGTTAAAGATAAGCTGTGTGGAGGTGTTGCCTTTAGAGATTTAGGTTAGTTTCTTTTCTTTGTAGCATTCCTATTCCTCATTGAGAATGTTACTGCATTTCTTTTGATTTTCTTACATGCTGATGTGTGATTTAACTCTGGATCTACTTTTGAGGATGTAATGTCACTCTGTATAGTAAGATGGTGTCTGAGTTTTCAAATATGTGTGTAAACTATTTGCATCATCACAAGAAGAATGTTTTATAACTGGATGTATCAAAACTGGTTATAGAAAATTTCAGTGGTTTAATACTCAGAGAATGACCAAGAGTAATGACTTATTTACAGATACATCTTAAATCAGTGCTCCATTTAAATAAATACAAATAGTAAAAAGGATGAGAAGAGCAGCTAAAGAGAAAAGTATTCTCAAATGCACAGTAGTAAGATGTTTTTCAATGGTGTAGGTTTGAAACTTAAAAGGAACTCGTGTGCCTTCAGAGGGATTAAGTTTCAATACGTGTTGGCAGTGCTATTGTATTAGTGCAGTCGGCTACAACAAATTTATCCTGTGATGATACGTAATACAGAGAATCACCTTTTATCTCCCACTGAAAAATAAGCTACAGCTGAAGCATCAGCAGCTCTGTGAACTCTGCTGGTGTATTTGATACCTTTATGTTTGATTTCAGGCTCAGAGAATAGATGGAGGTGTCTCTGGCAGCGCCAATGCGAACCCTTCTTGTGTTCAACTGAGTGTGTGTCTGGGCATCTGTGTTACTCCATTTTCCTATATTTAAGTATGTGGCAAAGGTTGTATTTGTTCTGCTTCACAAGAACCAACCAGTAGTGTGAACACACAATCTTTGGACCCCATGGAAGCCCATCAGAGGTCAGTGGTCTCTCTGCTGTCAAGAGGCAGCTTGAGGACCTGACTGGGTCGACACTCTCATGGTTGTTACATGGATTTTCGTCCAGGCAGGACAAGCAATATTCATCTGATTTCAGAAATGGCCCTTCCCAAGCCAGAGAGCCATGCAGCTGTGTGAGGAGGTGGCCACCAAGGCAGGACACACAGTCACTGGGTGATTTGCCCTTTGGTTCAACCCCTTCTCGGTGGTCCCCGTGTCCATCAGTTCCAGAGCACGGGGCTCTAGTTGCAGTTATGGACATGTGGTTAAATGTTGAAGCATGCAAAGACTAATGGTTGTTCTGGGTGCTTTTCGTTTCCTTGAGATCTTCACCTTTGCAGCTTCCATTGGCTCTTCACCAAAAGCCATGCACAATTTCCAAATTCAGTCTTGTTTGTTGGAGCCAGGTCCTGCTGCATCACTGGCTCTGTCAGCTGTCCCGTCCTCATATTTCCGCTGCTCTTCTCTGCAGAAATCAATATGCTTTCCTCTTGGAAAAACACCTCCAGAAATGGTGGAAATTAGACACAGGTCCTTCGTGGTAGAGAGCTGTTGGAGGTAGAACAGAATATCACAGGACTTTAGCTACTTCCAGTTCCTAAAGCAAATCTTTGCCCTTTTTGGTGAAAGCAGCTCTTTCTTGAGAATCCAGTTAAAGGGAGAAGGAACAGGTTGTCTGGGGTTTTTTTAAGCCACAAACCACATGTTAAAAGGTCTTTTTAGAATCCCTAACAGGTGAATTTTATGGTGCTTTGTTAGTCAGTCCTGCTTCTTACAGGAACCAAATGATAGGTATGGCTGTGTGTATTCTGAGATTTGTATCCCAAATGCAAGTTTATAAGGTTTGTTGTTGCAAAAACATTTGATGCTGAAATATTTTAGATAATTTCCAAATATTTTTTGTTTTTTTTAGAAGACTCATACAGTCAAGCAAGAATGTGACTTTTAAAAACAGATTTATTGAGTGGAGCTGAATTTCCCATTCTCATGTCTTGTGTTGACAATAGTGATGCAGAAGCATAAAGTATTGGGAGTAAGAGTATTTTAATAATATCTAATCTTAGCCTTTTGAACTATTCTGGACATAATCTTATAAAATAAAAAAGGGAAATGAAGCATAGTTGTGAAAACAACATTGAAAAAGTTTTTTGAACTCTTTTCTGATGTAAATGATTACTGTGTTTGATGGAAATTTAATCAATCGGGAATAAAGCTGTATGGAGAGAGGGATTCTGTGGGGTTTATACTGAAATATAACAAGTATGACATGAGGTGAGTGCTGTCCTTTTGCACTAAGTGTATTTCCAAACTGCTTTGGCAGCTCCTGAGAATATGTAGCAAAGGGAAAGCTGTGCTCTTTTAGGGACTCAAATCAGCTGTAAAATTAAATATTGCCTTCACCAATATCATTATTTTCTTGACAGAGAAAATCAGTTGCTTCAGTCCAAGGGTGTAGTTCCTCTAAATGGAGGAATTCATATCTCTTCCTACAAAGAGCAACAGATAGGCTTAACTTTGGGCAAATGGAAAGGAGCATCAGCCTCTCCAAAAAGAAGGTGGGGGGAAGGAAGGGGGGAAAAGAGGCTGCAGAAATGGGTTCTTTGGCAATACTTGGTGAATACTGTGAAATATTGCAGAGGAACACTCACTGCTAGATGAACCCCTGGCTGCAGATTGAAAAATTGGAACTTGTGGAGAAGAAAGGGTTAAAAAGGATGAATATCTTTGCACCTTAATGGGAAAACTATTTCTGTAATAGTATCAAAGATAAACCAGTGTATTATGAACACTAAATGATAAAGGGTGATAATATGCCATTCTTGAGACTTCTTGGCTCTTACCTAACACATCAGAAAGTGATTGTTGAATTTTAAATAGCCATACAAATGGATGACATAGAAATTTAACTTTGCTTTGACCTTATTCTAATTCACAAGATGACTGCAAAATGACTTTGTTACATCTGAATGTATGCTGGATGCTAAATCACTCCAGAGTATAAAATCTTTGTTTTGGCATAATGTTGATGCATAAACATTTGTACCCCATACTAACCCTATAAACATCACAATCCATCAGTACAATTACAAAAAAGATTGTTTGTTTTCACACTTAAAGCAGACATGAAATAGAGTGTCCTTAACTTAATCACCACCTTGATTTACCACATTTGCATATATTTGCATATTAATTGGACTACAGATTAAAATTGGTTTTGTAATTTTAATTAAGTGTCCACAAAGGTAAATGATTAGAACTGTTTAAAATACATTCTGACATAAATAGCAGTAAAAGCTTTTGTGATGATGTTTTTGTGGAATTACATTCAGAAAGTGGCCTTTTTATGATAGTAATTTTAATCTTAAATAGAATTATACAGTCAAACAGAACTGTGGATTCATAATCATTTTTTCAAGATTCATTTAATATTTTGCTGATTTGCAGCACTTGATGAAAATGTACTGTAGGTTTAGTTGATTGCAAAATTGGGCCTGTAGAGCTGATAAACTGAGGGTTTAAACCCTCAGTCTTTATGTTCGCCTTACACATTTCAAATGTGTTGTGTCTACATATGTAGACCAGGGCTTGGTTTTTGGTTTTTTCTTCAAGTTGAGGAATGTAAAAGCTGTCAGTAATGGATGATCCATCGTGTGAAGATGTAATCACCTCCATTGACCATCTTCCTTCAGTTGGGATGGTGGAGCACGGGACGCTTTAAAGCCTTTCCAATAAATCATTGCAGGTAATAGAGGAATCATTCTTGGGGTTGTCAAGGGAGAGTGAGCCTTAGAGGTAAAGATGTGCTGTCAGGGTTGCTGTGCTGGAGTCAGTGGATGTTCATATCTGACCAGTAATGTCTGCTGGACCAAATTGTCAGGCTAAACTTAATAAAACCATAGTATTTGTGGTTAGAAAGGCTGCAGGAACAGGGTTCTTAATGCACCTCTGAGCCTGCCTCTTCCTTTGTGGACCAGTTCATGCTTTCTGTGAGCACTTAAAGTACCAGTAAGGACAAGTTTTTATCCTGGATTGTAAAGGGGAGTTTTGCCTGCCTGATGAATTGGTAAAAGGCTTTTTATTATATTCCATAACTTTTCAGTTGGTGAGCTGCAGGCATTCATTAGGCATTAGACCATCTTTTAGCTAGAAATAAAATATCCAGTTTATGGTTTACAATATTAGTTTACTGCCTTACTTGTGAGAGAAAATAATAAGGTAGCTGTTGGTTTTGGTTTGGGAGCAGATTTGGCAAGCGTAGCTTTAAAAGAAACAGTATTTAACTTTTAAGTTAGTAGAATTTCACATGACAGCAGCTTTACCTACTTTGAAGAAAAGGTTGATGTGGATTCAGTGAGGAATTCAAATTAGGTCCTTTTCTAATTTTCTCTCCAAGTTTTGAGCTGTTCTAAAGATTCACACTGTTCCTAATTTTGTGTATTTTATATCCTGTGTTTGAACCTTGGCCATTTACTACCTTACTGTCTCTTCAGTGTACACTAGGAAAAAAGCAATTGAGAAACACTGTACTTGGGGTCTTGTTGTGCTTCACTGATTTGCAATAATTTTCCTGTTAATGGTGTATTTAATATTTATTTTTCCTCCTATCCATGGTAAGGCTTTCAAGTGAGAGTAATAAAACTTTTTTGAATACTCCCATCTAGCAGACTTTGCATTGGTTTTCGGGTGAAATTAAACTCCAGCCTAAGCAGGCAGAGGAAATTGCAAGTTAGATTCACTGGGCTAATAATATATCAGAAAACAGATTTCTTGTCGTGCTCTTCTATAAAATACAAACTATTTCTCAAACTGATATTATTTAGTGCCTATTACATAATATTCCTGATGTGCTTTTAGATTCCTGTTTATGTAGTGACTGATTTCAGTGTCAAACTGGTTTAGGTTCTTCATCTTAGGAGCATTACAAAACTACTTCTAAAAGCCAGATCCAAAGGTCTCAGTCGATGCATGAATTCCCTGTGTTAAGGCTCAAATTGGGTATTAATTGAAGCTGTGTCTTGGGTGACAACTGCGGGTAGATTTAATCTGGAAAAAGACCTGTGATAATATTAGTGAAAAAAAAAAGCAAAAGAATTGAATAGTCATTGAATGAAGCATCGAGGAACGAACCTGCCAGACAAGTGCTATTATGATTTTTCAAATGGGCATGTAAGCTCGATGTCTCGTTAGATTAAATTGTTATGGATGTCCATCCATCTGTGGAAAAGATGGTTATTTCTAGTTAGGGTATTGCCTTCCCTTTCTAATGTGTATCTCACTAATATCGTTCATCCTTGTGTCACCTGAGGATCAGAAAGCTAAAATGCACATCATCTGCAACTATTTTGGGGATGTTGTTTGAAAGCTGAACCTTGCTTTCAATCCAGCTCCCTTACAACTGTAATTGTATTATGGAAACTCAATCATCCTCGAGTTTGGGGAGCCAGCTTTGAAGTGGCTGGTATTACATTTTTTTTGAGATGTGCTTAAATTTAAAAAAAAAAAAACTTAAGGGCTTAAGCACCGTTGGTTTTTAATGAGACTTGAACTTCTAAGTGATTAAGTCGATTGTGAACTTGGAAATTAGGTTGTAAAGATACTTGGTTCTTTGGAGGTATGCACTGACCTTGCTTCTGTTTAGACACCTGATCCCACATCATTCTTTGAGAATAAAAGCATTGGAAAATGTGTTTTCTGAAGAAGCTGATTTTAAAGTAGATCCATTCTTAAAAACAAACAAACAAAACAAAACACAGACTGGCTGCTTGCTTCAGAAATCATCTTCCTCTGTCCCTCAACCCACTAAAAACCAGATAGTTTGAAAACTTCTACTTAAGGGCCGTCAGACCTTTGCCATTCAGGGAAGGAGCTTCTACCATTTTAAACTATTTCCTTCTCATTGCAGACCAACATATTCAGCTCATCACATGTCTTCTCTCAGTTATTTGAGAATATAATGTCAATTTGCCCTTCTTTGTTTCACCAAATGCCTCACTGAAACCCTCGTTGCAGGGAAATATAGGTTGAAGTTCTGCTTTAGTCCTGGTGGGGTTTATTTATTCATTCCTTTGGTATCACAAAGGCTTTCTTCTCCTGTTATTGCCAAGGAACAGGCAACAAAGGCATTTCACTTAGTGAAAAATTCTTGGAGAATAAGGAAACAGTAATATTGGATGTCTGACATTGCTGAATTAAGTACTGCATTCAATTTTCTTGGACTAAATCTCGCATTATTATAGTTTATTTTTTGGAAATCTCAATTTCAAAATTTATACAAATATATAAGTATAGTGCTAGTGAAGTATGGATGTCTGTAGGTATATTTACATATCAGGAGTAACCTCAATGCTTAAGGTAAATGCAAATGAAATAATAGCAAAGTTTCTCCTCTATGAGCATATAGGTTTAAATCATAGACTCATGGAATATGCTGAGTGGGAAGGGACTCATCAGGATCATCGAGTCCAGCTCCTGGCCCTGCACAGAACCCCCCAGGAGTCCCACCATGTGCCTGAGAGTGTCTGCCTGGTTGCATGAGGCACTGCAGACCTCCCTGCCACTGTAATTATTTAAATTACCTTTCCAGCAGAAGGTTTTGCATTTTGTGTGGTGTGTGTGTGTCCTACTCACAGTGGTCCGTCAGGAAATGTCATTAAAAGAGTCATAGAAACATTTAGGTTGGAAAAGCCCTCTAAGATCATCAGTCCAACCATTAGCCTGAGTAGATGGGAGATACTTCACTTCTCTTTGCGCTGAAGAGCTACATAACTTTGGGCAAAACTCTTCCCCTTCTTCACTTACCCTAAGGCTCAAATGGGGCTAATAAGGCTTATAATTTGTATGCTTAAGTATGCAAATTGGCAAAGTAAAGCATGCTTTAAAAATGACCAATGAACTCAGAAAGCTCTTTTTCCTAATAAATCTGAAAAAGAAGAAAATACCGGAACGTCGTCATCTAATTGCATCTTCACAAACCGTGTGGTCTAAGTGTAAAATGTGACTCCAATGTCTAATCCCTTTAGAAAGTCTTTTTGCCCCAAGAAGAATGGGAGCACACTCAGCAGGCTGCAGGAGGATGGGATAGCCTGCTTGCAGCATTTCTTTGCAGCATAATTGCAGCCTCAATGAACCATGAATCCAGCCTAATTAACATAACTGGAACCACAGCAATCATGCTGCCATTCAATTTAGGTTTGGAACATTCCGATGAAGTGCCACAGTTCTGCTGTTTATTGCTGAGATGCTGTGGAGAAGTGTCCACTTTCCTTCTTGATGCTGTGTTGGTGTATTTTTATTGTTTTAGGATAACTGGGGAACTTCAGAAATGGAAGGCCATTGGCTTATTGGTTCCATTACAAATAATTCTGTATTGCTTCCTGTAAAAAGGTAATAAAAGCTCTTAATATACTGTAAAATTTAGAGTAAACATACCAAACTTCCAAGTTAGACCTGGGTTCCAAATTGTAATGGATAGCTAATGGCAAATAATTCTGGGATTATTTGGAGCGAAGGACTACATTCCCAGAGTTCTAAAAATAGTTTCTATTACTCTTTGTAAACACTATGCCTAGGAGAATCCTTTTTTATGAAGCCTGGATTTTTTTTTTTAACGTGTTACTCTGTAAAAAGTGTGTTTTATTGTTGCTGTTGGTTGTGCTACAGTAAGATCGGGAAGCCACAGAAGTAGATCAGATATCAGGTTTTGGCATCAGAGCAAAGCAACCATCTACTTGGGACAGAGAAGTCAAGGGACTGCTGAAAATAGCAGTAGCTGATAAATTGGGTCTGGAGATGGAGGGACTAGGAGGCTTCCTGCATCTTCCTTGGCCATTAGATGATGGTCCTTAGTGGTGGCACCAAAACCACTTCAAACTAATACACAACCAGGAGTTTATTCTACCATTTGTGACAGAACAGAGCCTGGTAGTTGGAGTAGGATGATCAGCAGATGAGTTGTTTTGTCTTTTTTAGTGAACTGTTGGCTTGCTGATCTAGCTTTTGGCAAGTTGTACCTTAAAAGTAATTGTTAGCTGTAATAAAGAGTACCTGATGGAGACTGTAATTTGTGATTAAGTCCCATACGTAACTCAGAGTAGTCTACAGACAACACAATGTATTATTATCGAGTAAGAAAGTGAGGAAATTTGACCTGCAGTGGTGGCTTTTCCTCACTCCAGCCTGTGAACAAGCCCCACTCTGCAGGAAGCTCTGGGAAGTTTGCTGTCATAATTCTGGCTTTCAGGTGTTGATTAGTCATTCTCTTCTCAGAAGGCTTAATACCCATTTTAGCCGAGACTCTCCATGTGAACATTGATTAAAGGTGGGGTCAATCAAAGGGCTGGCTGTGGTTGAGGAGCAGTTGAAGGAAGTGCAGAGAATAGCTCAAGTGGTTGGTTCCTGGAAGACCGAGTCTGTGATTCATCGCTTTGGAAATGAAGGAGCAGAAAGCAGAGCCAATTAAATATCACAAAGGGTTATGATAAACATCGAAACGATGGGGAGAGATCGTGGTCTTTCAGCATCTTTATTCCCTGCAGCTGGGATGTGTAAGCTCAGGAAGATGACTGAACATTGATACTTTCAGAGTTCAATAGTCACGCTTGTTATTGAATGCAGTTACTGAGAATTGACAGAAGAAACTGTTTTTTGAGGGGTGTTTCCAAGTAGGGATCATATTTCTAGTTTAGTGTGCAGCAAACTAAAGGGCATTTGAATGGCTGTCAGGTCTGGGAGAAAGAGAGAATAACTTCTCTGTGGTAAAATATTGCAGAGGAAATAATCAGTCTCCTTCAGAACCAGTATTTTTTATTATTTGTAGGTGCAAATTCAAAAGCGACTCAGATCAAATGTGTCAGAAGTAATTTGAGTGTTTGGCATTTTAAATCTAATGGCACTGTTTCCACAAAAACTCCTGCTCATATTCCTGGCTGCTTTTAAAACATTTATATATACTTTTCTGCCTTTTATATAAATTCATGAAATAAGGTCCTTGAAGACACTGAAAAATTAAAGTTGACCATTCTTGCTGAAATAAATTGATGAAAAAATGTTAAGAAAATACATCTGTAGACAAATACAGACCTTTCCTCTTTGCTGTTTGAAGATGTTTTCAGGCTCTTTGAGTGCAAAATAATGGCAAATTTTCACCTTTGATATCTATCACTGTGCTAGTAGTATGAAATTATTTTTTTAATGAGTCATTACTAGGCACTGAAGGCACTTTGTTCCTCTAGCACTGCCAAACCCACCACTAACTCATGTCCCCAAGTGCCACATCTACGTATCTTTTAAATCTCTCCAGGGATGGGGACTCCATCACTGTCCTGGGCAACCTGTTCCAATGCCTGCCCACCCTTTCAGTGGAGAAATTTTCCCTCATATCCAACCTAAACCTCCCCTGGCACAGCTTTTGAGACCATTTCCACTTGTCACTTGTTCCCTGGGAGCAGAGCCCGACACCCACCCGGCTACAGCCTCCTGTCAGGGAGTTGTACAGAGCAGTAAGGTCCCCCCTGAGCCTCCTTTTGTCCAGGCTTATCCCCCCTGGGAAAGATGGACTCTCAGACATGAATTCCAAAGATTCTGGCTCCAGTCTCTGCTTCAAGCAATTTTCTGAGCATCCAGAGGAGCACAAACCACATTAAAAAAACAACAACGAAACAGGACTTTGATTAATTTTAAGGTGATTGCCTCTTAAGAGACTCTGAAAATGGGTTTTCAATTAACAATCTAGTTTACATAAAAGGCACATATTGATGAACATAGTCCATGACTTTTTGCTCAGTCCCATTATTCTCCTCTAATTCATATGCAGAAGCTAAGATTTCCAGTGATCTCACTGTTTACCAAAATCCAAGGGACTTAGAGGTTAATGTTTTTCTTATTTTCTGGTGAGAGTTCCATTTTCTGTTTTCTTCACAAAGGAAAATAAAGGAAAAGGAGGAATGTTCTTCCAGTAAGCACCCAAAGGTGCAGATGATTCATCAGGAATTAGCTGAATGCTCTTGTGAGAGCTGGAAATTTCCCTAGCAATGTTTTGGCATAGGATTCTTCTGAATATCTGACAGCCAGATATTTTCATATTCATATTCAGAACTATTTTCAATGGCAGATATTGCTGATTGACAAATTTAAGTTGCCTATCCTGCTATGAGCCCTTCTCCTACAAAATTCAGAACTATTTAGGTACAAGCAGGTTTCTGAGAATCAAAGGTGATACAACAGCATAACAAAAGTAAAACAATGTTGTTTATGCTTATTCATGTGAATACTGGTGGGACATCTCTTAAATTAATCATACAGCCCTCATTAAATATATCTGATCATAACCTTACCTCCAAATCAGAACCAGTCATATTAGAATAGCTGATTGCACTCAAATTGTGAAGAGGATTTTTTTTTTCCTCCAGAAATTGGTTCTATAAAAAAAGGGCATATTTTAAGAATTCTGACTTCAGACAAATAATCCAAAATTGATGCTTGATTGAAGCTAAAGAACCAAAGACAATTTATTACTTAGTGAGAGTACTGCCCTTCTGTTTGAAGGACCTCCTAAAAATATCTTGGTAGTTATTAATGGTGACTTGAGTCAGTTGGAGCTAAATACATATTTGGTATCAGAAAAAAAAAAAAAAAGAAACACTCAGTGATTTTACACCCCTGAGGCTTAAAGATCACACAATGGTGTTATATTTGATGTGGAACATCCAACTATTTATCCAAATTTCTAAAAGATATAGCTCTATCTTGTCAGTTTGTAGGTATGTTCTACTACTAGTATATATTAAATATGTTTGTTATTTATTCATTAGTCTACTTTTAAGCCATCTCTTCTTGGCAAAACATTTTTTCCATAGTACATTAGCATGAACAAATGCCCACAAAAGGCTGAAGTTAAAATTTGTGTCTTGGGTCCACTTTGCCCTAAGTGTCACAGTGGGTTGGGTTTTCTCTTAGTGAAGGACCGCAGAACATGAAAGTCCAGCTCTGTGCAGGGGCTGAGATTAGATCTGAATGCAAGGAAAAGCAACAAAGGTCCCCAGAATATCTGGAATCTGCAAATACTTCCTGTACTTAACCTACACTTTCATTGCGTGACTGTAAAGAACAGCAAATCTTTGTTCTTTTCCCCCTCGGTTCCCATTCAGTCAGTTCAGAGACACAGGAGAAAGGTTTTGGGGAGCAAAGCTGTTATCAGTCTTCCTACAGTTCCCATCTGATTCTGTCAACAGTGAGTACATCAAACCCATGAGCTTGCAACCACTTTTAAACATCAAAAAGTTTTGGAAAAACATACATATATATATGTGTGTGTGTGTGTAAATATATATAATGTATAAATTAATATGAAAATAGATTATGAATGTGATGTTCCTTTATGCCTTTAAAGTTTACCTGATATTTGATATTTAGCTGATTAGTATGAACCAGAGCTCTGTTTTTGGATTCAAGAGTGAATTGCATCTGCCTCAGGTGGAGCAGAGAAAGAGCAAGTGTGCATCCTGCTAAGATCCCAAAATGTTCAGGCAGGGTAACTAGACTTGTAGAAAGCTGAAGAATTATAGGATATGCTATTTGGAAGGAACTCACAAGGATCATTGAAGTCCAGCTCCTGGTCCTGCACGAGTCAACCCCAAGTCATTCAGGTTCATCCATTTATGAAAACCTCTTAGGACATTTCTTGGGTCTAGAATGCAGAAGGTTCTTCTAGTCAGCTTTATTTGCTAAAAAGTGAAAAAAGTCTCAGAAGTGCCTCTCTCATCCTGTGTGCCTGCCAGGAAGGTGTTGGTTTAGCAGCCTCAGGATGGTCTGGTGGATCTGTGCACGGGTGGGATCGTTGGCCATGGGCTCTGTGATGCAAATGTATAGAGTAGAGAAGGCTATAGCTTGCCCTACTTGGAGCTGGAAGTGTGGAAAGACAAACAGTCCATGGCTTCTCACAGCTCAGCTTGTGGTAATTTGAATCTGAAATAAATTAATAGAGTAATCCTGTTTATGGATCATCAGCTGCAGAGGTGTTATTAAGGAACTTGTGTCCCTATTTACTGGAACACCTGCATGTAAAGTCGTGTTGTAATTGTTCAGACACGCTGAATCAGACTTCTCTGTCTCAAAACAAAATAGAAAATATAACTATATGGAATGTCCCAATCATCAGACTTATTCTTTTTTTCCTCTCAACAAGGTTGCTCTTCTGGCAAACCCTCGTGAAAGCAATCCACTCTTTTCAGTTAAAAGCCATTCATATGGGGACAAACCACTGTTCTTCCATCTATATCTGTATTCATCCAGTTAAACTCTAAAGCTTTCCAGCTTACTTCTTGGATTTATAGCCAGCTGGCTGCTGTGTGTAACATGAACATATTCTGACTGTGCATGAGATGTTTTTCCCTCATTTAACCCATAATTGTCATGTTCACTCTAGGCCACAGCTCACTTGTGTGAGTTCCCAAAGTCATGACTTGCCACCTCACCTCTCCTCACCTCTGACAATCTACTGATATTAAGACAAAAATAAATTTCAACCCCAAAACTACCACCCAAAACCCCCTCCTTGGAACAGGTTTGGGTAAAATGAATATGTTCAAAATGATGGGCCATAGCTGAGCCAGCTCCTGTGGGATCAGTGCCCACTTTTTGGCATTTACAATAAACTTTGGAACGACTTTTTAACTCAAATGCTTTAATAGCAAGTGAGGAGGGGGTGGCAAGGAAGGGAAGGACATATGCACTCTCCTTTTTTTTTTTGTGAATGCTTGATTGCTGATTTTTCCAAAGGTAGTCTGATAAGCGACACCTGTTTATTAGCAGCTTTCTGCAGGCCTAGAAATCAAAGCCAAAGAAATTCAGTGGAAGTGCAATTCTCAAGTATCTGCCCTTACTGAAGTTACTGAGTCATCAATGAGGAGCTTCCATTCAAAGAAAGCATGAATATTAAAATTAGTTAGGCATAGTTTGGCATTGTAAGAAATACAATATGTTGTTATTTTTTCTTCATGCAAAACCGCTGGGTGCTAAGAGAGGCAATAGAACCATTAATTAATAGTAGTAGTCCTGGGTAATGTCATAATAAGCAATACAACATATTAAGGTACATTTATTCTTGCCAGCTATCAGGAGGAACTTTTAGATATTTGAAAGGCCCATTAGGTTTGTTTACATTCTGAGTGGAAGCTGGTATGCTTTGGCAGGGGCTGAGCTACACTTTAGTACTTGACTCCAATGGTATTGAATTTCCCAGTCAGTAATATATTGTCACCACTTCAGGGCAGCCTGGCTCTCCAGAGCAGCGGGTACAACCCAAATCAGTGCACTTCCCAGAGCCAGGATGTTTTTGCTGTCATAAAAATGAAAATAACTGAAATTGTGTATAACAGAAGCAATTTTCCACAATGGAAAAGGTGGTCAAGGAATCAAACCCATGCCTCCAGGTATATTAACCTAACAGAACAACAAAAATGTGCCGGGCTTTAAATTGCACTAACAATCTGGAAAGGATTTTCCGACTGGAGTTATGTTAAGTGTTAATGGTGAAACCTGGGTGCTTTTTCCTTTGATCTCTCCTCAAGCTCATATAGAATAATGGGATCAAAATAAAATGCCATTTATATGAACACCTTGTTCTTTTGATCTTGGCACCAAAAATTCTGTCTTCAGCTACAACTTCGCAAACAGTGCGTCTGCTCCTTTTAGTTGGACCTTCTACTTTATCATAACTTTTAATAAGTGGTGTCACAGCCAATTTTTCAAGGCAGTTCATGAACTTAGTCGTCATTTTCGCCCTAAGAATCTTTAACTACATTTTCAGAAGAGCTGAATATAAGGTAGGCAGGACTTGTAAACTTGTGGCTTCTGGTTGGTTGTGTATAAGCATGATTTAAACATCTGTAAGCTGTGATGTTTCAAAATATAACATCAGTTGAGCACTTGGGCAAAACTGTTGAATTAGCATACACTGAATAAGAGAAAGTGTTGGTGGGGAAGAACAGTTGGGGTAATTGTGGTTATCATTGGTGCTATGTTTTGGAACCCTGTGTTTTCCGTAGGGAAGGTGATGCACCTTGTGATGTCTGGGTGGTAGCCAAGCCTTTGTCTTCATTGCCCACCTCTGCAGGAAAGACTACAGAAGTGTTACAGCTGGTTGTTACAGATCCCTTTGCTTTTGTGTAGAAGTGAGATAGCCCATGGATGAACATGAGTATCCTTCAGCTCTTTATTCCCCAGGGTTGATGGTCAGGAGTGGTCCCTTGGCAGTCATTACTGCGAGCACTTAGAGTAAAGCCACTTCTTCATGTTCTTTCAAATCTCTTACTAAGAGCCTTCTCCTCCAAAGGCTTTGACTCCATGGAAGCAGCTGAACTGTATTTATTATGATGATTGATTGTGTCTTGTTATGATCCCTGCTTCAGTTGTTGTAACCTCCAAGAATAGAAGAGATGGGCACGAAGCATTGTGCCAAATGAAAGCAAACAAACCCCAAGTCCTGCAGCTCACCAGTGTCACAATCACTGCTGTCCAGGAAGAGGGATTAGTGGGTGAAGAAACACTAGCTCAGAGAGATCCAGTGGCCAGGCAGAGTCTTGGGTGTCAAATGTCTCTCTGAAGCTCTGCATCCCACTGTAATTTATATTTAGCCATTAAGCTGGTGTGATAGGAACAGTCAGCTCGTTGTGTGCCGCATGCAGGGAACGCCGCTGGGTAAGTGTTCAGGCTCTTGCTGAAATGGCTGCACTTGAGGTTGTGGCACATGAGCTGTCCTCCAGCAAGTTTTCTTGCAGACTTAGTTGAATCTCTGCACTCTGTCACGAGGCAGGAGTATTCCAGAGAGCTATAACCGTGCCTGTAACCTATAACCCTCTTCTTATTAAGTAGTACAGTGTAATTCATTATGTGCAATAAAGATACCGAGCTGGTCTGAGCACCAGAAGCAGTGTGGATGTATTTGTGCAGCACTGCACTAGGATTGATGCATCCTGCTGGGATCAGGTCTCTGTGCTGATGCAGCCACTCTGCCTCCAGTCCTTCCCTAAGTAGTACAGAACTGCTGTAAGAAAGTTTGCTGCTGTAGTTGTCTAAAAGGCAGTATCTGCCCAGCTCTTAATTTTAGCAGGTTATATGTCCTTGTTCATCTTCCCCCAGTTCTCACTTCCTATGCCGAAATTCAGACCTGCTTTTTTCATCAACTAAAGGAAGATTGTGGGACGCTTTGGACAAGGAGTTAAAGTGAAAGAGCTGCAAAGATTGGTAGTTTTCCTCCTTACAATAGGAATGTGATTGCCCTACTTCTGTGGTTAGCATGAAACAAGTCAGCTCTGTCATGAAGTCAGTGGGGTACAAGTTAATACAAGGTAGTAAAGGAATAAAACAGCAAAGTCCACAGTCTTTTATGACAAAACCAGTATGATCCTGTTGCAACATAAGGCCCCGCTGTGAATGGTATTTTCTGATGCTTGGATAAGTGCAATTTACATATATACAAAGTGTATGAATGAAGTTATAAAAGTATACTTGGTATTTTATTTTTTTTTTTCCTTGAAAGTAATTTGCTATTGTTCAAAACTTTCAGCTTTCACTGGTTTTGTTTCCAAAAACCCCAAAAGGAAAAGAAAATAACAAAAGTCCATAAAGGCAAAAGGGATATGTTCTCATTTCAGTTCACAGAATTTCCTGCCTTTAAACAATACAAATATATGCCCTTAGGTTTCTAACGTGCTGGAAGGATACCGAATCCATGAAACAGATCAAATTAAAAGCAAGTCCAGTATAGCAACAGCGAGTTGTACCAGCACGGCCAATAGATCTCAACAAGAATTTCTTGAGGGGGTTTTAACCATGTTGCCAAGCCTTACAAAATCCTAAACTGCCAGAACCATGAACGAATAAATGCTCAAAACCAGCAAGCAAGTTCTAGGCTGAATTGGGCACAAGTAAAATCTCATGCTTAATTAATTGTTCCCTATTCATTACAGGCCCTATTCAAAGTAATTATTTAATATAATTCTGAGATGTATCCACGGAGCAGAATGGACATTGGCCTTGTTAAACCTTTTGAAGTATATTGCTTCCCCGAATCACAGATATGTGTTCCAGAGGCTGAATGTGTGATCCCAGCATGTGGAGTGAAAGGCATGAGGAGCACAGGGGCAACTGGTGATAATTATCACCAGAAGATGCTCCAGGGCTGGAGCCCCTCTGCTCTGGAGCCAGGCNGAGGCCCTGGCACAGGTTGTCCAGAGAAGCTGTGGCTGCCCCTGGATCCCTGGAAGTGTCCAAGGCCAGGTCGGACGGGGCTTGGAGCAACCTGGGCTGGTGGGAAGCGTCCCTGCCCATGGCAGAGGATTTGGAACCAGATCAGCTTTCAGGTCCATTCCAGCCCAAACCATGGCCATGTCCTGCTCAAGCTGCTCACAAAGTAGTGTCTCCTTACAGAGTAGGCACCATCCTTGTTGTTGTCCATCACGCAGATCCGTCACCAGACTGGTAGCTCGTCATGTGAGGGTAGCAGTGCTTTTGTATTGATGCTGTTTTTTCCTTTTTCTAACACAAAACTGCATCTTTTTATTTTGCTGTCTTTAATATCATAGGTAGCTCAGTGATGGACCACAAGTGTTTTACAGAATTCAGAGGTACAGGCTCCCCAAGGATTCTTCTGGCACCCAGATGCTGAAAGGCAGATGATCAGGGATCTTACATCAGCATCACTGTCAAACTGATTTATAGCAGAAGAAGGGTTTCCAAGGTTTCTGAGGGTGTTTTTCTCCTGTAATGACATTGCTGTTAGTAGTATTGGTATTTTTAGAGTTTTTTTGCAAAACCTTGATCTTTTTGTGGCAGAGTTACTGTCATTCTAGTCCTAGAGGTGGAAAGAGACTTCTGGAGTTTGAACAATGAATGAGACACTGGCAAAAGTGGGATTAAAACTTGGAATTTCCTCTAGGCCATACTGCCTAATAGACATACAAATTTAAACTTTGATTGTACTGCAAAACCAAGGTGCCAGTTAATCTAATGACCCATTTTGAAATGGAGGTCAAAATCTCTACATTATGTGATCCAGAGGGCCAGAGCCAGTTGACTGGACCATCCAGTTTGAATGCCCTGTGGCTGGAATAGCTCCACGATTGCCCAAAAATGGGTGTGTCTTACTCTTTGAATGTTGTATTACTGACAAAGTGTGTTTTACATTTTTCTGTGCATACAATTATTATTTTTAATTAATTTGCCTAGCTTTTTCAGATAAAACTTTCTTCAGCTAAGCCTCCAAATGAAACCAGGCTTCATTGCTTATTTATTGGGGTACCTGGGAAAACATTAAATAATTCAGGTGAAATGTGTGCTTTCCTGAGAAACACACAGAAATTTGCGTTTGCGCAGGCGAGCGAATTATCAAAACCAGATGTAAGCAAGTGGAACATTTTACATAAATTTATTAAAATCATTATTTACCTGTAAGTTATAAGAAGGGCTTAGTTGCACTAGTTTGTTGCCAATATGTACTGCCAATAATCTGCCAAAAAGCAGCTTGCTGGCAAAATCCCTGAAATGGCTGGGATATGATTGCACAGAACGTTACAACCCCCAGTCAAATGAAAACCTACTATAAACGAACCCTTTGATGGTGGATTCGCTGGAATATGGTATTGATATATGGTGTACAGTTTATATGGATTATGTATACTGCACAAGAAATATGGATATCTATTAAGGGTAACTTGATATGTAATCGGTCAGGACAGTTATTGTTCTCAGTATTTGCAAGGAATAAGATCACACAGTGACTGCTCAGTTTAAAAATACAGATTATTCCCGTGCAGCCCAAAGCACTGCCATGCCATTTCTTCAATTAATACAGAAAGGCTATTGAAAATGTAAAATATCTGACATCTATACGGAGTTATTTTAAAGGCAGCCTTACTTCTAGGAACAATTTATACATTACATAAACTTGCATTTTTCATCCAAGTATCATTTCGAGAATAGCAAGCTTAAATATTGGAGGCCATGGGGAAACATAATATTACGATAATGTTCTTTGGTGCGGTTTGGAAGGTTTTAGGAAACATTTGGAAGTATTTTTCTCATAAAGTCACTTAACTATTGAAGTGTTATGATAGCACTCCCTTCTGCATTGCGTATGTTGCAAAGCAGCCCGTTTAAAGGGGACATCCATCCTATATATCCTGATTAGAAGTAGTTCCACAAAACAGGAAATTATATGTTACAGGATCCTGGTATTAGTTTAATTAAAAAAAAAAGAAAAAAAAAAGATGATCAGTTTTCAAACACCCATTTCCAGTTGTGTTTACCAAGAGGAGACTCTGCAATGTGTGTAGCTCTATGTGAAATTTGCATTTTCTAAATAAGCACTCGAGAGCTGAGTTGTTTTGTTTTTTTTTTTCAGGAAGCACTAATGAACATGACCAATCCTTTAGAATCCTAAAGAACCTTAAAAACCTTGCAATTCTCAGAAGCCTAACTTTTTTCCCCATAGTGTAATTCATTCTTTTGAACTTCTGCAGAAGCAGAACTTAAGTCAACAATTTCTGAATTTCTGGCAGTTGTTATCAAGAGGACTCTTAAGACTCCCAAAGTTACTTTGTGGTGTTGGTGCAGCACATCTACACAGTCAGTGTTTAATTATAGAGAAAATTACTTTTTTTCTGAACTATCAATTAATCCATGTTTTCATATCTTGCACAAAATAATGCATAAGTTATTTTCACCTGCATTATAAAATATGTATTGTAGTTCATTACCATCTTTCTGAGGAGTTTTTAAATTATCACCATTTCATTTGTGGAGAATGATGGTCTTAGAAATTATAACTGCACGGATTCTTATATTTGGTGTTAAAGGATCTCAGGGAATTGAAGATGTGAACTCAGAAATAATATATTTAGGGTCAAACTCAGTCTCACTTGGTGTCAAAGTCAAGTTTGCCTTTGACTTCTGTGGGTCCAGGATCTCCCTTCTGGAGTTAAAATGCAATGATCACTCTCTGATTTTTTTTTTTCCCTGACCTAAAGTGCTTCAGATATTGTTGAAATAATTTGCGAGGAGTAAATATGCAACAAAATGGACTAATCCCACAAGTACTGGATTAGGCTAGAAAGGTTAAGAAATCAGTTTGACCATCCTTCTGAGGTTGAGCTACAGGTGTGGCATCTTAGAGAATAAACAAATCGAAGTGATGTCGAGTCAGAGTGAAACTAGATTGGAAAGAAAAGTGTAAATGTTAATTAAAAGTGGGAATTTTTGACAGTGTCAAATACGGATTCTGGATATTGGGGGATTTCACGCAGAAATTATTTGGAAATATAGGTAGAAGTTATTGTTTGAGGAAAGTGAGAATTAACCTGTTTCTCTTCTGCTATGTTTACTGGTGGCATCTCTCCTGCCTGTCTCATCTTCCTTCCCCACCCTCATGGGCCAAGTTGGGTCAAAGCCCCCAGAGGCTGATGTGGATCCAGCCTGTTTTCTACAGGAGAATCTCTGGATCCTGCCTGATACTCAGACACACCACTGAAGTGGCAGGATTGTTGCACTCAGCTAATTTCTTGCTAAAACAACATTATTTTGGCTGATTTGTCACAAGTGATATCCCTCCCCTGGTTTATCTGTTGTACAGGTTATGTACCAGTTCTCTCTGGCTAGAAGGGAGGATGTCCTGGTCAGCTTTAGTTCTCTCCCATGTTGTTGTTCACCTCATAGTCCCTGCTGGCAGAAACACCTCTCCTGTATTTAATACCTGCATATTAAATACCCATTCTTGGCCTTTGATGAGAGTTAAAATTTGACTGGATGGGGCTCTGAGCAACCTGGGGCAGCTGGATGGGCTTTGAGCAGAAGGTTGGACCAGAGACCTTCCAGCCTTGGCGGTTCCCCGAGTTTCTCCTCTGTCATAGAATAGAGAAGAGAATCATCACATCTAAAATATTATTTCATATTTCTACGTCTTGCAGTTTGCAAGCAGGGAAATTAGTGTAAACTGTACTTCTTCTAGCCAGGAAAAGATATATTCTGCTGTGGGAAGACAAGCTGAGCCACAGACCTTGGATTTTCTTTTGCCATGCCCTTCCCAGTGCTTAATCTTGGCTCGGTTCAGTTTTCTTTCTGTTCTCTCTCTTTGCTCCTAATCCTTGTCCATGCTTATAAGCCCCTAATATTTATATGGCATTATCTGTGTTAGAGATTACTGCTGACAAGTAATCTCTTCCCTCTTCTGAATGAAGAATTACAGCCATTGCTGAAGATCAGAAAGTGAAATTAGATCCCTGAAAGTATGTGACAACTTCAATAAACCCTAATATCAAATTCCCTGAATATTGGGGAATCCTCTTTTGAGCTTTTGGGTTTGAACTGTAGGACAGCTTCAAAACACCTGACCACACTCAGGAGCACTTTATTTTTTATATTTTTTTTTGCTGTAGAGCAAAATGTGACAGTAGTTGTAGAGAAAAAAAATTAAGGAAAGATTTGATGAACTGGGACTCTACTCCCAGTTTTGTAATTTTTTGCAATCTTTTGCGAAGTAAATGTAAATGCATCAGTTTTACCATTATCAGCAGATTCATAACATTATAAATAAAAATATACATGTATATTTTTGTATATAAATATAAAAACTAAGTGTATACTGATGGAGTTACTGTGTGTTCCAGTTTGGCCTCCACAGGTCTGCTGAACCTCTTTGGTGGTTTAGGTCGCATAAATTCTGCTAAATATATCAGCAGTTAGCAAAGAGACATTTGTGATCGTGGTTGAGGAAAAACAAAGGGAATTCTCAGACAGGGAAATTGTAAGTTATACCATGATGGTGCATCAGTGATGGAGGAAACACAGCAGCTCTGAAATGCCTGTGCTCCAGCTCTAAGGCCTGGGGAAGGTTCCTAATATATCTGATTATGGCTGTGTTATTCTGTGTTTGAACCTTTTAATGGTAAAATCTGAAAAAGCCTGTTACTCAAAGTAGCAAGAAGTTAGATTGAAGCTCTGATTTTTAGGCCATTGAATTTTTATTATATATGAACTTAGTTTAATTTTTAGCCTGTCTTTTTAACTACACACCTAGACCCAGTAGGCAAAAACGGTTGGTTTTCAAGGCTTGCTCTCTCTCTGTAGAGTCTTCATAAAGTTTTAAAATTGACTGTTCAGTGTGTTGGAAAGACTCAAAAATTTGAATAAACAAAAAAACCCCCAGTTTTGAAGACAAGTTGTAAGACTAAAATTAGATGTCTAAGTCTCTCACTATTTGTTCTAAACTTTCAGTGTTTAAGTATATATGAGTTATGCATAAAAGTAAAACATTTTTCATGGTTTTTGTAACTTGAAGGGGCAGTACCTTGTAGAATCTGTTGAAAGTGTTAATATTTGTATGCTTTGATGATAATTTTTTTTCTGGAAGTTTCACTTGTGCAAGATTTCACTACCACAAGTTAATAATAACAACTAAATCTTTCTACCATATTAAAAAAATAGAATGCTATGACATTTTTCTTAAGTGTGTGTTTTGTGTGACTGGTGTGTTTTGTAACTAAGGTTGAGAAAAATGGTACATCCTTCTCGATCACTAAATCCTACCTCTCTGCTGTGGTAACTCTCTAGCTTGTTTTTTAGAATGGTTTGGGTTGGAAGAGACCTTAAAGATCATCTCATTTCACTCCCCTGCCATGGGCAGGGACACCTTCCACCAGCCCAGGTTGCTCCAAGCCCCATCCAACCTGGCCTTGGACACTTCCAGGAATGGGGCAGCCACAGTTTCACCACCTTCATCATAAAAAAATCACATAAAATATAAAATATTCTTCCTTATATCTAGTCTTTCAAGCCTATGTCCTACCTCTGCTGCTCCATAACCATAATGGTGATGTAAAAGTCCTGAAAGCACTTGATGCTTTAAATTACTGTAATCCGGGCAGGTACTGAATGGAAGGTGTCAGAAAAGAAGAATTAATTTGAGTCTGGAAGAGGAAAAATAGAGTAGCTGGAGCAAAAATGTTCTGGAGAGAATGTAAACACAAAAAATGCACTAACTAGACATTGTCGTTCTCCAGCCTGCTTTTGGGAAATACACATGAACAGGTTTAGAAGATTTCATGTTGTTATTAGTTTATTTTCAGGTCATTTATTTAAGTGTCATAAAGAACATTAGCTAGTGGTTAGGGACTCCAATATCCATTATATCATTCCAATCATGTGGACAAGTTTATACCACACATGATTTACAACGCTCTTTCCGCCGTTGAAATTGTTCCATTCAGGTACAAGGTTTTATACGGGGTTATATTTAGGAAAATCCAAGTGGCTGAGCACAGAGACGTCTCCCAATCAAAGTCCAAAAATTAATGCCTTTACACGAACACCGTGGGTTGCAGTGAGAGCTGTTTATGGCTCTCTGCCTACATCCTTTATCATGTCTCCACTGTTGTTAGTAAAATATACAGAACTACTTTATGCCAAAACAATGGAAGTTAATGCAGATAACTTGTTCCAAAGTTAACCATCAAATAAATCTCTTCTTTTTTTTTTTTTTCCTTCAAACTGTTAAGTGAAATGGTGTTCTAAAACTTTTAAAAATTGTCAAGATGATGAATACTGTGTGTGTAATACAAGTAAATACCGTGGAATTGATTGCACACACATGTCTTAAATAAAAGATATTAAAGAGTTTATTCCAGAGAGAAATTGGTGGAGTTTTATCTACTATTATTGGGAATTCTGCAATGACGGATCAGATTTATAAGGGTTGAAAACTAAGAAGGAAACTCTTTAGAAACAGAAATGGTGCATTGAGTGGATGATTGGCTGGGAGATTAAAGACAGGCAGGGGGATACAGCCTCCCTAGGTAGCCTGACCTCTCACACCTCAAGCAGTTCTTCATAACAGCAATGATCTTTCAAAATCTGTTAGTTAAATTTAGTTTGGTAAATCAGTGCTTTCAGTGCAGTCACAGACTTGCATGTTTAGGGCAAATCCCTGTTTCTCCTTCAGCTTTTCCCATGCATAAATATATAAAACTAACATCCTGATGGGTCTGTGTCTGTACTTCAGGGGAGCCACCACCAGCCAGTTTTAGGTCTGTGACCAAAGGCTGAGAGAATTGGGATTGTTCAGCCTGGAGGAGAGAAGGCTTCAGGGAGAGGTTAGAGCCTCTTGCAGTGGCTAAAGGGGCTTCAGCAGAGCTGGAGAGAGACTTTGGACAAGGGCCTGGAGTGACAGGACACAAGAAATGGCTTCCCACTGCTAGAGGGCAGGTCTAGATGGGATATTAGGAAGAAATTCTTCCTTGTGAGGGTGGTGAGGTTCTGGCATAGGTTGCCCAGAGCAGCTGTGACTGCCTCATCTCTGGAAGTGTCCAAGGCCAGGTTGGGCAGAGCTTGGAGCAGCCTGGTCTGGTGGAAGGCGTCCCTGCTTGTGGCAGGGGGTTGAAACTAGAGGAACTCCCAAGTGCCTTTCAACTCAAACCATTTAATGATTCTATGATTCTGTGTGTGGATTTCAGCCATATCAAATTTATACTGCTAAACTCAGAGAATCTGAGATAGGAATGGTTTAACTCAGGCATGTTTGTAACACAGGTAATGCATTTGGATGAACGTGACTGAGCTTTTTGTGGTTGTGTCTCCAGACCAGCTCCAATAAGTGATGGTGAGCTGTAAAAAAAAGGTGAATCTCACAGGTGATTTAGTCAGGTGCTAAAATGCAACTTGTAGATAAATATGAAAATAATATGCCAAGGAATAGCAAGCCAAATCTAAGAATACACATTATGTGGAATAGTTACACAGTGTGTGACTTGGGATTTAGGGGTTTGAAGAAAACTCCTCAAAGCAATTAGTCAAGAGTACAACTGTAGTAAAGCTCACACAGTGTGTGTATGTTTGTATTTTGGTAGCAATTTTGAAGAAAAAGGGTCTGTTTGCATTTAAAGGTGCTTCATTGCCGGGTGAGGTGGATGATTTTGGTGTTCAGGAATATTTTTTTTGACAGAGAGGGAAGGGAGTGGTTTGTTCTCAGCCCCGAGATGAGCTGTGATGGAGTAAAACTCCGAAGAACTGTGGAGGAGGTTGATAAAGTGGAGCAAGTGTTGGCTTTAGTAAACAGTTTAATGAACAAGCTATAGTCTGTAAACATTTGGCAATTAAAAGGAAACGGAAAATTTAAATGTCTCTACTTATCTGGGAGAACCATAATCACACTGAAAGGCATGTAAGTAAATAATATGTGGGTAAATTAACTGGAGGTACAGGCAGGCATTTAGACTGAGGAGCCCATGGTGGCCATGCTTGGGAGTTCTATCCATGTTAATTTAGAAGAGTCATGGTTGGATGAAGGAGCTTCACTCAAGTGTTTCCTGGGGAAAGGACTGTAATTCATTACTACTTTAATTCAAATAGTAAAACTGGATCTGCATAAAATGTTGCATTTCATGTATTACAAAAAAATTACTTCAGTGACCTCCATATAACTGTGCAAATGCATCCTGCTGTTGGGAAGGGTTTTCTGCAGCATGGTCATCAGATGGAAGAGCCAGTGGTGTCTAATCCTGTCTGCAGCCCCTCAGGAAGGGCATGAGTATCTCTGCCTCAGTTTCCTCATCTTGATGTTCGTTACTCACACCTGTGAAAAACAATGGTTGTTTCTATCCTACCCATGGATGTAGAATTCTGTCCTCTCCTCGAGGTTGGGTTTTCTTACTAATTTGTGATTAATTGTTTTCAGTTGGTCATTATAGAAATTGGGTGAGGATAGTTGGCTAAGACCATGTCCTGGTAGCTGTTTGATCCATGTCATTAGACAACAAACAGTTTCTCTGTGGCAGCTTCATTGGCTTGTGAGGAAGCAACTTACTGAACTCAAGTCTAGACATAGACTAGGCTCACCTTAGGTCAGATACTGCTGTGTTTGGTATTTGCTGCCAATTTTAGCTGTAGTCTTGTCAAACGTACCAAGACTTTGTTGGCAGAATTGCCTTTTTACTTCCAAGATGTGTTTGCTTTATTTCATTTTAGCTTATATATAGTTTTTTTTCTCCCTGTTGATGCATGTGCCTTAGTCGTAACATGGTTCAGTGGAGACCTTTGTCTTCTCAGTCAGGGAACCTGTTATTTTATTTCACAGGTACCATATTCACTAAAATATGTGTAAGTGTATCAATTACTGAATGCCAGTGGAGTTGTTGTTTGGATGGCTGCAAAATACCAACCGTGTTTTACCTTCTCATTTACTATATAATTAATTGCCAGGTGAAACTGAAATCCAGCATGAACACAGTACACATGTTTTTCTTGTTCTTTGTCCCAATAGGTTCATGCCAGAGCACAAGCTCTCCCGTTTGGAGAAGGTAATTGGTGTTAAAGCAAACGGAGATGGTTATCAGTCGAGGGGTCTGCCTGGCCAGCAGAAGAGCAGAGCTGTAATGAAAACCAGCGACGTGCGCCGCGAGTCTGGACTTTGTGAGTCCCAGGCTGGACTCGGTACCACACAGCACGAGGGGCTGCCTTCCCCATTCCCAGCCCTGGAGAGACCCATCCAGACCGAGGCATCAGAAGGTACAAATCCTTGTCAAGAGGAAGATAAGCAATGTCTGACTTTTAACCTCTCTAATATCTTGAGTGGACAGGACTATCAGCAAAGACCCCTGCACATTGCCTGGCCTCACAGGTGGTAAGTGAACAAATCCAAATACTGTACCTTCAAAAGATTTATGGATTTGGGTTGATCCTTTTTCTGTGTCTTCTGTCCAGTATTGAATAATTTCCTAAACACGGGCAGACACTGCACATACATGTAGAGGAAAGACCCATCACTAACATCTGATTATTGGGAATAATTTGTTGAATATGCACAGTTCAGTAACGCTAACCAGACGTTCAACCAGTGATGTTAATGATTCCTCTTTTTTTTTTGCTTGAGAAAAAGACATCCCTGCTGCACAACACAGCATAATTCTGGTAACTCTCTTTTCCTATCAAGCAAACCACAGATGACAATTAATATCGAATGTTATTTAAATTATCTTAATTACTTTAATGCAAGTGATTAAGTGTCAAGATACATGGCGACACCGGACAGCTGATGTTAACCCACTGTCTGCAGTTTAAAAATGCCCTTTTGGTGTTACATAAATAGAAAGCCTGTTTGAGTGTATTAACAGGGAAACAGTGTTTTTCCAACTGCTAAACACAAATACCTGATCTCTGAATCTTCTCAGAACGGACAAAAATCTACCATGCCACATAATCACTAAAAACATATAAACTTTAGCTTGACTCCTACATAAATTAGGATTTAAAGAGGTAAAATGTCCTGATAATCTTCCGGTATTGGGCACGAACATTTTAATCTAGTTTTTATTCCTCGCAGTTTGTTTAATCTGCATGTGGCCTGATTAGAGTTCACTTCATCCACAGATTATGGTCTGTTTATTGCAGAGATGCTGGGTCGATCAGTAGGTCAGATTTTCTGAGAGCAACTGTTTTCAGGTGAAGCAATAAGTACAGCGCACCGACGGGGCAAATCGCCTTTGCAGGGGATTTGACTTCCGGCACATTAAAACTCCAGAAGCTCTCCCAGATGATCTGCAGCATCTGGTACCTAAAGGGATTTTCATCTTTGACTCTAAATGTCTGAACATAAAATTTAGGGATTGGAAGTTGATGTGGAATCTGTCTTTGGATTTGTTTAATCAACTTCACACTTCCGACACAGCCTTTCTTGGGGAGGCAAATTTATTTTTAATCATGTTTCCCTGCTAATGTTGAAATGCTCTGTTTTGTCATAGGTTATTTTAAAATTTAGTGCATTGAAAGGAGAGATACTGCATGTTTTCATTTGGTGTAGAAACTGTATGAAGATTAGTGTCGTTTTTATTTTTTGAAGAATTTTATCCCCCTTTGCTTCAGACCACATTTTGAAAATGCATATTTTTAAGATAGCCACTTATAAAAAGTTTTATGATGCTGAGCTGGTTTTTTCCTCTTTTATTTTTTTTTAATGTTAACCTGAATTGTTCCAAATGTTGCACTCAAAAAGAACAGAGTAAAGGGAAGGAAAATATTTTCCATTTTATTCAGTAGTTTGCATAAACCAGCACAAAGCTAAGTAATAAAATCAACAATATTAAATTGAATAATTCCTTTTCTTTCTGTGTATATTTTTGCTTTAATTTAATTTAATTGCCTAAAGTTAGTTGCTTAAAGAGATGCAGCATTGTGTTCATGCACATACTTATTGTTAAAGCTAAATTATTTTTAATTTGGAGAAGAGAGAAAAAAAAAGCCGCATCAGCAAGAGCAAATGCCAAAATATAAAAGTAACACATTCATCCTTACGGGTAATATAGTAGAACATTGGAAACTTGGAGGTTGCCAGACACACAGCTAACATTAGGGCTAATTTTGAAAATCTAGCGTGCAGTCAATTTTACTGATGCCTGGGGACATACAAGGTAGAAGCTGACAAGAGAACTAATTTTGTTTGGGTTATTTACTGCTATGCATCATCCATGGGTTCCCGCCTGACACGCAGCTATATGAAGGGGAATATTATCACACACTAAAAATTTATGTTGACATTCGATATTTGTTCAATATGTCAGCAGTATTACTTTCATAATCAAAAGAGTAAGAAAAAGAGGAAAGAAAAGCACTTTATGCTCATATAGATATATCTTTTTAATAACAGTCTATAAGGTTAATATAGTTTACCTTTGAGAGTATACAATGAAAACAAGCAGGGTTAGCAGGGAAAATGACAGAAAGCATCAACCCGAGCTGTTTGTTTGCCATTACCTAAGCGAGCCATGTCAGCTCTCTGGCCCGCGTCTGATAGCTATTTGTTGTACAGAGAGCACAGCATAAAAAAAAAA
>VYXB01000483.1:12500-30000 GCA_013397135.1 Pachyramphus minor | reverse complement strand
CAGTATTTTAGCAGAGTCACGAGGTTCTCCATAGAGTAATTTGTTTCCTCCTTTCTCACCAAGTCTTTAATGTTTTCTTAAAAACATCTACAGCAAGGCACTGCTAACAGTAGTGACTTATGGCCAAGGATAGGGATAAAAGGTGGTGATGGGTTTCTGATCTGCGTTCTTGCAAGGGCTGTGCCAAGGAATTACTCTTCCTTTTGTGCAAATTTGCTTTGCTGGAAACAGAGAGCAAAATTCTGGTGATCAATGGACAAACTTCCCACATTTGATCAGAACTTTTGGGTGTCCCACAGGTTTCCACTGTAAGGTGATAAAATGCCTATTTAGAATCATAGAATCCTTTAGGTTGGAAAAGACCTTTAAGACCATCGTACATAAATCATCATGTACAGCCATACTGGACATGTTGGACTGAGTCCAGAGAAGGCCACAAAGATGATTAGAGGGATTGAACATGTCTCCTGTGAGGAAGGCCTGGCTGAGAGAATTGGGATTGTTCAGCCTGGAGAAGAGAAGGCTTTGTGAAGACCTTAGAGCCTCTTCCAAATACCCACTGTCACACTGACAGAGGTGAGGGTTAGGTTGGATATTAGGAAGAAATTCTTGGCTGTGAGGGTGGTGAGGCCCTGGCACAGGTTGCCCAGAGAAACTGTGGCTGCCCCATCCCTGGAAGTGTCCAAGGCCAGGTTGGACAGGGCTTGGATCAATCTGGGCTAGTGGAAGGTGTCCATGGCCATTGCAGGGCGTGGAACAAGATGGTCTTCAAGGTCCTTTTCAACCCAAACCGTTCCAAGGTGACAGTGACCAGTGTTGCATGATCCTCCTCTCCCCCTCAAAAACTAGCCCACCAGCATTTATACATCCATTATTCCCTCTCAATGTCCCCAGTGAGGCCACAGACATTTGCCAAACCTATTTTTTGCTGTAATTGAGGTACACCAGCATGTTCCTCAGCTCCTTTTGCATGTGAGCATGACAGTGGATGTGTGAAGCTGTTGTACCCCATGCCACAAACATGTCACGCAGGTGGCATGTGTGTAATTTTATTATAGGATTGGTGGCTCTTTCCTTTGCTCTTTCATGGAGAAGACCTGCAGTGCTGCTTTGAACTCAAGTCATTCACCCAAACCTTATGTTTTTTTCTTTTTCCCTGTGTGCTCTGTATCATCTCAGCAGTTAAATGCTTGATAAGAGGCAGTTGTGAGAAATCAATTCTTTTTCCCCTAATTGCACGGGTGTGATAAAAAAAAAAAATCACACGGGGAATCTGCAAGAATTTACACACACATGCAAACAAATAGCTGCTGTCAAATCACGTGGAAGATCTGATAAGGCTGTTATCTCGTGTCGTACCTACCAGTGTGTGACAAGAGCGTGGGGAAGGACAGGGGGCAGGAGATATGGGAGCAGGAGGAACGGCGGTGGAAGTCATGATGAGTAAATTCAGAAGAGAAAAACACAAATCTAGATGGCAACAATTATCTGAAGTTGTCTGGTGTAAGGGAGAGTGGTGTGTGCAGAGATAGTGCTGTGCCCAGTGGTCTGGTTTTAATGTAGGGTATCACAAAGAAATGAGTGTGTGGAGGAAAGGCGGTGGTGTTGTCACCATGTGCTGTACCAACATGTGGCTGCCCACTGGGAGGACCTGGTCCTATTCACACTGGAGAGAGTTCTTGGAAAGGGATTTTTAATAGTATTTTGTGTTTATTTTATATATATAAAATATATTTTAAAATATTACATAATATGTAGCACATATAATATATAGTATATAATATAATGTATATATATAAAACACAGGTATTAAATAGTAACTTGTTCCTCTTTATCTTGACAGCACAATACAGAATTTGTGTAGTTACTGTTTGAGTTCACAGTTCAAAACTATTGCATATAGAGACACTTGAGAATATACAGTACTCATATGTTACTCATGCTGTCAAATATTTTGGACCAGAGGTTATTCCATAAAGTCACAGGTGTGGCAAGACAGCAAAAGAGGAAAGAATAGGTGATCCACCTAGAAATCACTTTTGAGTACCCAGAAGTGCCATCAGGCTCAACAGGCATCCTCTGCTTTGTGAACAGCCTGCAGAGAACAAGTACATGCAGTGAATAGATTAGACAGACTGAAAAAATTATCTTAAAATGCAAGGGTTTCTACAGCTTTAACTAGAAGGTATCAGGTAGGATAAAAAGCCCAAAGGATGTAAATTAACAATTTCAAAATGAGAACTTTTTAGCAGTGCCTAAGAAAATACTCCCGAAGAAAACAGTGGTCACCAGGGCTGAGATACAGATATGTGGTGAATGAACCTGTTTCATGAATGTGTATGTGGATGCATTTGTGTCCAGCTGACACATGTCCTTCTTGAACACTTAAAAAGGGTCAAACTTCACCTTCATGCAAGCTGGGGTTAAGTCTGAGGGCAGATACTAGTTTTTTAGAGTCACAGAATCATTTAGGTTGGAAAAGACCTCTCAAGGATCATCGAATCCAACCGCTAACTCAGCACTGCCAAGTTCACCACTAACTCATGTCCCCAGGTGCCACATCCACATGGCTTTTAAATCCCTCCATGGATGGTGACTCAACCAAATAACAAATAAGAAAGTTAATGCAATAATCTGAGAAGTTCAGCTTTAGCTGGAAGGCCAATTTGGAAGTGTCCATTCTTTGGTTGTTCATTCAGTGAAGTCTAACCTTGAAATGTCTTCCTGCAGCAGAGGGATTTGGGACATTGAACCTTTCCAGTGGAAGAAGTGGAAGTGCTGTTCTTTGATCACTGTTTTTAAGAGCTTGTGGAAATGTTCAGCATGTAATGAAGGTGTGAAAGTTCTGCTATAGTGAACACCTCAGCATCAATTCTTTCTTACAGCACATTTCCTTGAAGAGCTATAGGCAGTTGATAGTCCAGAGGAGAAAAAAAATCTCAAATGATGATAATGGCAAAAAAGATGATTTGTATTGCTTTTGCAGTCTTCAGCTGAAAAGCCAGATAGAATTTTGAGTATTTTGTTGTGTTTATATTATAGGCAGAGCCTAAAGTAACTGTTCCAAGAGCAATAATTGGGCTTGTGAACCTCTCTTCTGTGTCCTTCCTACCTGCTCTCTGATTGAGATGTGGGTAGCTAGAGATTCAGAAGAACCATCTTGTAGCTACAAACTAAATTAAAACCTATCAGTTTTGAAAATTTTAAGACAAACACTTCATCCTATGATAGAATGGCAGGAATTAAAGTGAGGGCTGTGACATTCACCTGTGAGGTGCTGAGTGACCTGAGCCAAACAGAGGGTACCAAGATCTTCCCTCACAAACCTTGTGGAACACAAAAATATTTGTACTACCTGCACTTGTGCACACTTTGCCTTTCTATAAAAGCTTGAATCTGTTTCAACTGAGTAGTTGGGATCTGAAGTAGAGAAACTGAGGCAGGAAGTGAGTTACCGCAAGAGGAAATGGCCTCAAGTCATGCCAGGGGAGGTTTAGATTGGATATTAGGAAAAATCTCTTCTTGGAAAGGCTTGTCAAGCTCTGTCACAGCCTGCCCAGGGCAACGGTGGAGTCCCCATCCCTGGAGGGATTTAAAAGATGTGTAGATGTGGCACCTGGGGACATGGGTTAGTGGTGGCCTTGGCAGTGCTGGGATAATGGTTGGACTTGATGATGGCTGAGGGCTTTTCTGACCTGAATTATTCTGTAATTCTCTGATCTTTTAGCTTTCCAAAAAAATTGCGTGTTTGCCAATCATATCAAAAGATCCACAGAGGGCAGTGAAGGTGTTTGGGTTTGAGTGGTGCTTTTTCTCCTCTGGTTTCAATTGCCTGGGCTCCTGATTAATGGTCGAAGGAGTTCTCTCTGTTGGCATCGGCAGCGTGCGAAAGGAGAGAGGAACTATCTCAGAAATACAAAGAGCTGAAATATTTTGTGATCTCTTCCCACTCAGATGTATCCTTCAAATTGCATTCCCTCAGTTGAGGGAAATAATTTCAGTTACCCTGGTCACAGCAGAAAGCAGTCCTCTTTTTGAATGCCTTTTTTCATTAATGTAGATATGTTTCTGAGATGAGAGATGATGTTTCTTCTAATTACAGTTACATGTAGCTAATTTCCGTTTTTTAAAAGCTCAGTGTGAAAGGCAGTTTCCTTTAAAAGAGGGGGGGAGGAAGAAAAAAGTGATACAGCTGATGTTCCTGTTGCCTTAGCAACAGATTTATTTATTAGGGTCTGAAATGACATGAGTTAATATACCACATACCTGCTGATCGGCAAACTCTCCTATTTCAGCTCCAGTTGACAATTAAGTCCTGGACAGCTACAGCCAGGGGTTAATGTTACTCATTAGGAGAACTAGGTCATTACTGGGATATCAAGGCACTTAAGGCAGCATGGATAAAATACAAAATTCAACATCTCAAGGAGTGAGGGGTTTTATGTTAATTATCTTATTTTCCTTTCATTAAAAAAAATCTTTCATATATGCATATGACAGTGGATCAATTAATTGGGAAAGGGAAAAAAAAAGGAGTAAGCTGTAGTTTACTTTCCTCTCCTAGTTGTCTTCATTTCCTTTGGAAGGGTTTCATTATTTTATGGAAAATTCTTATGTCTATATGATGAGTAAAAAGGGTATTAAAATTAAGAAGGGAATCATCATGGAAATCAGCTTTACCACAAGGGAATGAGCAAATAAAAGCCTTGGAAATGAAAATAAATAAGCTTTGCTAATACCTCACCTAAGGAGCAGAATATAAGCCCATCAGAGCTTGGAGATATTTAGAGGTACTTCTTTGCTTCTTTATTAAGCAGTTACATAGTTATTTGACCTTCAGAAACTGAAACTTTAGAGAACTAATTCAAGTTGTTGGCAAATATTCTATTTACAGGAAGCTGATCGGTGGCGTAGCCGACAGTAACTCCTGTAGTTAGTAACTGGCTTCTGATTTCCAGGAAAATTAAATATATTCTCTGAAAGTTTTATTAAGATATCTGAGTGGGAGTCTTAACTTGATAAGTCATAAGTGATTTAATAAAGCTCTCCTGAAAGCCTTTATTTACTAACTTTTAGCAGGCTTCATTCTGATACTGGAGAACTTAATAGGCTGAAAAAGAATCGCATTAAAATGAAACTTATTTTTTTGCTCACTGTTTCCCCAAATACACTTGGTTCTTTCACTTCTACTAAGCACTCTACTTTCTTTTCTATATTTAAGCTCTGTGGCCAAATTCTGCTTCTTACTGTGTTTAGACCAATTTGGTATAAAACCTTTCCCCATTCCTGTCGAGTCAAGGTTGAAGCTGCATCTTACCTGGGCTGCACTTAATGAACCATTGTATCAGGTTGTAAGAGCACTGTTACCTGTAACAAAAGCAAAATTCAAGCCCTTTGAGAGGTTTTTGACTTCGTGGGGTGGTTTTACAAATAGTAAAAAAAGTTGAATAATATCAAGATTCTGCCTGAGATATCACACACAAAAGCCTTCCTTCAGGGAGAGGTTGGGTTGGGTTTGGAGTAACCTCATCTAGTAGGAGGTGTCCCTGCCCATGGCAAGGGAGTTGGAATGAGATGAGCTTTAGGATCGCTTCCCACTCAAACCATTCCATGATTCTATGATGCTGTGATTCCCTCTGTGTTATCCAGATACTCACAGAGTAGTCACTTTAATGCCTGCCTCTGGAGCCTGTTACCATAAATGCTTGAACCATGATTGAGAAACTGATTTTGAGTTAATGTAAGACTACAACTGCATCACCTGGACATTTGAGGATCATTTAAGTTTGGAACAGATACATCACAGTTTGCCCTAACAGCTTCAGTAAGTTTGGCTCTCTCTTATCCCATGATGGGAAACTCATTTTATGGTGTCTTTTCTCCTCTTACACAGCTGTGAAACCCAAGTCTTAGACCAGAAACACACGTAAACTGGTGGGATTAAGCAGTTCTCTCAAGGCTTTTCCACCTATTCTGGTTTTGGCCTTTCAAACCTCTTGCTTCTGTCTGTGCCAGGCTCAGTTCCCTGGGCATCTCCTCATACATAGTCATGTGCAGCAAATTTGCATCTCATTCTTCTCTAGTTCCTCAGCCTTTCTCTGTCTCCATCTTTTCACTCCCTGTCTCTGCAAGGGACCTTCTACAACACACTGCTCCCTGTTTTCTCCTAAGGCCCCTTCTCCAACCCATGTTGTCCTCTTGGTCTCTTACACTGGTTTCCCATTTTCCCCCATATGAACTGGCATTGTGTTCTATCTTTTTTCCATCTCTTTTATTTTTTCACTCAGTTCCCTATTTCTTTGCCATGCTGTTCTTTCATAGCTGGTCATATTGATCAGATCTTACTTGTCCTCTTTGCCTTTTTTCCTGGTTCACATCTAAGAGTTTTACTCAAACTAGAGAAGATTATTGCTTGTATATTCCTTGTTTATTTCCTTATTTTCAATGCATAGGAACCATTTCTTTAATCTGCAAAGTCCAGTCATTTTATTCTGAGTGCAGCAGATGAGTCATTGAAAGTGAAGACAGGATCTGTGTTCTTAGTTCAGATATTAGATCCTGTCTGGGTTTTGGCAGCCTGACCTGCAGCAGTGGGATTGTCCTGCTCAGCTTTAGCCTAAGGTATGCCCAAGACATGGGCATTGTTCAGTGACCAGGCACAAAAAGACCTTTTCCAAAGGCCTGGCTATGCTTTTAGGAAGATTTCCAACACAGGCAACAAAAAGCGTATCTTGGACTGAAAACCAAATACAGCCAAATATTCAGTTCTTACTTGAAAACAAAAAGATGTTCAAATACCTAAAACAGAGACTTATTTAAAATTTTAATACATCCAAGATATGCTTTGCAGTTTTACTAGGTAGTGTTGTGGTTTGGTTTTTTTCATCTTGTTCTTGGATGTTCTGGAAAACTTTGGGCTGAACTTTTCTAGAAGATTATAGTCCAAAATAAGCCTTAGTTTTGGGAAACATCATAAGAAAGGACAGAAGAGGTTTTGTAATACAAAGTCCCAGGCAAACTTAGCAGATGGTGCCACCAGCCCCCATTGTAATTCACAGCACCCTGGACCAAAGTGTGGGAATAGCCTTCAGGAGACAAAAATCAAATATTTCATAAGCAAGTGATCTAATATTCCTCCTTGTTTTCATCAGTCATAGGAGGGTTATGTTATTTCCTTTAAAGCTCTTTTTAATTGGTTTCCTCTTCTTGCAACACTTGTCTCTTTCCCTTCTCTTCCCTGTTCTCCTTTTCTGTCTGTTTTCACCCTTTCCCCCTCCTGCCTTTGTCCTCTAATCACTGCTTTTTCTCAGCTGTTTGTGCAAAACCTGACTCAATTCAGTGAGTTGATTCCTCCTCCTGAAAGCAGTGAGATTTGGAGTTACTTTTATCTTATTGAATAATGAGTTTCAAGCCTTGGTCTTGGTGCCAGGAAAGTTCCTGGTTGGGAGCTCTTACAAGGATGAGTTATCTCAGGTACCTGAGCTAATTCCTCTTGGGTTATTAATCAGTAAAGACCAGAACTTAGTGTTTGACCCAGGCAAATGGTGGAGTATTAAGTAGTTGTAGCTTGGTGATGTGAATCTACCATGGAACCACTTGTAAGGTGGGATCACCATTCCCAGGCAAATCTGTAGTGATGTAGTTTTCATGTAGTAATTTATATATAAATTTATATTTATATCCAACTTCTTCTGTTCTTTAAAGGAACCACTTGAGTACATGATTATCTACCTATTATCCTATTCATAACCGCTTCCCACTCAAATTACATGACTTTTTTATAGTATTTTATAGTTGAATTACAGTTGGATATGTTCTATATGTTTATCAGAGCTGTCAGAGTCACTCAGGTGTTTTATCTCATCCCAACAACAGGAAACCTTTTCCTATGTTACCTTTAGAACACTAAAGGTAGGGGGGGTTTTTGGGTGGTTTTTTGGTTGGTTGGTTGGTTTTTTGTTTGGTTGGTTTTTTTTTTTTTTTGTTTTTTTTTTTTTTTTTTTGAATAAACTATTTGGGGTTAGTCCATGGCGGTTACTGGGATTTGTTGCAAATTCAAATAAAATGGTTTTTTTATCTGAATCCTCTCCTTTGGAACAGCCAGGCTGGCCAAGTTAAAGAAATGAAAGGCATCATTTATTTTTAAACCAAGGTAACTGAGACCAAACACCAGTCTTTGTCTTCAAAGGTTAATCTCCCTTTAGGAAATAAGCAGGAGGCTCCATGACTGATGCTGATCCGGAGGTTTCTTTGGTTAGAGAACGTGCAATATTTTATTTTGAGTTTTTCCTTCATGGGGGGAGAAGAAGAATCTAAACAATAAGCTCCCAAGGTTCTTTTTTTTTTTTTTCCCCCCTTTTTTATGAATCTCTTGTAGATAACACGAGATAGGAGAAAATGCTTTTCCAGCGTAAAGCAAAAGGCCACCCATTTTTCTCAGGCCTGTGATTTGAACAAATCAGAGGGTAAAATACACACTCCTCACTGTAAATACGTCATGGGCTCTAATAGAAAATAAAACACTGTCTTTGCCAGTACTGTTTGGCTGCTTTTTGCCTCTCCAGTGCCATTTTTTAATTCCTGGCTTGCAGAGGTGTTCTGAAAGCACAGGCAAGGATTAGGACCTTTTTTGCTTGTAGGACCTCCAGTTGCCAGCTGAAATTTATTCTGTAGGGTCCTTTTTTTCCACACAAAAGCATTTTCTTCTACTTGACTCCATTTTCTGTGAACTGAGGGGGTATTAGATATTGTGGTAACTTTTGATGCTGATGATGCCAGACAATGTTTAGAGGCACAATTACAGCAAAGACATTTTATAAAGCAGATCGGCTGAAAAAATAAAACTCACTGGACTTAACTACATATTTACACTCTACCTCTACCTCATCTTGGAAATGTAAAAAGAGGGGAAAATACTGCGATAAACTGAATAAACAAAAAGCAATTAACTTTTTCTTCATGTTTGCGTTTCATAGTTATTTCTTTTTCCCCTGTTTCTTCTCTAATAGCTCTTTCCTGGCAGTAATATTTTCTCTTTTGCAGTTGTCATGAGCATTGTTACCAGAAATTTGGTATTAGAATTTTAATTTTTTTTGTCACTCCCCCCCACCCCTAATCTTATATTAAAGAAAACGTATATTAAAGTAATTTGATTTAGGAAAGTCTTCTGTGAAAATAATTACTAGAATGTATTTCATTTGATATATTGAATAGGCTTGTAACATGAGTCCTCTTACTTTAAGAAGAATATTATTTTCCTAAAGTATTTACTGATTCTGATTCTCACCATATGAAAGCTCCTCTAAGACCACATCTTGCAGATGGGGAAACCTGGGCAGACCTGTCTCATGGGAAATCAGTGTCAGGAAAAGACCAGAATTCTGCAATTCTCTGTTTGGAAGGCCAGGTTTATTTTTTGTGGCTACACTTCTACTTTCTAACATCGTTGGATTACAATAAACCTATATTCAAATTTTTCTGAGCTGAAGATTAAATGTGAAATATCAAAGCAAGTAGTATCATGAATGAAAAAATCATGAAAAAATCCCTGATATTGTTGTTTAGGTTGGGTTTGGCCTGAAGGGGAGCCTTGGTTTTAGTTCTGTAGGGTGTGCATGCAAAGACTGCACCATTTATTAATGTGCTGCTGTTGACTTCTTGAGAATGCCCTGGAAGATACAGGGAACAGGAGGCTGATGTCATATGATCCCTCTTATCAGCCTGTGGCCTTCTCATCACCCTTCCCACGGCCGTACCAGGTCAGGCCAAACAGGAAAGAACCTCAAGTTCCTGCTGTTATCACCCCAACCAAGAATGTTCCTGGGGTAAAGGCACCTTCCAGCTCCTGGCAGAGGCTGCCCTTGCTTTTCTTCATGTTCTTTCTTTCACATATGTGAACTCTGACAAGGGTTTTGCAGATTTTCTGCCTGTTGCTCCATGGTGCTTTTGCTTTCCATCCTCTCTGTGCTGTGATTCCCTGTTCCTGCCACCACATGCCTTTGCTCTCTTTGTTCTCTTCCTCTTGGTTCTCCTCTTCTGGTTCCTATTTTATACCTTTACTGTTTTTTTCTGACCTTTTCTCTAGCACTGTCAAATACTTTCTACAGCTTCTCTGTATCTCTGCTTTTTCTGTATTCTCTCATTTTCTCAATCCTATGCCTTTTCCTTTTTCTCTTCTGTTTACCCTGTATTTATCCTTTTGCTCCCTGGGTTTGGATATGCCATAATTTTTTAGTTTTCACCAGGAATATTTGTATTTTTTTTACGATTTTGTTTCTCTTCTAGTGGTTCTCCTCCCCTTTACATTGCTTTGCCCATCTCCTCTGCCCCGTTGCTGCCAAACTCACTCCTCACTATTTCACTCTCCCAAAAGTAAAGGACCGGTGTCATCCATGTCAAGGTCTGTGTCTTTGAAACATCATTTCCTTAATTTTCAATTATTGATTCTGTGCTCACAGGCTTCCCCAGCCCCATCCCAGCCCCTCACACCTTCCCTGTGCTCCACTGCAGCCATGCCTTTCCCTGGTTGATGTCCTCTGGCCCCTTCTCTTCTCCCTGGAGGTCTCTGGGCTCTTGTCTTTGATCTCCACTCCTCAGCAATGAGTGATGCTTCAGTGGCCTATTTTACCAGCTATTTTCTAGCAATCATTGTAGGCAGGCAGAAATCAAACTTTTAGCTCTTGCTGCATGTCCTAAAAAACTTTGAAATTTAAAAAATTCAAATGCTGCTTCAACTTCTGAAGATTTTATGCCGTTTCCCACCTTTGCCCATCTGACATTCCAGGTAATTTTGTGAAATGGGGAGGCAGAAGGAGATGCACTCAGTGTGAACTGCTTGGATTTAAGGAATTGTATTATGTGAAATATTACTGCACGCCCTCACAATTTGGGATTCTCTCCTGCTGAAAATCTCCTGTGCTAAATGTCCTAAGAAGATTAAGATCAACCCTTTTAATATTGCTTTTAGCTGAGCTTATTTGTAACCCTTTCAGAATATGTAGCACCTTAATGGTTGGACTTGATGGTCTTAACGGTCTTTTCCAACCTAAATGATTCTGTGATTCTAAGAGATGTCACGACAGGGCTGTTGCTTTCACAAACATACTATGTAGTACATAGTATTTTATCAAATATTAAGACTTACTCNACGACAGGGCTGTTGCTTTCACAAGCATTACATACTATATGTAGTACCCTGGTTTTGCACTTTTATGTTACTGATTAAATATGTTAAGCCCAGGTTTTAATATTTTTTTTAATGCACTGCTTTTATTTTACTCTTTGAGCAAGTCCTGCCCCTTTTCCACAACTCTTCTACTTCTTAATTGCATTGCTAGATGTTCCTTCTTCCAAATCCTAAATAACTATGATTATCACCATGTAGGATAAGTTTACATATACTTAAAAATTTAAACTAAAATCAGAGAAGACCATATGGGTCTCTTACTGAATTCAGGAGATGAATATGCATCGAATAATGTAAAGGGCCAAATTCTGCTAATTTTTATATGTTTTTTTTAATGTTTTCCCCCATCACTGGGTATCTTATATCCCCAGGGAATAACTCCAGTGTAGCTGATCTCCATGTACTCTCCTTCCAGTCCCAGCAATGGGTAAGGCTTGAGGGCTCAGGCTGAATTCCCAAAATCCCTGAAGACCAGAAGGGTGGTTTGGACCCTGTTGCCATTGACTGTATAGAGGAACATCATCATAGTGCTATGAAGTTGCTTTTTAAAATCATTTTAGGCTGAAAAAGAGGGATGTCAAGTCATCAATTAATCCTGACAGCATCCTTCTGTGGTGAAGAAATAATATTGTCACACCCGTATTGTGAACAGAGAATCGAAGGCAGAGATAATGGAAGCTCAGCACTGGTGCTGCTGCTCCCACCACCTTCAATTCCCCATTGAAGGATGATCCTCAAAGTTTTCAGATTACAAAGGAAAGCCACTAAATCAGGCTGAACCCTGGGCCATGTCCCCCTGCCCAGATCACTAAACCTCAGCCAGTTCTTAAGAGAGATTTCAGGTCTCTCTCAAAATGGGTGTTAGACTCAAAAATAGAAAATCCTGAGTAAAAAAAAATGTAATGTGCAGTATCTGAAGAGGGAGATGGAATGTTTCCAAGGCAGGGCTCTAAGATTTGAATGTAGGTATGGTGTCTGTATCTGTTTTGGGGCATTTACAACTGGAGTTTGGTCATTCTGGTGTTTTCATGTTCTTACAATGAAATTTAGAGCATCCTCATCCCATGCCCAGTTCTTATTTTTCCTTTACCAGATGCCTATCAAATCAAGTGAAAATACAAAAGCATTTCAAATACCTCAACTGAACAACAAAGCCAGACCCTGGAGTCACATTAGTTTGATTTTTCCCTAAACATAATATCTTAAAAAAAAAAAAAAAAGTTTGCATTTTAATACCGGCCTTTTATACTGTTTTGCAGTTCTTCTTTGGGAAATGGAGTATATATAATTAATACTGTTTAATAAAGCTCAAAAATGCAACAGATGCAGCCAAAAGTGCACATCATTTTGAGCAGATCTTTACAGAACAGACATTCCATATTGTGTTCATCTTTTTCCACGATCACTGCTATGGCAATCTGGTGTGTTTAGCAGTTGTTGCTGAGTAAGGCAGACTGGATTGTATATGATTTTCTCCATGTCAGCCAAGAAACAGAGCTCTCTTCTTTTTGATGCAGCAAAGAGGTGGTCTTGTACTATTTACTGCTTTCTACCAGGAGCAGCTAATACCTGTAGTAACCTGCAATAATAATAATAATACACTGCAGGTGCAAGGTGCAGTGTGGGTGCAAGGACTAGAAGCTTTCTGGAGGTCTTTACTGAAAATAAATGGGTTGTGGGGTGGAGAAGTTACAGGAACTAATAAATCAAATCAGATGAGCTCCCAGATAGAAAAGCTATAAGATTCACAAAATATATAATTAAAATCTGTGAGTATCACCTAAAAGTGAAATGTTTTAAACAGGAGTGTAGAAGGAGGTTCACCTACAGCAGAAAACCCATAAGAGAGGCTCCAGTGCAGAGGAAACGTTTCCCCTTTCAGCATTCCTTCTGGGTGCCAAATTTTCCTTCTGTTCTTCCCCACCTATTAAACAAAGCTGCAACTTCCAATTCCTATCAGTTTTCCTAAATATGTGCAGCTTATGTGGCTTCGCCGAGCTGTAAGGCTCCGTGTTCTCCTGCCAGCTCCTTGACAATGTGGCTCCAACAGCATCCTCCACTTTTGGCTGCCTCTGGGACCCCTGGTCTCTTCTGGAAAGCGAGAGAGAAAGCATATCCTTTGCTGGAAGGACTTTTTGTGACTGTGAAGCTGATAGCAGGGCTGTGAAGAGCTTGGAAAGATCCCTGTCGGCATTGTGGCTGTGGAGTCTGCCGGCTCAGGGATGCATCGGTCCATCGGGATGAGTGGATCCAGGGTGGTCTCACAGCATCACATATAAAGCACCCACAAAGCCTGTCTTTGGGAATCTGAGGCTAAGGGGAAACTTGGTGATGAATTTCACTGACTCCCAGCATCAAGACCGTTTTCCTTGCAAGCATTTATGACAGGGATGTTCCTTTCCAGCCAAATCCAAATCCTGTACTGCGATCCTGTGTCCCACGAGCTGGGCGTTTGGAGGGAACTGAATACTGGCAGCATGTTTCTGCACAGAAGTTACCTACCAGAAACAGGTGGCTCTTTTAGGAGTGAGGATGCAGTAAACTAATAGACAAAGATCTGGGATCTTTGCAACTGGGAGAAACCCACTCTCCAAGCCAGTGCTCATATCCACTTCAGTTACTGGAACCGCCGTGAAAACTCCTGGTTCACAGATGTGAAACAAATTACAGAGCTTATGCAGTTGCATTCCTCCTTATTATTGGGAACAAAACAAATCTGGGGGATGGAGGACTTCTTAAAGTGATTATTGTCTGGCTTTATTTTAAGAAAATGCTACTAATTCTGAAAGCTCCCCAATTCCTGAAGGTTCCTCAGCCTAGGGAAGTCACATTAATTATAAGATTAATTTATTTTAATTCCCTAAACCAAAAATATTGACTGAATGAGAAATTAACACGTGTAGAGCTGCAGATGTCATTCGGCTTCAGATTTCCTGAATGATATAATTATTAATCTTTCATATAGCAGAGTCACAGACCTACAGATTCATTCTGCAAAATTACTCTGTGAAGAAAGACACCAGGACAGCTGAGCTATAGATTTGCCCTTAATACAGGAAGGAAAAAGGTGGAATTTTCTAAATAATAAATAAAACCAAAATATTTTAAAGGCATGTGGTGCACATATGTCTGAAATACAATAATTTAAAGCAGAGTAATTAAATGCAAAATATAATATTCACCTTAGAGTGAGGAAATTATCTCGTTTCTTTTTTAATATAAATTATGGAATTTGTAAATTTAGATCATTTGTGATACCTTTTGAACCTCTCATTTTTTGCTAGTAAAGGAGACAGATTAGAAAATTGGGGGGTTAATATATTTTTACAGACCTGAATTATGTTTCATGTTATTGAGTGTCTTCCCATACAAACCTTAACATTATCTTCAGCTGAAATAATAAATAAGTACAGGTTTCTTATATTCTGTTTTAACTTCTAGTCAACTTCTTAAAAATCTGAAGGTAGAAAACGCCTTGTGNAAAGGGTGAACTGTAATGGAAGTCATATACATATTTTTGACAGACAAAAAAAGTAGTTTTCTTCCTACCCAATTTTTTTAAATGCTTTTGCCTTCAGTTTAGTAAGATGTTACTCAGTCCTCACTTGGTAATTTGAAGAGTGAAGGAATTAGTTTAAGACAGGGAAGAGAGAAGAATCTGATGAAATTGTGATCCTGTGTTGAGGAAAATGTTCAACCATGCAGTGTCAGCAAAGAAAAGAGGGAAATTACACTGAGGACATTTAGTCCCCAAAAGTACAATTTAAAAGAAATATTATTCTGATGGAAAAACCCCAAACAATTCCACAAGTAAATGATACTGAGAAAACTTCTGTTTGTTTTAAGGGAACACGACAAAGACCCTGAAACTTTCTTTAAAGTCCTGATGAAGCTGAAAGAGGAAGATTTGCCTTTCCATGTGTCCGTCCTCGGAGAGACTTTCAGTGAAATTCCAGGTACCTTTCCATTTTTCCCTTACTATAAAGTTAACATAAAATAGATACTTCCATAAGTAGCTTTATTTATGTATTTTCTTATCTTAGTGGAAAGAACGTGTTTAAAGTGTTCCTAGTTGTGAAATTAAATAATATTGATACGTTGTAAAATTAAAATTATTAAACATGGTAACCATTTTTTATTTTACTTGTCAGACCAAGACTTTACTTACGACTTTTGGTTCAGTAACACTTCTATATTTGTTTACATAGAGAAATAGGTGTGAGTGATTGGATGGTTCAGATAGGAAACAAAATCTTTCAGGTCAGGGTCGCTCATCTGAAATCCAGACTGAGATTTTAGCAGGTGAAAACACTTAGTTCCCTTTCAGACATGAGGTTAAGGACTGCTGTGGAGAGCTTCTGGTTTGTATCTGGCATGAAAGTGGTCATTAATCTTTAATATTTTTATACCACTCTTTTGCACACTCCTTCCGTTTCGTGGCTTCTGAGAAGCACCAGTCTGTGAACAGTTTCACCTGTCTGCAAAATAAATAGATTTTATTCAGGCACGCACAGCTTTGTGCCTGAGATATTGTGGCAGTAAAGACAATAATCAAATCCTGTACTGGGTGCATTTGTAATAAATTAACCCTCCTGAAAATGTACATTAATGACAAGTGAGTGTCAAAATATTCAATGTTTTAGCTCATACATGTTTTCCGAAGTGTAGACTTGCATCCCTCCGCCTCATCAGTCTGTAAAAATAGACTGGGGATTAGTTTATTTGTCAGATCTGTCATATCTGTTGCCTGCTGGACTGGTGATATTTCAATTGGTTTAGTTTTGATTTTGCCGTTTTTAAGACGCCAAGGAATTGATCTGATCCAAATAACTTTCAGGTCCCCAACTGTGGCACAGCTGGATTGGAAAAAGAGGTAATAATTCGGTAGCAGGAAATTCTTCGTGTTTTCTGTCCACTTCCTTTTTAGACAGTTTTCTGAAAGCCTGTTCTTCCAGGCAAGTCTTATCACAGATCCCAAGGCAACGTTGCTTTCCAGACTGAGCACACCAGATTTCTTAGAAGGAGAAATTTCTAAGGAATATGTGACAGATAGGAATATACGATGGTGCGCTGCGGGAACAGATTCTATTGACACTCATTTTGGATGTTGTTACATATCTCATTTGTGGCTTCAGTACTTATGAATAATGTAGATCATCCTAAATTTATGCCAGTATATCAAATCTATATGCCGCACCTCTTGTCTTGTCAATTCATTCATCCTCGTGTATAAATAGAGTCTATAGAAGGGGCAACGTGGTGAAATGTGTCTCATCACCATGTATCTCATAGGGCCATATTCATACAAATGACATATGCAGGTCATTGCTAACAAGCACCAATAAAACCTGTTGCAAGTACTTTATTGAAAATCTATTTAGGAGGTTTTTGCAGGCTTTTTTTGGATTGTTGGCACTGATTCCTCTCCCTCCAATTATGGGACCAAATTCTCTCAGTGTTGTAAATGTCACGTTTACAGTCATTGGTAGCAGAAAAAGTGGATGACATATTTCTTAATTTGGTAATCATTCATTTATTTGAAACACTCATTTTTCAGTGATTGCTGGTTCAAAATCCACAGTAAACACCCAGTAGGAAGTTTACTTCCTACTTTACTTCTCAGTTGCACTAAAGCTTGGGTTTAGGCTTGAAAGAAATCAAGAGGTACGACTTCAGGCCTCAGGTAAGTGTGCTTTGGAAGGGGCAGTTCCTGCCTTGGGGAAGGGAGCAAATAGTCTGTGCCTGGCTCTTGTTTGGGATTTGTCAGTAGTGAGGAGTTAAAGCTGGCAGTATCCCAACAATAACCAGAAGTTGCTCCTCATGAGTAGAGTTGTTGTGTCTGTCTCATCTTTGATCGTCACGCGCGTACTACGAGCATCATTTTCAATTAGAGATTTCAGTCAGTTTTCTGTCATTGATACTTCTCTGTCCTAGGGAACGAGCTGCACTTCCAGTGTGGTTTTATGGTCCATCAAATTTTGGCTAGATAAGGTAGCAGTGGAGCAATGTGCATGTTGGAGAGTCTGGCACAGATATCTGAGCCCTGTACTGAGAACCAGCATCTCTGCATCCTTACCGTAGCACTGCCCCAAACAACCTGCCATCCTCTGGCCATCCCAAATTTCCTCATTCCCTTATTACCTTCACCCCTGAGCACTAAAACACTCAGACCTTCCTCAGAAATTTGACTGTACTTGCTCCAGCTTTTTAACTGTTCCTCCATCCAGTCTGCTTGTTTCCACCCCGCCTGCCAGCACATCTTTGGTCTTTCCCGTACTCTCCATCTGGTTCCTTTTCGTGTTGCTTCTTCCTTTC
>VYXB01000483.1:0-7500 GCA_013397135.1 Pachyramphus minor | reverse complement strand
TTTAAAAAAAAAAAAAAAACAACCAACATAAATTACAAATTTTAAAAGTTTATGAAAAAAACCCCAGCAATCATTGCTTAGCAAAAGCATTTGCAGAGAAACGTGTGTCTTTGGGGTTTGTGGATATGCATAGTTTTCTAGCATGAAAGCTGAGCATGTTATTTTTTGTTTTCTTTTTTTCCTGTTTAAAATTGAGTAGATCTAAAGGAAATACAGTTCTTTCAGGGCACCTGTAATAAAGTGCTGTGATAGTTTGATATCACAAACCCAATATGCACATGAAGGTAGTCAAACCCTTTTGGATTGTCACTGAAAATAGAAAAGGTGAACGTTGACAAGATTTCAGATTTTTTATTCTGGGTGGGTGAGGGAAACTGAAGTTAAAAATAAAGTCCTCGTATGGTCAACATGTTGGAGGAAATTCAAAGCCTCTCATAAAATAAACATATTTTAAGAAGTGTTTTGAATTTCAGTGTGTAATTTCTGGCCAACAGAAATTACAGTTGTATCTTTGGAGGGACGTTATGTCAGATCAATGGTCATGATGTGAAAAAAATAAACTGAAACCTGGCTGCCTTAACCCGTTCAGTTATTAAAATGTGAGCACCAAGAGGGAGAACTTTGCTTTAGATTCGCTACTGGAAAACTTTGCGCCATGGTGGTGCAATTCTAAAATATTTGGGTTTGATGTTACAGGAGATATGTAAATTGTTCCTTGAAATAAAAAAGAAAAAAGCACAAGTACAAAGCTCCGCGCGCGCTTTGGCAAAGGGATTTCATCGGTGGTTATTAAAAAATACAACAGTTTATGCCCTGAAAAAATAAAGGAAATTATCCAAAGCATGTGAATAAGCTCAAATATCCCAGCCTGGAGCACGCTGCAAGTTGTTCCTGGGCTATATTTAGCTGTAACCTTTGGAGTCTAAAAGTCTAAGGAGAGTCTCTGCCGTGCCAGGTGAGGGTGATGTGTGTGTCTGTGTGGGCACCCTGGGGTAGCCAACATGCCCTTGTTTTCCGGCAGCATTATTAAGCAAAGCCGTCCATACTTCACCATGTTGTTACATGTGTCTGTCTGCTGATTATAAAATGTGTTAAACAGTATTTAAAAAACAAAAAAATGCAGAGCTGCGCTTTGATTTATTCAGCGAACAAAACATATGCTCGCTGTTCTGTTCTATGTAATTCATATGATCAATAAAATTTTCTTTAAAAAGAGCAACTTTGGCATTTAGAAGGATTGTGCTGCTGAAGAAAAAAAAAAAAATGTTTCCCTCTTGCTACATGTAGGCAACCCCAAGGCTCTTGCACCGAAATAAGTTTTTGGCTGACTAATGTCTATTTTTGTGTATTTGTGGTTTGTAATCCTCAGGATCGAAGCCGTGCATTGTGGTTGTTACCCGCTGTGTCCCAAAGCCTTGGTGTACCCAGAGATATTCCCAGGTAGCTGCTCTGTTCCATATTCCTTTTGCTGAAGCGTAATAACGTGATTCCTGCTAAAATCCGAAGTTTCAGGATAAACTTGAGTGAAAGCAATTGTTTATTTGGCAAGCCAACATGTTAGTGTTAAGGAAAATTTTATGTGTTTTAATACATTAGACAAAGTTTATATTTGCCATCTGTTCTTTTAAGATAACACAAAAGCAAGTTTTGAAATAGCATTCTTCATTGTTAGCATACACAACCCGTAATGATAGATTTTTGTTAAAAGGTCAGTGATGCTGCAATGGTTTGCAGATTTTTTTTTTTGATACACAGAAGGGGAAAAAAAAAAAAAACGAGGCCTGAAAATCACACCAAATTATTTAAACAATTTAATACTTAATAGTATGCAACTGCAGTACAGGATACACACTAATGTAGTACCAGTTCTTTGAAAAATCTCATCACTAAATGTATCACATATGCATTGTGTTACATTAGAATAATGTATTTTAATCACCCAAAGGAGATGTCTAAACAGCACAACTACACAGTCTTATTTAGCATTAAACATCCTTGTGAGCTGAGGTAACCTTATAAAATCATGCTTAAATAATGTAAAACACGAGGCGGCACAGAGCAATATGCATTTTTAATTAGTAAAGTGACTAATATCGAGTGTGTGCTTTGAGGTTTTTGTTTCATTAAAAATGTATCTGTTTTTCCTGCAGCTGAATATCTGTATTCTACACCTGAACAGCTTTTTAAAAGGCTTCAGAATTTCTGCAAGAGACCAGATATTGTAAGGAAACATCTCTATAAGGTAGTTGTTCGGAATAGTTTTAGATGATATAATGCCATATTGAAGTACAAAGGGAAAAAAAAAAAAGCCCTTAAAAAAACAACATTTAATTAACATACTAATGTTTAAAGGAAACATGCTAGGGAGGGATATTAGTCGTTACACTAACAAGGATTAATTAAACTAGATGCCAGTTGTATTAACCTAGGTCTTATGAAATACGTGCACTTAATGCATGCTACATGCTTTTTTTTAATTTATTGTTTTCTAAAATTACTGTCCTTTACATTTGGACCCAAGAGGCTTATAAAAATGAACCTGGATTAATGCAACTCATTAGTTTAAAAGGAAAATAAAAGAAAGATCCTACAATTATACTAATGAGGGTAAGCCTACCTTCCTATCCTAATTTAATCTTCAAAGAAATGCAGGTGACAGGTATCAGGTAAGATTTCTTTGGCTTTTGGAGTGATTTGAATGATTTTCGTAATTATGATTATTTTATTTTTTTGTAAGGTGTGTTGAGCATAAAAGTTTATCAGGAGTATAATTTACTGGTATTTATCATGTCCTTTTCAGTTATTTCTGTAGAGAAAGTCCAGTTTCAGTGACAGACCCTCCATTCAGGTTTTGCTTCAGTGTTCAATGCCAGACCGACTTCCATGGATTTAAGTGATGTATTTGTGAGGCTAGGAGTGACACTTTTCCTTTTTTTAAAATTTGGTTGTAGATGAAGCACTAAATATATTATTCCAGTGAAGAGCTGTTATTACACAATGCTGCTTTTAGGAGAATAACTGCTATTTTCTGCACGCTGATATGTGCATACACAGCGGTTTATGACTCTTTACTGTCCTGGCTCTGCAATGGGTAGGTTGGATACACGTCACCCCTGCATGACAGAGGTTTTTCAGTTGTTAAAAAACCCAAATTCAGCTCAAAGTCCTTAAAGGGGTACATGGAAACACTCCCTGTGTTAACCCATGCAATACAAACGTGGTTCCTTGAGCGTTCCCTGGCTGTTGCTGTCCAGGCACATTGTTAATGAGCAAGGCGAGTAATCTCCTGCTTAATTTGGAGCCTCGTGCTGCCAGCAGACCCAGCCTCACCCCTCCACCTCCCTCCCTCTGGGGACCAAAAAGTGTTGGGTCCTGCTGTGTCTCATCTGCCCCTCGACCCCTCACAGGAGCAGCGAGGGTTCAGGCCCACGCCTTGACTTTTTTTGCAACCTAAAAATAGACATTTACATAATGACACATCAAAGATGATGTTGTTTCTGCAGGAAACAGTTAAACCTCAAGAAAAAAGGAGAGAACCAAAAATGCAATTTAACACCCAATTTCAAGCTCATTATCTTTCATTGTCTATTAACTTGGCAATGGTTCAGAAGGTAGCTCATAATAGTTTAAAATGCTGACTGAACACTTCCAGTGTTCAGCATTACTTCTTGAGTCAATAGTATCTTAGAGTTATACATGGGGGCTTCAAAGGGAAAACAGTCCTTAAATGTTTACCTTGACATTTCCCAAAGCTTCAAGCTCAGCTAATGGTTGTGTTCACGTGGATCTTCACCCCATGTGTGGATCCCCAGCACCTAAACAGAGCAAAAAATGGAAATAACAGTGGATAAAATACTGATATCAAATAAAATGGGTTGAATATGTGTGTGCAAGCCCCATAGGCAAATTGCTAATTTGCTTGAAGGATTCTTCTCCCTTTTAAAGAATTCCTTGAGCTGATTTGCAGGCAGAAGCTGGAGGTGTTTATCCTACCCCTCTTCCATGGGCTTGTGCAGCCCCGTTCAGATCTTCTGAGAGTTCTAACTGAATGTCTGCAACAGGTAGCAATGGATCTGAGTGGGGGATCCTTTTAAAATGAGTAAAGCAGAGCCTAATCCAGCACCTGTGAGCATCAGAAGAAAGATCCCTGTTGTCTTTAATAGGCTTTGGATCAGCTCGGAGAATACTGTTAGAGTTGTCTTTTTGTACCTACGCCCACGTACGCCAAGTCCTCTTTCACAGTGGAACCATCCTTAAAACCTCCTAGAAAATGCTGACTTAGAGCTGTGCTGTTAATGTCATTATAGGTGGAACCATGCTGCTTTTTTAGGAAGCTGAAAAAAGTGAAATCAGTGAGGGTAAACAGCACTTGCACCATATTATCACTTCTTTTTCGGATCACGATAATGTTATCTCTGTTATAGTGGAATAGAAAAAGGACCCCAGCACAGGAGTCCATACTAACCAGTTCCTTTTCCTTCAGAAACCTTCCTGCCACATTGTCTACCTCAAGTTTATGAATTATCTGTGAAATTTTGAAAGTATAAACGCTTTAAAAGCAAATAGTGCTTTTGCTGGTTGGAGATTCAGTTCCGTAGGTTGGGAAGTAACCGCCATCAGAAGTACTTTGGCTTATCCTTTTACATAGTGTTGGGGTTTTATTACTAAGGATATCTACAGTAATTAGACAGTGGACTAATTAAACAGGCAGTTTATTCCTTCAGTTGTCCTCAGTGCTTGTGCTGACAAAATTAGGGGCAGAAAGAAGATAAATGGCAGTGGGGCAGTCGGCTTAGGGCCGGGACACAGGGAGTATCCCTGTGAAAATGCACAGACCAAGGCATTAAACTGTAATAGCTTAACTGCACAGAGCAGATTCATGCTGGCAGACTTTTAGAAATGTCCATAATGTAAGCACCTATGAAAGCCTTTCCAAATGATGTATTGCTCACCCTGGGCATTCTCACAGCACCAGGGGCTGGCTCATCTGCATTTCAGCCTTGCCTTCTACCGCTTATTAGCAGAAGATTGAGATGAGAGGGAAGCAAATCTCATTTGTTATCAATTATTTGTTCTGTTCCAGTTTTATGGAACCCAACTCTAGTTCTGGGTGTTTTTAGCTGCCGAAGTAAGCACTGGAATGAAGCAAGTAACAACAGGGCATCAGTTGGAGTACACCACAGAACCTGTCAGTGCTTGCAAGCACCCTATCTAGCAGATTTAAAGTTAAAAAAATAAAATAAAATGGGTCAAAGCATTTGTTTCTGCATTATTTTCTTTAAGTTTACCTTTCAGTTCCCTCACTTGAGTTTCTTAATTTAAAACAGCATGTATAAAGAGTATACAGTGGAGAGGGACAAGAAGAGTTGCCAAAAGCCAGGCATGGAAGGAGCTGACAACTTTAAATAATCTCTCCCAGCCCTCCCAGCTGAATGAGTGCTGGTTGACATGCTGTCAGCTTCAGTTCCTACAGAAAATCCTACTCTCACTCGTGCTTGTTTAACAGAGAAAAGAATTTGGCCCACTTTCTGACATTCATCTTCTCATTTCCATCACACTACAGAAGCTCACCTGCCTAGGAAACGACACATGGCGTGATTTTTTTTTTCTTTCTTACACCACTGTAGAAGGAAGTCTGCTGAATTCAAAGGAATTAAACTGCTGTAAAATCAAATTAAGATCCCAGTTAGACCGTAGACATCTGAATTGTTTCCAGTCTCAGGATTTGGCTGTATAGGGTAGTTCTAACAAAACTTTCTTTTTTCTTTTTTTTTTTCCTTTTCTCTTTTCTCTGATTTGAGATAAAGCAGTATCTTGGGTATTTCAGGGAAACATGTAGAAAGGAAAACTGCTCCTGGTCCAGCTTTCATACTTAGGCAGCAGGAGACATTCTCAGCCAAGGATACGGGTGCTGGACACGTGAGGATGCAGGGGAGCCTCACACCAGATGTCTCATCAACCACTGAGTCCTGTTGCAGGGAGCAGTAGCTGTTCATAGTTCATAGGCCATCCAAGAGCTGGGGATGATGCCTCTGCCTTTATCTTTGCCCCATCCCCAGCAAAACTCCATGAGAAATTATTTTTCCCATAAGCAGTGTGGTCTAGTGGAAGGTGTCCCTGTGCATGGCAGGGGATTGAAGCAAGATGGTCTTTAAGGTCCCTTCCAACCCAAACCATTCCATGATTCTGTGATATATTTACAGATGTTGTTAAAAGCATTTCCTTCATTTGGCTCAGGTTTTCCCCACCTTTAGTTGCATTGACTCTTGTTCTGGAGTTGGTCTCCTGGAGCTCCCCATCCATCTTTTGTATATCAGTCATTATTTTGTAAACGTTTGTCAAACATTTTCAGTATCCCAGTCTTTTAAGTCTCTCCTTGTGAATGTTATTCCATGTTTATATTCTGATCTCTCATCATTCAAGCCGTTTTGATGCTTGAGAGCTGTTTTTGTGCTGATGTGATCATTGCTTTACAGAGTATTCTAGGCCATGCCATTGGTTTATGTGATGTGTAGTACTCTGATAATTTTCAACCTGTTCCTTATGGAGCAAATCCTACTGTTTACTTTTTAATGGTGAATGTATATTGAGCAGATGTTTGCTTACAGTGTTCTCCAGATCTTTTGTCCTGGGTTGATAAAGTTAATTCAGAGCTTTATAGGGTATGCAAATAGTACAAGTATTTGTATCCATCCTGCTGGCTTTCTGTTCAGCAGCAGAACATGTTTGCAGAGGAAAAAAAGAAGGAATTGTGTTGAATTTGTGCTCTTACCTGGTTAGCATTAGGTGCAGGTCAGAAGGAGGTTAGAAACACAAGTGAGAAACTTGTGTTTTCCTCCTGAGATTCTCAGTTTCCACTGAATTTAATTTAAAATGGTTTCAGGGATGGTTTAGATCTGCTTCTCAGGGTCTGTGTGGGAAGATTGTAGCAGCTTGGGAACTCTGGAGTGCAGTGTGCTGTGTCCATGCTCTCCCATCTCTCTTTCAGTGCTTAGGCATGGGATCCTAAGTAAAATGTATATAACATAAGGATTTCTTAGGTGAAAGAAAACTTTGGTTGCTTTTTTAGAACATGGAATCACAGTGTAGTTAAGGAAGGTGTCTCTGGAGGTCACCTGGCCAGCCTCTGATCAAAGCAGGGCAGGCTTCGAAGCAGGATCTGACTTCAGAGCTGGATTAAGTTGCTCAGGGTTAGACTGGAGTCTTGACACTTTTCTTTCCCATATGTTTGGCTGATCTAGGTGAAATCCATCTCTAGGTTAGGAGGTTTGCTCAGGTGGGAAGGTCTACTGGACTGTGAGACACAGTTTAGCATTTTGGGTCAACCTTAGGTCCTCATGCAGTGTGTGGGTCTGGAAGCAGCTGTGAGATCTGCTAACTAATGTGAATCCTCACTGTGGAAGAAATGAGCTGGCAGGAGGGCTGTTGAAGTTGCCTGATAGCTCATTTTGGGGTCCAGCCATAAATGTATAGACATAATATATGTGTAGATATATGTGT
>VYXB01000477.1:676481-814473 GCA_013397135.1 Pachyramphus minor | reverse complement strand
AATGAAAAATGAGGAATATTTTACTACTTTGGAGTTTCTAGAGAGAAGCTGAAATGAACCAACACAGTCAAGGCAACAGTATGAAGCCGTCCTGCAAAAATCTCCAGCCTGAGGGAAAAACCAACAGTCCTCAGAGAAATATAGTAACTTTAATTCTCAAAGTCGTTTGCAACACATCAGTAATTTGAAAGTATCTTGACAAGGTCCATGTATAGTTGTATATATATGAAGATTCATATTTACCAAGTGTGTATCTTGGTACATATCAAGATACTAAGGATCTTGGTATCTTGCCAAGGTACTTTATTTTGTGAGTATAAGAGCATATAGAAGGGAAGCACATTTCTGTAGTAATTAATTACATTATCCAATAACCTTCTCACATTTCAACCACAGGTCTCAAGATGCAAGGTATCATAATCACAAAGTGAATTTCAATGCTGATGTGAGATCTGTGAACGAATGGTTTGGGTTTGTTCTAGACATCCAAAACCAGACTTTTAAGGAAAGTAAAACTGATGATATATACCTTTATTTATTTCAAATAAAGGTCAAAATTGTCACATGATGTCTTTCAAAGTTGCAAAATATCCATTTCCCAAGGTAAAGAAATCTCTTTTGGGAGAAACACAAAATATTGAAACGATAGACTCTCTATTGAGGTATGACTTCAACATAACTTTTACTAAGATCTATGTTTAACTGACATTTTTTTGTAAAAATTAGTACTTAACTGATGAAATTTTCCAAAGAAACCAATTTATTCTGTTTTCAATATTTTCATCTCAGTAGTTGATTTATTATTGTGTTTTATTTCTTACAAAGATATTGAAGAATGCTCATCGAAGGACTATTCCAAAGACAATTCCACTGGTTTTGGCCAGGTGGTAAATTGTTTGGAATAACAATATGTTTTGAAGGAGCAGCACTTAATCATGATGTAATTTCTTATATTTTAAAGCAGTAGATATTAGAGATTTTATAGAGGAAGGAACTACACAATGATTTGATTTTCCAAGAACCAGAGCTTCAATAAACAATTCCTTCTAATAAACACCCAGTCTCAATTTGAATATGGTTTGGAGGTTACATGTGTCAAATCTGGGCAAGATATGATTGCTAAGAGAATACATAAAGGCATTTGTAGATATTTTCAGCTTAGAAGTGTTATGTATTGTGTTTATGATAAAATGCAGAAGTCATTGTTAATGAGGATTTGAAACACCTTTTTTTTCTCTTATTATTTTTTTAAAGTCTTGCATGTGGCCTCATATTGCTTTGTATGTTGAAATAAAATTTTATAATGATATCTAGTCACCCTTCTTTTAACATGCTAAACAATTTAAAATATTTAAATATTTCCCTATAAACTCTTCTTTGGTGGTGTGGGTTTTATTTTTGTTTGGGTTTTTTTTGTTTGTTTGTTTTCAAGGGCCTCCAATTCTTCATCTTCCTATAGAAATGTGGATTCTACCTATATACTCTGGTGATTCACTATCAATATCATGAGTAGTCTACCCAGAGGATATTTGCTATTGCTACTAATCTGCCTGGTACCAAAATATCATCTTACCCTCTTTTGATACAGAAACATACCGATGGTGTTCACAATAAGCTTATTTATCTGCTATGAAACCTAAATCTTTTCTGGCAGGATATTCTTCTTAAAGCACCATGGATGTCTGACCCCATGGTAAAACACATTTTTGTATGAATGGACCAGCCAGCTGAATATATTCATTCATCATCCAACAAGATGAATCTCTGAATCACTGCCTATGATCTACAATCTACCAATTCATGCCATATGTAAGGTTTATCCACATTTTTAATTCATGCAGATGCTAAAATAAAATATTGTTGACAAATAGCCCTGCGAAGCCCCAGCTGAAAAATCCCACTTTGACTTCTCCACTGACAAGCAATTTTTGGAATCCTTTGTTCCATCATGTTACACCATTTCATGTTTACTTTATTGAAGTTATATCGTACTAATCTTTTTTAGACTGTCATGTGGTACTAATTCAAAACTGTTCCTAATTCCACATACATTCCATCTAACTGGTCATCTTTTATCAACAAATCTTTACAGTGGACTTGTATTTTAACAGTATGAAGCATTTGACGCATCCAGTAAAAGGTAGAAATATGAACAAGGAAAGCCAACACCAAGTACTCTGCAGTATATATACAGAGTGAAGCAGTTCTTAAACAGCCTATTCCCCTGCATTTGAACTGAACACGTTTTTTCTTTTTGTTTATACCTTTTCTCTCTTATGGTTCTGTCACAAAGTTCCAGTCCTTTTAATATGTGCTTGTGATGCAATATAATATATATAATATAGTGTATCTATTAGAGTTCTTTTTATTTGTCTAACTAGTAATATATAGACTAACATTGATGTATGTTCTAGATGATATTAAACCAACTCATTCTTATTACAAAGTCAGATTTTTCTTAAATTTATCAATGTGGTAATGCTGCCAAGCCATAACACTAAAGAGTTTGACAGTATAAATCAAGTCCCTTTATCTTCCAATCCATCAGTACATTTCTTTTCTTTAAATTTATTGCCCTGGCAGTTGCAAATATGTGGGGAAAGCCAGCTACTGTAAAGATTTACATCACCAACATTTTTTTCCAGGAAAAACAATTCAGAAAGAAATACCATCAGAGAGAGAGGAATGCAGCAAGCCAGTTATTTTTAAAAACCAACTTTATTTAAATTCTATTATTTAATTTTTCATATTATTTTGACTTTTTCTGCTTTAACATTAATACTGAATATCAACTTGAACAGACTTTTATTTCATTTTTAAAAGGACTATTTCAGTCATAACTACCCTTGTTATCTTCAGAAGAAACTAAAGATACTAGCCTGGGAATCTAAGGAAGGATGGGAAAAAAAGACAGAGGACTGAAGAAGGTGTATTTGCATAGCCAAAGACTATAGTCTAGGTATTTTTTTTAAATAATCTGAATACCTACAGAAGTTCTCAATACTGGATGATCAACAAGACAATTTGTGTATCCTAAATCTAATGGTAACCTCACTCTTCGTATCTTACTTAGGAAAGAAGTTATTTCCTGCTTTTGTTGGGTAAGAGTCATTGTTACATGCTTACCATCAGCTTGTATGAGAGAAAAAAAACAAACCTTCTGTCTCCATTCAATTAGTTGAGTCTTAATTATTTGTACTGTAAAAGAAAACGCAGGTTTATGATTGTGCGATGTATGATTGGTATCTACAGAGGTGCTATACAGGCACTGACTTTTAAGACTAATTAGGTGTTGCCACACCCATAATTTCAAGGCCAAGGTAATTTAAGACAAAGTTGGGCAAGAAAGCTATTATGCTGTATTGAAGTTTTCATCATTGCAAAATAATTCAGTTCAACAAACTGAGCTCATAAACTTTGTATTTGTGAGCTGTGCAAAAAAAAACCAAAGAAGAAACCCAATCTCCATCCTGCCATACAGCTGACATTTTATCCATATCCAAAGCTTCAATCACTACTTTCCTTGAATGAGTCCAGAGCCGTGAAATTCATTTTCTTTCGTAGCAAGTAAGGACTCTAAACACTAGAGAGCTCATCATCTTAGGGTTTAGTCTGGACATGATAACACATATTTGTTTTAAACAACTCAACACTATATTTTGTAAATGTGATCATCTCCTTCACCTGCATCTGTGGATGCCTATCATATCAGTTGCCTCTGAGTACAGTTATACCCACTGCACAAAGGACCATGGTCTCAGGGTTGCTTAAGCCAGTGATGGAACTTGCTTACATATGTAAACCCTCTCCACTCCCAAAATTCACCCCAGCACGAGGAAACCTCTTTTGGTCAAGTGGCTCTGTTCCCATAGAGAGTTCCCTTTGTTTTGCAAGAGATTAACAACCAAATCTATTTCGTAGCCAGTGTCTAGATGAATTTGTCAGCAACCAACAGGAGTGGGATTGTTCCACAAGGGAATGAGCCAGGAGCTGAGGTGACACTAGTAAAGGCAGTGCGGTGGCCTCACTTGTGGGGCACAGTTCGCACAGTCCCCCGAGATCTGAGAGCAGCAGATAGAGCAAATTGTTGGTAAAAGTGTACATAAACTTATAGCACTGAGTTTATTTTGACAGTGGAAGTAGTGGTGATGCTCATTTTTTCATTAAAAAAATTATGATTATAGCTGTGAGGAGATAATGAAAAATATGTTTTCTGTATGTTTGGAATGACAGTAACTTGTCATATTTTAACCATCTGCTCAAAAATCACTTTTAGAGGTTTGTCATGCTATGTAGACAAGTGCATACATGTTCAGAGCTTGTAATGTGTTTCTGCTTGACCTTCCATTTATGTCCTATTGCAGCAGACGGTTTATCCAGTGGTATCTAGTTATTTTGCTATTTGATTTAGACTACAGCCTTTAGTTTGCAACTATAATTTGTAGAAAGAGAAAGTTCACTGGACCAGTAAGTCACATAATTTTGCGGGAACTGCTGACAAAAGCTCAGATATTGTTACCTTGATAACCCAGCGTGGTCACTAGTGGAGGGATCTATACCACATGTCTACTGTTATGTATTCTTTCTTTATTATGAGTTGGGATGCTGCCTACAGAGATATATTTCAAGCAAATACAAAAAAAACCCCATCCTGAATGATGGACTCTATGTCCTCTAGCACACAGTAGGAGAACAGTTGGAACATGAATAAAGACACATGCAAATGAAAACACCCTCTGAATCCAATTCCACCTCAGAGGCATCTAAGTTTAACAGATAAATCTTCCACCTCATTTCTCATTTAAAAGTCCCGTTAATTTTCCTTTCAGAAAATTTCTATAATTAATAAGATTGTTCTTACAATTATTCTGGCTTATGTATATTCTGGTTTATATATATTTTCTATCTCTGGCTCTGATTTAAAGAGCTGTCATAACAGTAGGAAAATGCTTATTGTCTTTAGGGGGAGTTGATTTGGTTTGCCATGGTAATTTAATTTTTTATTATTGTATTTTACTTCCTCAGTATGCTAGAAATTCATTTTTCAAATCTCTTTGGTTACCAGTGCCTTGCCTAGAAAATTTTGTTGCTCATTAAAATATCCTCATATTTACATGTCTCTATACACTTTTGCGTGTAGTTTTTTTGCCCTCTCTAGAGTAAAACCTAGTGGTATTTCAAGTCATTGGGTTTTTTGAAGGATGTAAAAGAACTTTTTGAAAAGAAAACTGATTGCATAATAGTCTCTAATACTTCATTAGAGAACTTCGGCTGCTTCTTAGTTCAAGATTAAAGTGGCACTGGTTTTAACTAGAATGTGCTTTGCAGTTAAGCAGACTGCATCTTAAGACAGCTTTTGAACCCCTATGATTATGCCTTTTTTTAATAGAAAGAATCACCATTAAACTAACTTCTATTCATACACATTTCACACTGCACAAATGACAGCATAACTTTAAGATAAAACACACTGAGAACTAAAACAAAAACTCTAAAACATGGAATTTCATAGATATATTTTACTGTTTCACTGGCATATCAGAAAGTGCATATTAACAATTACACTACGGTCACTAGCAAACACTTTGTATGGCGTTCTTGTGATCTCTGGCACAGAAATTAAAGGAATAACATTAATCAAATGTCAGCATCCATCCCAGAAATATGTTTTGTACTAAGCAGAGTATTCTCTCTGTGACAATTAATATCCAGGTTATCTTTTGCAATTTTGTACCTCAAAGTGTTGAATGTTTAAAAGGAACAATAATAAGTCTCCGTATCTGTGTGTACCTTCTCTTCCCTCCTCCCACCGTCCCCCACTCAAGCTTTGATTTATTAACAACAGAACCTGCAATACAAATATACATATCAAGGGTCTACCAAAAACATAAATCTTTACAATGGTACCCTGAAATTCCCTAGATTGCTCTGAGGTTATTTCATCAAAGTTGTAATCAAATGTAAGGTATAACATGTTCAGGAAAAAAAAATATAAAGACAATGGATACATGTGTTAAAATGTTAAAATTGCAGAAGCCTCAAAGAGACAAGTTTGTAAGAAAGCAGATGTTCAAGACCTTCCCAACTCAGCCACCTTACAGTCGGGTGAAGTTTCATCTGCAAGAGAAAAGGAGGACAATGACAAATACAGCCAGGTGGTTGTTTTGTGGCACAGTTCAGTTTGAAGCTGTGCTGTGCTGTGCTGAACTGAGCACCCAATGTTCAAGGCCATGAAAACCCATCCAGTGAGTTTGGAAAAACTTACCAGATCTGGGCCTCGACTTAATAGCCTCTTGTACTGGAAGAGACAGAAAATTTTGCAAAGAGACATGTCCTTAGCTATCCTTATAGCTATTCTATATTACCTGTCTTTTGAAACATATTCGCCTCAAATATATCGTCCTCTGTCTTTGACTACATAATTCTGAAAAAGATTGTCTTAGGAATATTAGCTGCTGTCTGACACTTGATATCTAGATCCTGTAGGATGCAAAAAGCTGAAGAGAAAGGTCTCCAAACTTGGAAAGGAATACAGGTAATAAGTCCTTTTGGGTCTCTGCAGTAGAGAAATTGTCTTTCCTCTTGTTTCCCTTAGCACTAACCCATGCATTTTTATGCAAACTGGTGCCAAAGTGTTATTTACCTAAATCTTTCATTCCTTTTAGAGTTGTCTTGTTTCATTTTTGCATGCCTAGTATAGATTATATGCAGGAAACCTGTTCTAGCAAGATGGTAAATTGGTTCTTCAGGCTTCTGAATGCTCTGTGGTTTTCTAGCAGAACATCATAGTTTCAAAGCTACTTTGAGTATTCCCTGTGGCAGGAACATTCCTACACAGCACTGCACAAATGACAGGCTTTTTCCAGTTGCATGCAGGCTTTCAAAGTGGGAGGAAGGGCGAATGGCCGAAACATGATGATAGAAATCTCTTAATAGCAGATAGCTTGAAAGTGTTTTGCATTGATTACAAAAATAATACAAAGAAATAATACACCAGATCTCTACATATAAGACAGGTTCTTTTTAGATGAAATATACACTGCAATAGTAAAAACTAAATTACTATCAGGTTGATAACAAAAACAAGGATAACACTATAGAGAATGTTAGAGAAACCAATACACTTCATATTTAGACAAATTCTTTGATTTAACTCCTCAAATCTGAGAAGAAAGTATTTGATTCATGAGAATTTGCTAATACGTTTTTCATCAGAATGTTTGATTCAGTTTGTCCACATTTTCTTTGCAAAAGTAAAAGTAGGAGTTATGAGAAGGTACATTCAGAAAACTGAGACAAGTCTACTGCTCCTCCCCTCACATACAGCCTGTGGTATCAGAAGCCATATCATCCTTTATCACAGAAAAATATTCCTACGCAGCATGGTCTGCTTTCTTGTCCTTGTATCCTTGATACAGAACTACAGCTTTCTTAATTCTTGATAGGTCCCAATGAGAGTTCAATTCTCCTGGAATACCTGAGTCTTTGCCTCAAAGCAGATAAGGGAGTCCAAACGGGGGTGTTCTCCATACCAAAGGGCTTGGTGACTGGCTTCGTAACTGGGTTTACAGATAGACATACAGTTCTGAAATTAAACTCTAAAATTCACTTTATGTGTAATTTTGTTAATTCAAATGGATGAATATTCTGGGAAAAGATTGGCTTAGTGCTCACGCCAAAATTATGTGTCTATGCTTGTTTCAGTTTTCTGATTTTACTGACAAAACTGTCAGGTGAAAAGTCAGACCTAAGACCACATGATTTTTTGAATTCTGCATTTGTACATCTCATCACCATTCTATTTAAATATTTATGGTACAGGGTTAGAAACTATTTTGAACTACAACTGTATATATGGCAATATTCTATAAAATGTGGAATTTTAGTGTCAGATCTATTTGTCGTTTAGACTGCACCATACTGTCTCATGCTTTCAGTACTCAAAGTTCACTTTGATTGGATTGCTAGTACTACAGATAATTCCAGAGAAAGGTATTCTTGGTATGTTGCATTAGCTTTTCTTGCAGATTAACTTTACAAAGATACAAAATATGCCATAATCAGTCATTTATAAAAAAAAGGAATGAAGGAATGTGTCAGGCTTTTATTTAAAAAAAAAACTAAAACATTTATGAATATGTTTCCTCATGGAATTCCAGTTTGAAAGGTAATGACTAGTGCTGTCATATTTAGATTTTGATTGAAAGAGAGACTTGATCACTAAATTGTTTTATTTCAGAAAGCATGGAACAACAAAAGTGCTGGCACATTTTCCCCTATTCTGAGCCTTCTCACTTCTACAACCTTTCTGATGTCTTTCCAGTTTGGAGCTCCTGCTTAGATAAAACAGATGACTTTCTGGGCCTGCTTCTGCTAACAGCAGGCAGGAGCAACGGTGACTGATTGGTTGAAACATGAGGATTAATGGGTATTTATATTTCATTAAATTTTATGCTCACTGGAGAATAATGTATCACTCGCAGATATTGAAACATATGTCAACCCTATCCACTTACATATAATTCAATTTGACTTAAATGCATTGATCAAATTTTATTAAAGTCCAATATATCTTCCAAAAAGGCCGGCTAACACAATATTGCTGCTTCACATTCATCAGATAAAAGGAGGCAATTGTGTTGTAATTCCATTTATACCATTTTTCGGGAAAAGGGAGATTATTGTGAAGCAAATACTCATTACAAGGTGACTGGCATTGGCTGAAGGACTTGAGACTGAGATTATTAAGTGAATTCTCAAGTGGTGCCCTTTAGTTAAAATTACCCCAGGGTGGGTCGTGCCTGTTTTCATCCCCAGTGGAAAAGAGAGATCAGCATTGTTAACAATGTTACCCAGAAAAGTTTGTCACGTGAGATTTTGGAATATGCTAACAATTTTTTTCATTTTTTTTCCCTTTGAAGCTCAGTTTATGGATTATGCATAACTGTTTTTGAAAGAATACTTTTCAGTTTTTATTCCCTTTTTTCTTTCTCTACATCCCTCTTTTTTATTTAACTTTTGCAATTATTCTTATATGGTGATTAAGAAAAATACAAAATGTTTATTTCTTGACATGCACACAGAAAAGGAGGATGTTTATATAACCTCAGTCTCAAAACAACCACAGAAATAATGGGATGATTCTCAAGCGTTTGGGTTTAGACTCTTGCTTACAGTTTGCACTGCGCAGAATAGAATTAAAAAGACGAGGTCTTAACCCTCTTAGTGAAAAGTAAAAAAACCTTTTGAGAGGGTCATTTAGTCCTCGCTCTCAAACTATAAGGGTTTGGGGGGGTGAGGTTGGTGCAATATGTTTTAGCGAGCTCTTTGATTGTTTCTGGCCCATGCGTTATTAGGGGCTTAACTGCCTGCACTCCAATACACATCTTGACACAAGCTTTTCAAAGAAAAAGTTCACTTCTAGACTAAAAAGGAAAAATTATTGGCCAGGAAGGATGTCCAAGAGTCAAAAGGGAGTGTGAAAGTGTATATACTCTCATGAAACCTGAAAAACCATATTTACTTCATATGGGATTTAAGCATATCACCAGGACTATTGTCCTATCTCACAAGGTTTGAAATAATTTTAAAGTTACTATGAATCTTACTTTAATAAAAGTGTATTTTTTTCTAATGTTAGTTACCCTGGAAAACTTTCCCTAATTAAGGGGAATCTTATTTCCAACTAAACTTTCTTTTAGCCCTACTTTGTATTTCCCAAAGGTGTTATTTTGTTCTACGTTGACTATCAGACTTCTCCTATGAACATAGTAAAGATTGCTGCACAGGTTTATTACAGCATTTGTCAAAAATAATAAACAATTTCAAAATCAGTACTTTCACTCAACTTATTTAATGTGATCAGAAATTACTCCTATAAATAAGAAAATGATATATTAAATGAAGTAAATCTTTCATGAATACTTCCCCAATAGATTGGTTTTCCAATTATCTGTAGTAAAGTTACTCTCCTTTATGTTTGGTTTCTTGTTGATAAATATACACATAATGGTTTGCAAGAAGACAAGCTCACAGTTATGCATTCTCCTAGTCATAATACATAAGGTTCAAACTCTCTCATACTGGCATTTCTGTTAGATGTGCTTTACACTCAGGAAATCTGGAAACAGAAACAGTAACGTGACTCATCTATGAGATTCCATCATGTGACATGCAAAAATACCATTTAATCAATCTCAGCCCCTTGGCGCTTCCAGAAAATGATTACAGAAAGTTGCATAGGTATAAAGAATAACCCATGTTCATATCATAAATTAGAAGTTTCACTACTGCTTTTGAATGCGTATAAACATCCAAGGAAGCTGATTTCATAGATACATACACAAAAAGTAGGGGGAAGGAAAAAAAAATCTTGTAATTTATTTCCTTGAAGTTATTAATTCAAATCTAATCATATTACAATAATAAGGTTTTAATTGAGCTTTACCTTTCTATTTACTCTTATAAGACCCCATAAAAAAATCTCTATACTGTTTCACCAAAATGACTGAAAACTTCTGTTTCATTGTAGTGTTTTCTCTGGTGACTAGCACAATGTAAAACAAATGGTCTCGTGCTTTAGGGCATTTTTTTCCCCAGATTTTTATGGACTTTGGAAGGAAACCTGAGGTATCATTGTTGCAGACTCAGTAAAGGGAGAAAATGGTCATCAACCTGTAAATATGAGAGTGGAAACCTGTGAGGGGCGAGAGGCCAGGCAGTACTCTTTGGAAATACAGGATGGTGGGCAGACTTCAGGCAGCCAAGAGAGGAGAGTGGAAGGAATTTCATTAAGTTCCACATATGCAGTGTTTATGAGAAATAATTATAAAACATCTCACATTATTCTTATGATACTTTATTTTGTTTAACTTCAGTTTCCTACAGGAAAATAAAAAAACACCCAAACAGCCAAACCATGGAAACTCACTTACTCTACAAACAATAATTATTTTTGATCAGCTGCCAAACCCATGCAATACATCTTATAGAGAAGATAACTACCTGTATGAAAATACAGAAATCCTGGTGCAGCATCATTCCTAGTGCTACTATACATAGAACAAAAATGGTGTAATGTATGATGTTTTCTTGCTCTGCAAGATTTAAATAACATGAGTTTGGGATGAATGTACCACCCATCAAACAGGAAGCTATGAAGGCCTTAAGCAGATCATGACATGACTTATGAAGAACAAACTTTCCTATTTGCTTTTCTTTATAAATAAAGAAAAAGCAACATTTCATGCATCTTTAACTCGTATGCAGGCTCATAAACCAGTAAAAACAAGCCCTCTCTATGTAAAATATGTCTTTACATTTAAAATAGGAATATTTGAAATGGAAAATTTGCCATTTTTACAAGAATCGTATTATAAGTGAATCATGTCCACTGTAACAGATTTTCAGGTATATTTATTCTAATGTTATCTTCTACTTTACTTGTTCACTTGCACCCCTGAATCATATGCTGTAAGATTAACATAATATGGAATGTCAGCAATCTCAGTTATCATTAAAATATTTATTATTCTTATAAAATATGTTCCTTTTTTTGAAAAATTAATATTCTTATAAGAGTATTTCATATAAAGTTGTATTTCTTTAAAGTTGTATCCATTAAATCTGTAGTCCTAGACTTCTGTAATTATGATAGCTTTTTCTTGGAAGATGTGTGATGAAGACTGACAAAAATGAAATCTCCATCTTCCAAAAGGCATTAGCAGTGCCACAAGCTGTCCAGAGCCAAAGTGAAATGGAATTTTCAAAGCTCTACTTGATGCAGGGAAGCAGGAGAATATTGTTCTGCTACTGGCTGTAAAAAAATATAGCTGCTAGTTTCAGGGAACCCATCTTTCCTGTTAGCACTTTCCTCTATGAACATGCAGAGAAGCCTTTCTAGGGTCACTTTTGTTGCTTGAGTAATCTGCTCCTTCTTTCCATCTTCTCTAGCTCCTTCTCCAGCTAAAAATATTGTTGAAGTATTTGACAACAGAACCAGATGGTTTCCCTTGCATAGGGCCCATTTTCTATGGTCATTACCCCAGTGATGATTTGGACTACGAGATTACACTAAGGGTTGTTGTTTAAAATAAAAGCATTAGAACTTCATGGTCTTTGGAGGTAATAAATCAGGCAAATTATCTATTTACATGAATCGTTGTCCAAGGCAACACTCATCACTCAACCTTCTCTGAATTATCCTCCAGTTTTTTATTTAAATAATCCACTCACACAATACACTTTCCTACATGTACTTCTGCTCATTGACAGTCAACCTCATCTTGTTTCCACATCCCTGTTCTTCATAGACCTTTGTTTTTCTCTAGCTTCTGTTTTAATGCTAAAAATGCCTGTTTTTCTATTGCTTGCCTACTTGTTGTTCAAATCACTTTTCCGTTGTTAAGGCCACTTATAGCACTTCATACTCCAAATTTAAATTTTGGCCTCAAAGTCATAAGGCCATATCTTGTACCAGTCCTTAGTTTTCCCCCTTTTCTTAAAAAAAAAAAAACAAAAACAACAAAACCAATCAACCAAACAAACAAAAAACCAAACAAACACACAAACAACAACAACAACAAAACCCCCAGATATTATTTAGTAAAGCTGTTGAATAATTTCTAATTTTTGAGGTCATACTGATTTATAGTGAGGGTAGAAAACAGAAGATGCTTGTTCAGACACACCCCTCTCTGTTGTGAAGAAGCAACGGACCACAAGTAGGCCGTATGCCTTCACATGGGCTTTGTAGCAGCACAATTCCAACCAAATAGGCTCTCACTTCCCAGTAAAAAGTCCAAGAACCCTCTCCAGTGTCACTGAAGTCACCAAATCACTCATTGCAGTCATAGACTTCTTTCAGATGTTCAAGGATGACATCTATCTCTGTTGATACACATAGAGATTGCTTACAGAAATTGTTGGGTACAGAAATGGTCATGCAGTTGTGCCCTGGAGACTGGATGTCTCCTCTGCCCCTGCTTACTCCTGTTTCATCAACCCATAAAATTACACGTGGAAGCTGTTTTTTTTTTTCCTGACAGGAGGGATCTGTTTCTGAATTAGTGCTCTCAAGACCTGATCTGTAAGGAAGAATTTCAGTAGCCCAAGAAGGGCTGGCAGACTGCAGCAAAGGGTAGAAAACAGAGCTGCCTTGTAGGTTGGTGCCAGACACACCTCATCTCTCCCAGGTTTTACCTTTGCTGATAGACTATGCAAATGTTTCACAATATTGCTTCTCAAGCTGTTACAGGTACAAACTATCTAGATATGTAGATACTAAAGTATCTAATAGGATGCTATCAATCTTTTATAGTAAGGGAATACATAAATTATAAACAAATATGTCCTTTGGTCTAGTGGAACAGCATAATGATCAAACACACACAATAGAAATGTATTTGCTTCTACAGTAAGCTTTATTCCCTCAGTGCTCAGTCTATAGTGATGGACAGGCAGTGAGCTGTCACTTTTTGTTCTGTCTGTCACACTACACTTACCTCCTGTTGTTTTAAGTAATCAATATGGGGGCTGAAATCACCTACCACTACCTCTGCTACCTACTATTTTGTCCACTCATAAATTATGAATCCCTGCACAACATCAAGTCTACAATTTCGATTGCATTTGCTAATCATTGATCAATAATTCACAAGCCCCTTCTTCTTCAAGGGTCCCTAGTTTCCTGGAACATATGGCATAAGGTTGACAGTGTTCACAAAACTATTCCCTTATCACAAAAAAGGAGCCAGGGAAAACAAGTTGTTGGAAGTTTCTTTCTTTTCTTTATTTCTTTCACTCTCTCATTTTTTTCTTTCTTTCTCTTTCTTTCTTTCTTTCTTTCTTTCTTTCTTTCTTTCTTTCCTTTCTTTACTTTCTTCCTTCCATCCTTCTTTTTTTCCTCAAGGACTGACTTTTTACTTCTTTTGTTATTATTTCCTCATCTCACTACAGTTTATGACTGCACAAGAATTTGAATGCAGTAGCTATCTGGATTATGTTAGCGTCATACCTTGAGAAGATAATCTAACTAGTTCAGTTTTACAATGATAATGATTGCTATGCTTACTTTTTCTGGGATTGGTCCATATTTGGCTTTTCCAGAATGGAAATATTTCATATTTATGTTACGATTATTCTCCATAAAAGATCATGAAAATGAGATAAAAAATAGTATTTATTGTGTTCCTGTAAATACAGGAACAGTGAGTCTTTCACAAGTGAGTCTGAAGTCCTTAACAGTTACCAGAGAGTTACAGGATGCCTGCTGCCATGTTTCTTTTTCTAAGATTGTTTTATTAGCTATTTTACTGTTAGAGTAGGACCATGAATAATAAATATTATCATACAGAACAGTTCTGATTACTTCTCCATGGGAAGCTGTTTAATGGCCACATCATGGTTTTCACATCGTGAAAACACCTACAAAAATTCACTTTATGAATTATCTCTGTGGCTTAAAGAAGAGAGAAGTTCAGGCATGCTAGTGTATTTTACTATTGCAAGGTGTTTTACAAGAAACATCAATCATCAAAAAATTTCACCTTTGCTGACTAGTAAAGCTTGTATTAAAACAGTATTAAGGGTATTCTTTCTATTAAAAGAAAACAAAAATTCTACTTTCTTCAAAGTTTAATCCTAATTTCAAATGTTGCAACCAGGTTCTGAAACTAATATCCCTGATACCCTGGCTTTTGATTTTTTTTCTCTTCTTTTTAAATTTGATTTAAATGTCCAAATTATAATTCTTCACTGATTTTTTCATATACAAATAGAAGCAGAATAAGAATCAGTTTTATCTACAGTTATTATATATCATACTCAGGATGATCAGAATTCACATTGCATTTTCTTACTTTATATATATCACTGAGTTAAGAAGTTTAAACCAAAATGGCTTCTAGATGGCAATATGTTTTTATTTCTGAGTTTGGTGTCTTCTGGCTTGTCTGAGTAGTAGTAAGAAAGAATTTCTACCCTACATTATATGCAAGTGCAGTTCAATCATGTATGGGCACACGAGCTTAGCAGTCAGAACTACACAGGGTAAGAGAGCAAGAAGAATGATAATAAGGTGATGCAAGTGCATGGGGTAAGAATTTTCCTACACAAAAACTTTGAACGTGTCTTGACTAGATCAAATTATTGGAGTGGAAAAGAAGGTTTAAAAGACATCTTGTTATGACCACTCCAGATTTTTCTGTATTTTTCCTTTTCTACATGAGAAATTATATTTTTTTCCGAATTACAGTTCCATTTTACATGGTTTTCTTGTTAGAATTTTGGCCAAAAAAACCCAAAACGTTTCCAAGGGCAGAGCACATGATGATATTCCTTGTGTAGAGACTGTAGATGGAAACTGCAATTCTATGCTTTATCTCTTTTTAAGCAACATTAAGACTTCCTGAAGTTCAAATAATTACTTTAGATAATAGAGGTTTTGAAATAATTCTGGTTTCGAGAATAATTCTCAAAATCACCAGAGATTTAGTAACATAAGGAGTCTTTATATTTTTTAATTAAGATTTGGATATTTTAGAATAAATAAAATTGAGGTTTGTTTTAACAGTGAAACTAAATTTTGTTGAAATCAAAAAACCCAAATCAAAAGATGTCAACAATAGTTTGGCAAAGATGTTCAAGCAGACTAAAGTTATTTTCTGAAAACTGATAATTAATGACACTCCAGTTATGAATCAAACTTCATATACGTAAAATTTGAAATCTCTTATAGGTCTATTTTCAAGTGCAACTTTAATCTTTGCCATATTTCACCTCCTACAGGCCTCTTTTTAGCAGTTGTTGCTCTGACAAATTGGATCAGCTATGTCAAAATCAGTTTTGTGCAAAAGACATTTTGTTTTTCTGACAGTAACCTCCATCCTTTTCTAACATATTTCAGAGCCTATAGTATTAGTGTGGAATGGGTCTGCCACAGAGCACAGCTGGAAGATTGGACAGCACATAGCAAAGATCCTGCTGCTTGACAAAAACAACTATAAAAATCTCTTCTTGTTCTGTCCTGTTTCTTCCTCAACAGGAGGAAAAAGGTTTTTTCAGTGAGAGTGACTGAGCACTGGCACAGGTTGCCCAAGGAGGCTGTGGAGTCTCCATCCTTAGAGATATTCTTCCTGGACATGGTCCTGGGCAACAGGCTGTAGATGGCTCTGCTTGAGCAAGGAGTTTGGGTCAGATGACCACCAGAAGTCCTTTCCCACTCCAGCCGTTCCATGATTCTAAACCTGTGTTCCTTCTCTCTCCTCAGAGATAACAAAATTATATTATTACTGCCATCTATCTATTTCAGAACCAAATTTCTGACACTTTTTTGGTAACAGCAAACATTTTTATGAAGTGCAAATTTTTTCACATCTGTGATCGCATATTCCAAAAGCTGCAGCTGATTTTGTGACTGTAAGGGCATCATTTAATAAAGCTATGCATTCTTTAAATTATGAGATGTCTTTACCTGCCATGATTACAAGACATGTTCTGTTAAATAACACTTCCGATACAACTGGAATCAGAGATCTTACTGATCATAGCAAGTGGGATAACTTCCCTAAGTAAAATGAGCAGGAACTCACATAACAAGCATTCTGACTTTTTCAGTCTCTTTCTTTTCCTTTTCTCTCATAGAGAAAAATGTTTTAACAGCTGTCACATGAAACTACAGATAGGAAACCTAAACATGAAATGCAAGTTGGAATTACAGTACAGAAAGAAACAGCCTCTTGCACTAATTTAAGCCAGTGTTCAATTGATGGGAGCTAATGAACTACAAAAGCTGACATCTTTTGCAGCAGACAACTCAGTGTAAACTAATCAACATTAAGTCAATATAATCTAACCCTTTGTTGTTCATTGATTTTTTTTTTACAGTCTACACACTGCCTGCCCATGTGAATTGTTCAGAAATATATGTCAGGAAGAGGACAGAGCTGTTACCACAAAAGAGGACTAAATTAAAATTGGTCAGCATGAAAGGAAAATAAAAATTATCTCCTGAATCTCTTCATTCTGCTTTTATAAAATGCCTATATTTTTCATCTATGCCAGGTAAAAAGACCCTGACTGGTTCATCCATGCCTGTCTAACTTTTATGCATTCCAGACGGAGCTATGCAAGGAAATCACTAAAAACCTGGTATGACTAAAGGCTGAGTTTTCTCTTAAAAGGAGGTTCTTGCCGAGACTACAAGCTCACTACTTTGCTCATTAAATTTCAAAGGAGTTTATGAAGATTTGATTTTAATCTATGAATCTTTCAACTGTTTTGTACCACCATTAGAGAGATCCAGCCTTTCCCATAGAAGCATGGGTTTTTCTTGTATCAGTGGATAGGCACGGAGGGATGTCAGTAGACAAATAAAGATGTCGCATTTCTTCTAAAACCATTAAGGCCTTTGCAGAACCGTATAAAAACCATGTTTTCTTCTAAGTGTGTGATAGACAGAAAACTGTGGAGTTCTCTTTATGGACATGGGAAATAGATACCTGACCAGGGATATCCATTTATTTTACTAAGAGAGAAATTCCTTCGACAATTAAATGATGCCGTGTTGTCTAGATCCTAGATCAAACTTCTTTTTATGTTTGCAGAAATAAAAGTAAAGTATTGCTTTAAAATATAAAACAGAATATAGAAGCATTGGTAAGGATAATGTTTACTAAAATCCATTTTCCAAAAGCTTAATTTTCTACATAAAGATATATTTTAAAAATGTTGAATATATAAAAGTAATAATTTGCTTGCAAAGATTTTCTCTAATTGTCTGTACTACTACACCTTTCTTCTACCACATTTGTTCTTTCTCTTTTGAAATTTCAGAGGAATGTAAAGATGCTAGAGACCTGACCTAAGTGGAATTTGATAAAACCTGTCCTCATGACTATTCCAGCTCTCAGCAAGGAGATTCTTGAAACCAAAAGGCTAACCAAGATGTATTCAGGATCAAACCCCAATTGCTTTGGTCACACGTTGTCTCAATGTAGTTAATGGGACAGCTTGTAAGAATATGCTGAGCAAGTCTTCGCCCACAGAGAAAAAAATATTTCATATTTCTGTGCTAGAAAACAAATAAAAATAATTTTTATGTCTTTTTCAAGAGATAGTTTATTAGCCCTCTTACAGAAACAATAGGTTCCTCTGTATTTCATCTTTTGAGTGACTTTATTTTATTAGGCTATTCACAATAGTTTTTGAAGTCCCTTTGGGATCAAATTATGTTAGAATTTATATTTAAAACTTAAATTTTATTGCAGAATTTGAAATAGTATCTCTGCTTGCTGTGAAAAAATTGAGAGGGGATAGCTGAGGAGAAGTGGAATCACATTAAGGAAGTCTCTCAAATGTCTACATAACACAATGTTATTGAGTCATGAAACTACTACAACACAAGGAGAAAAAAACATGGTGTAACTTCAATCCCAGCTTTTTAGTTTATTCAAATGAAGGACCCTCAAATGGTTTAGTTAGGAATTAAGTTAATTGGGTTTGTTGTAAGGTTGGTCTACTTCCTGCTGGAAAGTTTCCCATATTTCCTCAGTATAAGGAGCGGCTGGACTCCCATGTCACCCTGTTAGCCCAGACTTTAATTAGTTCTGGCATTCGCCTCATAATGATAAATGCTGAGATGATGAATGGAAATGCAAATGAGTGTGAAGTGGCTCAGCCATCAGTGCTGAATATCATTAATACCTTCCTACTGTTAAATCGATCAATGTCATCCCAGGATCCCTCTGTTCAGCGGGTGCAGATGGCTGTCCGCCAGAATGCCTTCCATTATATTGGCAGTGAAAACTTTGTGGGTTTTTCCTCCCCATATGCTTTTATTCATCTTTTGCTGAATATTTGTTTGGCAACTAGAAGTCTAATATATTTCCAGCTGAGATGATAACTATTTAGGGTCAATAAGTGAGCAGCTAATTTAAAGCAAAATAAATATGAATATGGATTTCTTCCCACATCAGGAGAGAAGTATCAAGTGCATATTCAGTAAATTGGAGAAGAATAGTGTTTTTCAGGGTACAAAATTCATGTGGTAGCAACAAAAGATAAAAAAATGTTTATTCATTTCTCAGGCATGTCATTTCTTTGTATTTTACAAGTTTCTGGGTTTGGCAGCATTTCCACAGAACTAGGTTTTGTAAGAACCAAAGGGTCGGATAATGTTCAGCATGAAGTTTTAATATCTAAAATATTTCTTGTGAATATGAAGAATAAAACTTGAAAACATTGTTTCATCTGTTAGACTGCATTTTTGTCCTATATTTGGGGGCCATCCACAAGGATGTGCATTAGCCTTGTGGGGTTTTCCTTCGTAAGGAAGCTTTCCGGTCTATGTAGATACAGGTGTTTTTTGAATACATGTTTCTGTACATCTAAACTTAGGACCTAACTCTGATGCTTCCTTCAGGGATGCTTTTTTGCTCAACACCAAGAGAGTATAGGGATTAGCCTTTGTGAATAACAACTTCTGCATATAATTCACAACTTTCTAAAAATCTCAGATAATAGTGAGCCATAAGTACTTTATTATGTTAAACCAGGAGGTAGTATGTTTCATTCCTAAAGAGAGCAAAGACCTACCTTTTATTAGGACATCAAGAGGTTACTGAGAGTCTAAATTCACTGCAGTGTATCAGCCTGGAGTCTACTCTTTTATAGCTCATGTTTAGCCATATGTGATAACAGCCAAAACATATAATTTTCACACTGTAATCTACATAATCAGATCTCCAATTGTCTATGAATCTGGGCATCTGTGGCTTTGGAAAGACTGAGGAGAAACATTATGTGGTGTGTATACCCTTTATACTATAATGCCTAGGTGAAATGTGTACTGGTCCTTCCATCCCCTCTTCTTCTCATAAGTAACACAATATATCTTTCATTTCCCTTCATAAATCCTCTCATTACATCCTCTCAATAGATTGAAAACTCTCCAGTGGACTGAGAAGTTACTGGAACTAGTCCAAGCATAAATCACTCATTATCAGGATATATTCTTTATATAAATGAAATTAGGTCTTTTTTTCTAATTGTCTATATTCTAAAAAGTAATTTCTATGAATCACCTTTGCATTTACTCACTGAATTTGTTTTGGAAGGGGATTATTCTCTGATCTTAGGTTAAATGTTTACTTCTATTAGTCTAATGATAATTGAAAGTAAAATCAGACTAAATATTTTGTTTCTTTGGAGGCTATTGGAGCTTTGGCATATATGCTAGAGTAGCCAATTTCAATAACATTAGGAACACAGAGGAATAAATTAGACTTTTTATTGTGAGATTATATCACTTTGATAGCAGATAGTATATAAACAGATTACACTTACTTCTGTGTAATTTTTGCTAGGTTTTAATGTTTAAAAAATTATAATGAAACCCTATGCAAAGAAACTGCTACATTGACCTATGAAATGAATATGAATTTTAATGATCTTTTTGCTTATAGTCAATTTTTTGTGAAGCTTGAGATAAAAAGTTAAAAACACTGCTCACTTTGATTTGAGAAAGGATAAAAACATTCTGGAAGTATTAGAAAGTGCTAATGTTTCATATCCATACAATATACAACCACAAGCAGATACCAGGAATTGTGTCAATGAAAAGCTAGAGAGCTAGCTATGCTTCTTCTAGTAGTGCAGACATGCATTTTTGTGTCATTCAGTTCTTGCTTACACTGTTAGCAAAATAATTATGTAATAGTGATTCCCTTCTCTTTTTTAAATTATTTTGATTTTTGCTACATACTAGTTTTAATAACAGATGTTTATTTAGTTCTTTAAAGAACAGTGGGGGAAAAAGAGGGGCGGGAGAAGATGGTGCCCAAAACAGACTTCAATTTGAAGTGACATTAAATGAGGTCTGAAGCACAGAGATTAATGTGGAAAGTCTGTGACAGAGATTTCATCAGGAGGCTGTCAGTAAAGGATACGTCACTAATGTGACTTCAGAAGGATTTCAAATTTCAAGGCAGCCCTCAAAGCCCTCCAAGCTTCTGGGTTTAGCCATCCAGAAACCCTTACCAAACTTTCCTTAAAGGTGCTCTTATATGGTTTGAGCTGAAGGTGGTCCACACACAGCACAGCAACTGTGTTGGCTTTGTGTACTTTACCCCTTTTATCCCACTGATCTCCTCATAAGCTCTGATGGTCAAGGCATATCTCATGCTATGAGAATTTACAATTATTCAGACAATGTTGTTTTAAACAGAATTCCTTTCTCAATTTCTTGCATTCTCCATTTCACCTGACAGCTCATCTTGAAATGCATCTTTCAGACTCAATTAGATATTTTCAACTATCCCCTCCTGTGTTATTGCACAACTACTAATTATCATATTATACTTTTTTAATATGTATTTCTCCATTATCTATCTTTGTATGTGGTAACTAATTTTTACAGAACATTTCCCAACCCAGTCAAAGCAGGTGGTAATTTTGCTATTAGTTTCAACAGAAATAAAACTAGTTTCTGCAGTTTTCTTTTTAATTACCATCCAAACTGCAAGGCCACTATGGTGGTTGAACCCATTGGTTTGTCCTTTATGTGGAGGCATATGCAAAGGGAGATATTACATGGAATGCATGAAGATGGAAGTTTATGTCCCTGAGAAAACATGTGTCTATTATACATCAGGCTGATAGCATTATCTTATTTTGCATTAAAAAGGCTGCTTTCAGTTATTTATGGTTTTAACAATTCTGAACCATTGAGTTCATGTTGACAGCTGCACATGTGCATGTGTGGTTTTGCCTGCACGTGTGTGGGTAAAGCTTCATATATAACATCAAGTAAACAATATTTTCTATGTAGCTAAAAAGAGTTATCAGGGTTACTGAAAATAGAGACAGACACTAGGAGCCTCATCAAAGAGAAAGATTGGAGATGTAGGAAAATTAAGTACTAAAAGCAGGAGCAGGAATTCATTGAAGGACAGTGAGTAAAGGATAAGGCTTGCTAAAGTCTGACAAAGTTGGAGACAGAAGACCTCTGACTGGCTGTGTCAGGGAAGTAGGAAGATTCCCATTAGATGCTGCAAAAGAATCAGGGTTCCTAGGGCCTTAGGTATGTCTTAAAGGTCAAAAATAGTTCTGAGAAAGCCCTTGGCAAACTGTAGGCCTCATTTACTTCTCAAAATATCTCTATGCAAAGGACAAAACCTTTCTACTGCTTTCACAGTTCATAGTCATATAAGATATGATAGAGATCTATGCAGTGGTCTAAAATATTTTACTTCAGATAATGACAGACATAAGATCTAAGTCTTAATGCATTACGAAGATCTAGGAATCATGACTGAAATATGTGAACCTAGAAAAGACAGGCAAAAGCAGAACTTATGCAAAGTCAAGGTCTACGTGCACAAGCAACCTTACCAAACCCCCACTTTGTGTGAGAGCAGTTACTGGATCAGAGAGGATGACAGGAAGTTTTGTGATTAAAGCAGACTTAGAGAAATGGATTAAACCTTTCCTCTTGTCACACTGGTCATTAATGACACTGGTCTAGTCATTTCAACCAAACTTTTTGCAGCTGGTTACTAATCATGTACTGTTCTTTTCATGGGTCTCTGATTTGCAAATCTGCTAGGTACTCACATTTACATTGGTAAGAGCTATGCTCTGAGTTAGTAGGGAGCTACAGAACAGTAAGCACATACAAAGAAACCAGGCTGTATGCATGCAACCAGCATGCAAAAATCAGAGCACGAGTGTAGCCCAGGTGGTCTATCAAGCTGCTGAAGCTTCCATCAGCATAGAAAGGGATTATTATTTTTCACAACTCACCTTGCTCCCTGCTGCTGCCTTTTGCTGACCAGTGTGAATATCCAGTCGGAAGCTCCACTAACTGGGAGAGAGCTACAAACCTAAGTCTGCAATCAAGAACGAAGCTCCAATTCATGGCCCTACTTCAGCTTTTGCAGCATTGCAATATGTTTCTGAGAAGAGTCAGCCTACACCTCTAGCATCAATTTTCTACACCTCAGCTTTTCCTGTTAAAGAACAAAAAACAAAAACAAACTACCAAACAAACAAAATTAAAACAAACCAAAACAAACCACCACAACAGAAATAGCTACATTGTGTTGTTCTGCACTGGTTTGGTTTGGTTCTTTCATACTGTTTGCTACATAATTTTGTATTACAATTATGACCAGGATACATCATCATAAAATTACCATTTCTCTCATGTGGGTAAGGTTTGGATAACACTCAGTAAACATGTCATGAGCTTTCATTGAGTAACAAGGGTAAAAAGAAACACCCAGGAATTGCTACTTTTGGTAATATCCCTCCATCCATCCCTTCAGTTGAATCACCGAAAAACAGAATGTGATCTTGTAATTAAAGACTGCAAGAGAGATAACCCTGCAAAACACACCCTGCAAAAGAGATAACCACATCTCCGGATTTTTAATATCTGAAAGCCTGACAACAAACTTCAGTGTTTTTCTAATTAGGGCTTTCTGTACGTTATGGAGGCATGTAGGGAAAGACAGTGAGCATCATTTGGTTTTCAAGCATTATTGATAACATGAAAGAAGATTAAACGTTCAGATAACAAAAACTACTCTACAGGGATCAATTTGTTAATGTCAAATTTGCAGATTTATACTAGTATAAATCCAACATGGCTGCACTGAGATTAAAATACTCTTAATTTACATAGGTGTCATTTGTAGTTCAGTTTTGTCCTTAATCTTGTGCTTCTCTTTAGTCATTGTAATTTTAAAGAAGCATGTCATAACTCAGAGGGAAATTTTCAGGACTAGAACTTCATACACTGGAATGGCTTTTGCATATACACTGGGAGATTTTAAATACATATGAAGAACTAATTAATTTAAAACTGACTGAGAATTCTGGCAGCATAATTAAAAGACAGCTGTAAAGTAACTCTGGAGGAAAGCAAGATAAGGAGGAAGATGGGTTAATGCAGTATTTTGTGGGCACAGAACGGTGGAGGCAGTTGAATTAACAATGAAATACAGAAAAACTAATCAAAAACAAAGTGAGAAATACCTACTGCATTCTCATGGTTACAGACAGATGTCTAAGCTGACTGTTTTCCTGATTCAACTTTACTCAACACCTGTGAGCATGTGATTAATTTAACCACAGAGTACACAATGTTCTTTTCTTTCACTCAAAAAAATAATGTTGACCTCTGGTATTGCAAAAGAAAGACAATCAGCTAACCTAATAGGCCCTTTATTTGCTAATCAAACCTCTCATTAACAATTAATTGGATCAAAAGTTCGCTGGCCATTATTGCTGTGTCAGTTCAACTCTGAGGGCCTCAGAGGATGAAACTAAATGAGCTGGTCAGGTTATAAATAATTTCCAGTGGCTACTCCTCTTACCTCGGGCTATTCAGGTAGAGGTCAATGTCCTGCCTACTGCAGGCAGAAAAGACAGTTGCTGTGACAAGCAAGAGGCATTCTTCCTTTTCTAAGAAGCTCATTTAGGCTTAGTAATTTAAACCTTTGTAAAAAGCCATAGTATAAAAAGCTGCTCTGTACTGCAGCGTTTCTGCATGTACTTGCTTATCATGACTGAATCAAAGCAACATTTCAGATTGCTTAAAGCCTTTCAAAAATGAAAGAAGCCAGGAGTTGCTTTAATCAGAAAATCTGCTCCTTAAAGAAACCCTGCAGAGACACCTTTATGGCAATATAATTATTTGTTTCTATTCTTAACCTAATAATACAGGTAGTGACTGACAGAGTTCAAATACTGCTCATCAAATAACATGAAAGGACCTGTCAGAAGTGAATGAAGTTATAAATGAGAATAAAGTGAACAGGATTTGGTCCAAAATATGTGCAATGCCACATTTAACTGTTGCTTTCTCTTTTTTCATTTAAAAAAAGGGGTGTGGGGAGGGAAGAAATCTTTCTGTTTTCCCCTTAGAAAAAAAGTGACAATCAGGTACATCAACTCTTAACATACCCATATTACAAGTCAATATTAGGAAGAAGAGTAACATCCTAGGCAGGGCAAGTTTCAAAGATTCTGTGTAGTGAACCTAAATACAAGGTTAGTTCACTATATTTGAATTAAAAGAGTAAAGTAGAGAAGGACGTGACATCTGTCCAGGGCCATTCCAAGGATCAGACAAGGAAAAAGAGTAGCATAAAATGTGTGGACATAGTGGCAGGAATAAGGAAGGAGTCTAGAAAAACAATGATGTTGAAATGCAGTGCCATGCAAGAATTGATGAGTTTCAAGATAAGATGTGAAAGCTGAAGAACTTTGGGCCTTCTTGTATAGGTTAAGCAAAAGAAAGAGCTATTGTATTTAAAAAAAAAAAAAAAAAAAAAAAAAAAAAAAAAAAAAGAGTAGAAAAAAATGAGCTATTTAAGAGAAGAGTCTCAAGTTATGGGTTGATAAATGGTTTTAATGGGATCGTATGGATGCAGTAAGGTTGTCTGGACCAAATAAGGGAGATGAATATATAGAGAAGCTGAACAGTTCTTTACAAAAGCAATACCTAGCAGCTCAATCTGTTACCTAGAATAGAGGGAAAATCTGAAAAGAGAGTGAGACAGAAAAGATCTGGTCATTCACCAATTATAGTAGCAGTGATTCCAAAGCTGCACAAACACATGGGTGTGCAAATGAAACGATCTCCTAACAGGCCAGAAGACACGTAGATGTGGTTAGGGTCAGTATGACATTAACATATTTATACAGTTTTGACAAAGCTAGGGGACAAAAACAAAGCTCTCATTTGCTTGGAGCATGAACAGAGGGAGGTCAAAAAAGGTTGATAGCTCTGAGTAGCTGAGACTTGGAAACTTCTAGTGCATAATAATGTTCTTAGGGACCTCTAGAAGCTAGAGACTGTGGTTCTGGACACAGCTACTGCTATTGCACGCTGTTGCTGTTGCAACAGGTTATGTACACAGTATATCTCTGTTTCACAACTTGTGTGTGTTTGAAAAAAAGACAACAAACAAACATCTCCATCATCAGACACAAGAATGTTCAATCACTGAGCTACATAGCATCACTTGTAATTGGTTTTAACAAAAGTTAAGAAGTATAGGTGAGAATGGTATCCCAGGACTGGAGAAGAGCCAGGAGAAGGAAACCTTGACCCTGGAGTCACCTCTCCTTATGAATTTTGCAGTTTAGTGAAAGATGCACTGGTCAGGCATGATTTGGCTAACTCTGGCAGGATTAAATATACACGATTCCATTTCAGTGACAGGCCGATTGTTGTCAGGCATATGTACCAAATATGATGTAGCTGTATTTGGAGATATTTTATCCATTTAGTAATGCATATTATTCTATATATACATACTTCCCTCCTGATTGTTTATTTTCAATACATTAGCAAAGATGTTCCCCAAAGGGCTGTAAAGAGGGCCTGGGAACCGGATAAGACCATTCTCCAGGCTTAAATTTTTAATATTAAAATGCATTGAGATTTGCTATACACTTGCTCAAGATGTATTGCCCCAAGCAAAACAGTGTTTTATAGATGGACATGCAACTTTGTTGCTTTCAGCCGAGGGTCACATTTGTTTTAGTGGCTTTGAGATGTGTAAAATAATGAATGAAGTATAAATAAGCATTCTATGTTTTAAAACAAAATCAGAATGGAAGCATTTTATGTGCCTATACACGTATGCATATACACTCATGCACACATAAACACCTCCCTTATACTGAAACAGATCTTGAAGAAACACAATTCAGGTAAAAGAATAACATATTTCTAGTATATGAGACTGCATCTTAGATACCCTAGTTGAATCCAATCTCTTTTTTTCCACTGACAAAGCACAATATTTTTAGTTTAAATTATGCCAAGAGTGAGCCCTAACCTTCTTGCTCTCCTACAGAGACATCTGTTTCAGTTGGAGCATAGCTGAAGTGAGTATAAGAGGAAGTTACATTATATCACCTCTGTCTTCCTAATTTTAAATGACACCAGTATTTGAACCATACTTCATTAAATATTCCTGAACATGTTCTATCTCTACAGACCACTTTCATCAAGATATGCAGGGAAACTCATGTGAAAATCTTCCTCTTTGAATACATAATGTAAGATTGTTAATCATGCATTAATCTCATGTATTGATTTTACATTAGTCTTAAGAGGGGAAGAAAAGTGATTTTAAAAATTTCATTGGTTTGATAAGCATTTTAGCTAAGGTTACTCTCTGATTACAGTAAAACCAATTTAATTCACATTAAACCCCCATTTTATTCCATGCAAATCTCTATAAAGATACCTGTTTCAGTGATATATCAGTGCATTTACTTCAGTAAGATTTTTTTGTTTATTTGTTTGTAGGATACTCCTTTTCCGTACTTGAGCAACTAGTTTTTTTGAGTTAATTGACGAAAACCAATGTTGAGAGGGTGGTGAAAAGATAATGATAATTTAGCCAAGGTAGGCATCCTAACTACAGGTAGAGTCATGATTTTGTAGCATTATCCTTAAAGTAGTGTTTTTGGTGTTAATAGGAAAGCAGGGGAAATACAGCTACATAAGGAGAAACAGTGTAACCATTTGTTTAATATTGACTTTTATGTTCAGAAACGTTGGGGAAAATTACAAAGAAAAATAAAAGATAGTAGATGGAAAATGAAAAAATTATTTGCTTCTGAAAGCTGAAAAGATCCAAACATTTCTCCATGTCATGAAATCAAATTAAAATTTGAATTAATGGTTCTAAACTGTGGGTGACCTTTTCTGATCTATTTACTAAAAACTAAAAAGGAAGTTAACATTTACAAATTTTTTAAATTGCTACTTAGAGAAAAAAATAATTTCTTTTCCATGACAGGGAGCTAGCCTATTGTATACCTTAACATGTTAAAATAAATTTTATTTATGAGCTGTTGCATTGAGCTGGGTTTAGGTAAATAGTGTGACTGCTGGGAAGGTATAAATGAAAACATACATCTGCAGCTTAGATTCAGAACTAACTTGGAGTAGGAATTAGGGCAAGTGCAACTGCACTGTCTGACCTTTATCTAACGTTCTTCCGGTGAAGACAGAATTTGGAAATTTGTTCACTCATCATCTTTTTCTTGGTCATACTCATTACTCTGGTGATCAGATGGGATGACTCAGATTTTGCTGCAGTAGCCTTACATTGCCCAAGGACATTTTCAACCCAAGTTATCTATCTTTAAAATGGCACTGCATTAATGGTGTGAAAAAAAAGAAAAAAAGCAATGTCATAAGGCTAGGGTGTTATCCTTGTGGTTTGTTGTCACTTCTACAATAACAGACTGTAGCACTTGTCATGGTACAACTGAGGATACTTCCTCAAATTATGTAAATGAGTGAAGCTTTAGCAAAGACAAATGATCCGTATTCATTTAAAACCTCTAAACCTCTAGATGACAATTTGCAAAATTAATATCAGATTTCTCTTTTCTTAAACCATAGACAAGCAAATATTTTTCAACGTAGATGAACATTTTGAGCACCTAAATTATAAAAATGAGGTATCTTAAACTGCTCTTAAAGCAGAAGTTATAACTTGATTCTTTTCTCCCCGACATTCTATGGCAAGTAGAACTTTTAACAAGTTGAAACATTTGTTACGGCTTGTGTATAACATTGACAAAATGCTATTCATTCAATTAATCCCAAACCAAAAATTACAATTCAAACTTGAAAAACAGAGAGTTTTAGTAAGTTTATATGGGTTTGGTTTAATTGATGTTTTTATTTCATTCAGTCTTGCCAAAAATAGATACCTAGCAGGAAAATACTGGTGTTTATGTGCAAGTACATTGTCATTGCCTCTGGAACACACAGATTTCACAAGGTATCTTTCAGTTTCAGAATATACTGTTTATAGATGTAGATACATTCAATAGCAAAGCCCTCCCTCAGACACCATAAATGTATTTCAACCTAGCTTTATGTCTTTCTTTTAATAGTAAAGTGACAGTGCCTTGCTTTAAGGAAATATTTGCATTATCAAAGAAATGCACTAGTGTACTAATTTACAAGGTCTATATTAAAAACAAATAAGAAATCCTACCAAATCGCTCAGACTTCATAATGAGAGGTGAAATGGAACAAACTTTTCAGTCCTGTTTGGCCTTGTCATTCTAGAAGCCTGCAGCATCTCCTGATTAGTCATTCACTAGCTGTAGAAGGGAGACGTGAGGCAGAACTGTAATTTGAGAGGAGGGCTTTGTAATTAACTGATATCTATTTTTTATTTTGCTGTGGTTTTTGGTTTGTTGTTTGTTTTTTTTTCTCCTTCAAGGGGCAACAGAGTAAAGTGTTAATATAAGTCTGAGGAAAAGGGATGTTGCTTTTGTTGAAGTTGAGGGTCAATTTAAGGTGTCTTTTCATCTATCTTCTGCTTTAGAACTGATCTTTTCATTAGTGTCTTCACCTGTGCAAGAGTTAGAGAAGGAGGGGAAGAGTGAGTGGGGTTTCTAAGCATTTTTCAATGCACATCAAGTAAAATTTCCTTGATTTCATCAGACAGCTTAAGCATTAGAAAATCCTGTTCCAAAGGGAAAAAAAATGAACACATTTTCAAAATTCAGGATCACATCAATGGTAAATGTTTTGGAACTCATTTCTAAGCAAAAACATTTGGGGTTCTTGTGCCTGGAGGCTTCCTTAAGTCAAGACACATACAACGAGAAGTCTTGGATACCTACCCAGGCAGACTGTGCCAAAGTCATCTCTGGCAGTTCTTACAGTGGAGATTATAGTTAAATGTGAACTGATTCACATTACTTTCTATTTTCCAGTTCTGACAGATGGAAACAGATATCAAAGAGGAGTCCAAATCTCTCCACATGTTGATCCATCTCACTCATCATGCTCTATATACTGCGTTCAAAGCAGAAAGCTATTCTGCAGACAACATTTTGAAAAACCTTTTATGCTAGAAAGGAAGTAAAATCAAGTACACACAAGAAGATACTGTCAGGGAGATCTGTGCTCTCTTCCTGATCTGGTGAAAAAGAGAAGATGCAGATCTGCAGTACCTGACAGGATAACTTATTCAGACCAAGTTGAAGGAAGTTAGGTTAATTCTGGAAGTGCTTTGGTCAGACAAGGCCTTTAGTGTAGTCATGTCAAATAGAGGTCTTAAAATGGAGTGCTTTCATAGAGGCTCTGTTGCCTTAATGCTGCTCCTGCATTTTTTATGCAGGGACTATGTGGAAACAGATGGAGACATAGCTCCACTACTGATAGGCACTACAAGATAAAGTAGAATGAATGGAGCCTGAAATTCAGGACACTTTCCAATGTTACTTGTATTCATGACATTACTTTTTGGATTTCATATTTCATTCTTACCCTAAATGAAACATTGCTAAGACTTGTCAGAGTCTAGAAGATAAAGAAGGAAAATCAGCATCAGCATGATAATTTTTTTTTTCTGGGTGAGAAAAAATTTGTCTGCTAAGAAACAGCAGACAAAACCAAGTTTCTGAAAATCCAGAAGCTAGAAATAACTTGTGCATAGAAAAAAGGGGCGAAGATTAGAACATTTTTCTTATGATGATTTCTTAAAAGATAAAACTTATTTGTCTAACTGACCCACTGAGAAAGAGATAGGCATCTCAGAGATTCTGTGTTTGGGCAAGTTTCATGAAAATCTGTCACTAAATGTGGACAAAAGATGCAAGGAAAGGTCCTGTCAAAGGAAAGGCAGAATCCTGAGCTCAGCGTTGCTTGTTCTTTGTCCACCTAGCAGCCAGGATGCACATACGGGCTGGGCAAACAAATGTACCTGCAGTTTGGCAGCATATGCTGCCCCATTTGCAGCTGATGGCTGTGGTCAGAGAGAGAGACCTAGGGTTTAAGTGCAGATTTGGTGGGAGGGTATTAGAGACATCTCATGGAACCATGACAGGCAGTGTGGGTCACAGATCTGTGAAAGTGGGGTTTTGTTGCTATTGGAGGAATGACTTACTAAACTTGTATGCAAAAGCATACACCATTTAAAAACCTGCACTATTTTCTCACTGTGATGGGGAAAAGGACTCTTTCTATTCTGAAAGAATCAAATTTCTCTCAATAATTAGATGTAATAGATTAGAAAGGGCTGATTGAACAACTTAAAAGTAGTGTGTGTGCTCTTTAAAAGCATGTTATGTGAATGCTGTTACTGTTACTTTAAAATTTAAAAGGAAGGTAGAAATATATTTAAATGTGATGGTGGTCCATGATCTGAATTTTAATAACCTGTCTGTGAAGCTCTCGGGAATTGCGTTTTCATCAGGGATGAAAAATTCAGAAATAAGGGAGTGTCTGACAAATATTTTGTTCACAAACAATGCTGTCTAATAGTGGCAGTAGTAATCATGTTAAGTGTTTCAAATCCAGAGACTCAAGAGAACTGTGTAACACAAGCGAACTTTTCAATCTGTGAATCAGGCAGAGGATGGTGTGACCAAGAAAGATTATGATCAGTATATCAAAGAGGGCAAAACCTGGCTGGAGAGACCTCAGTTGTTTAATCAACTGGCATCAAATTTTCAAAACCAGACTAAATGATAGGAATGGAGATAAGAGAGGACATGCAGCTTGTAGTTGTTCTGAGTAATGCACCAGCTGTGTGAATATGAACAGTACTACAGTAATATATTCATGTTTAGGACTTCCTTGTTGCATGAAGTGTGTCCAGAAAGAATAATCAAAAGTAAACTTTTAAAAAATGAAATCTGAAACTGGAGACATCAGCTGAAAAACTATGGATTTTTATCTTGCTTGTTTGTTTTCATATATTTGGTTTGCAGAATTGAAAGAATGAAAAAAATATTTTCACACCAAGATGGAATTTATACTTCAAAAGGTTTAAAAGCGAGCTAAGTGCTCAGAGATATATTAGAAAATGATTTTTAAATCTTCACCTTTTTAGATGTGTCTTCTCTTTAGTATGAAAGTTTTTAAAAAATTAAAATGTCTTGAACTGAAAAAAAAACCCCCATATTTCATTAAAAAGACTAACTGATATTTTGCCTTCTTTATTTTCTTAACCAGAACTACTCAGCATTTTGAGTGCAAATCATGAACATTTCAATTTCTGCCAAACTGCATTTTTCAACAGTTAATCGACTTAGGGATAGCCAGGCATTTTGGTGTATCATAACACGTAATTGTCCTGCCAGATTAACCCATTACTCTTAGGTTATGATTGTGTTGCTAAAATTTTGTCTATCCATAACAAGATGTCTTATTATTTATATCTTTCCATGAGACTATTTGCAGTAGGAGATAAATGAAACACTAATGTTCCATAGAATGTTCCATATATATGTCTCATATAAAAATAAATAATGCAACTAAGGGAACAGAAAATTATGCAAATTCTATAATACATACAATTACTGAATAATGCACTATTCAACACCAAAAAAAAAAAAAAAGGTTGCAATTTTAAGTTAAGAGAAACTCATGTCATACTGAAGAGTTGTAATCGAAGGAAGAAAAAGAGTTTTGGAATCATACACAAAATGCAAGGCCAGATATTTGATGCCCTCATTAATTACAACAGAAGGAAATGATCTTTAACTAAGAGACAAATACTATTTTAACAAGCTAATGCTGGAGAGGGAGCACAGTATACCATGTCATAGAGCCACTGGCTGCACTAAAAAATACCAAGTATAACTTTGCCATATTAATGTTATTTTAAGTATAATTTTTAAAAAACCCAAATCCTAACTACATGCAAAATTAAAGAAAAACTTTTAAGATAAGCTTTTTTATACACTAAAATCTCTTAGAAGAACTCTTTTAGAACAGTGGAAGATCAGTGTAAATTCTCCAGTAGAAACAAAGCCATGCACTGCAACAGTTTTGTTACTGATGATCACCAATAGATATAAAGCCACTGATCTTAAACTTGGAACAGACAGTTAATCAAAACCATAAACTCCATACATATACCTTAAATTGGTAGGAATGGTAAAAATTTTTAAAATTGCCTTCTTGTCATGTAATGGGATTCAAAACGGATTGCAAAGTATTTTTTATGGCAAGGATATATATGCATGCAGTTGAGTCTGAAAGACAACACAAACAAGGTCTCTAGTGACCTTGCTGCACTCTAAGAAAATATGGGTCTGGTCATATTATTGTTGAACATGTTTGACAGCTGATGTTCCAATCTTGCAGTTGAACTTTATTTTGAAATTCTAAGAAATACGAACAGATGCAATTATATAGTGCATAGAAAACATATTAATTTTCATAGCCACAGATTAAGTAAAGGCTGGAAGAGACTGAACATTGAAAAACTTTGAACTTAATCCAATCTTTTCTTTTTGCCTTATTGTGAGTGATGAAGGTTGTTTTTACACTGATTTTTTAAATGTGGTTCTTGCACAAGACTTTAAATATTTTTTTGAAATGTTGACTTAAAATATCAAATTTTATTTTTAATTAGTCTTTTCACACAATTCAGACCCTCTAAAACTAACTCTTATAAAACATAAAACAGAATTAAACCATACAATGTATACATACAGAATAATAAAACATATGAAAAGGCATTAGTGCCATTCTATTTATTTGAGGAAAAAGGAAAAAAGGTTTCTTCTTCTGAAGCCAATCAGAGAAATTCAAAAAAAGGAAAAAAGAGCAAAAGAGATTATAGAGAATAGAGAGTGTGAGTTGGGAGGAGAATATCCCATATCTCTTAAGAGAAATGCTTCAGAGATATGTGTTAGCATTTCATCTGAGTGGCCAAACATGTATCACCTGTCCAGCACTGACTGAGTTCCGCATCCTATGAGACAAGAGGGTGGTTGTGCATTGGATCTTACATGTAGGTACAGGTATTCTTCCCTGAGTACTAAGACCCAGGGACACATGCCCATGTTACTGCAATTTGATAGCAGAGTTGCTGTCAGGAAAGAAAGCAGGAAGGATGAGGCCACAGCCTCACAGAATAATCCTGCCAGGTGATGTACAGCCCACAGGTCACTGACAGGTCACTCCTGTTCTAAACCACTGGAAATAGGAATAACGCCTATAGTGACTTCTCAGAAAATGAGCAATAGACATGAGGGTCAACAGGACCCTCCAACTATCTCTAGAGACCCAGATACAAAAAGCAACTATTAAGCAGGTAAAAGTCAACACTGACAAATCCTTATCTTCAAGTTTCTCCCAAGGTATTTCCAAGTCACCATCTGCTAAACTTTGCCTTGGTATTGCTTCATTTATACTGCTAGTGCCTGTGCTGGTTTTGGCTGGGGTAGAGTTGATTTTTCTTCACTGTGGCTTGTATGGGGTTATGTTTTGGATTTGTGCTGAACACAGAGTGATATTTTTGTTATTGCTGAACAGGGCTTACACAGACCTAACACTTTTTCTGCTTTTTGTACTGCCATGCCAGCAAGGACGTTGGAGGTGCATGGGAAGTTGGGAAGAGACACAACCAGGACAGGTGACCTAAAATGACCAAAGGGATATTACATACCATATGACATCATGCTCAGTGTATTAAGTGTGGGAACAAAGAGAAAGGATGGGATGTTTGGAGTGATGGTATTTGTCTCCTGAAGTCACCATTATGCATGATGCAGCCATGTTTTCATGGACATGGCTGAACCCCTGTTTGTCCATGGGAAGCAGTAAATAAATTCCTTGTTTTGCTTTGCTTGCACATGCAGCTTTTGCTTTCCCTATTAAACTATTTTTATCTCAACACATGAGTTTTCCAGCTTTTACACTTCCAATTCTCAGCCCAATCCCACTGGTGGGGAAGTGAGTGAGGGGCTGTGTGGGTCTTGGCTGCTGGCTGGGGTTAAACCACGACAGTGTTCTTTATTAGCGATTCCATATGATGTGTCGGGATATCCGATTCAATCATGTGGAGCACTGCAATCATGAGTTCAAGTTTAAGAGAGCTGATACCCCCCCTCTCTGTTCGTAGAACTGCAATATTTTTTATTGTGAACAATTTTGGCAATATTTATGGGTATCTTTTTGCTGGTACTTTGCAGTGAAATAATTAAAACTTGTCTAGTAGAAGGAGAGAGGCTGGACTATTGTCTGGATTCAGAGAATTTGTTCACTGAGTTCTCTCACATGAATTTGACAAGTGGCTGAAAGACTGTCCTTGGCCTGGTTGTGCCATAATTACCTCCTGATATGCCTAACAGTGATACCTGCTCTGAACGCACTTCCTGAAGAAGACACAATTATTTTTTGTTATATCAGGAAGTGGTCTAACTATTGAGGAATTCTATGGCCAAAAAGCTGAGAAAATCCACACAGCAATCAAAACATCTGACATGTGTGCTTTCTAAATAGCCAGTCAGTCCACTGCAGAAGATAAGAAAGAGAAAGCCCAGAAAGAGAAGCCCCACTGCTTCTCAGAAGTGGATTTAAGTTTCTCCATTGTACTGTGAGATGTTGCTTTCTTGATGTTTATGCAGTAGCTCAGGAAAGAGGAAGGAGCATCGTGTTGATGAAGGGTATAATGACAAACTGGCCTAATCAGAAGTTCATGCACATCTGAGACCAGATGCATATTTCACCTTCACAGCTATTTCCTAGTGTCTTGGTCACTCCAACAAACAGCTCTGGCACTGCCTTTTGGCAAGGAGGAACTAAATCAGCATCATTCACCTTGGAACAGCCGCAAACTCCTTGACTCTCACATGTCTTTTTTCTCTGAAATTAAGGGAGCAGGTCCCTGGGCAGTAGGACACAGGCTGTGGTCAGTAACAACAGTATGCCATTCCCTCTCTGTGGCTTCATCTGCGGTACATTTGGTGCCATGAGCAGGGTGACCTTGCAAACTGTCCATTTGTTCATTATCCCACACTGTAGTCATGGCACAGTGTTGTGATATTTGTCCTACACAGGCTTCTTCAAACCCTGTATTTCTAAGGTTGTTGTTTTAGTTGATTTAACAACTCACTGCTGCTGAAAGGGGTAGTTCATATTCCTCCTCATCACCCTGGTTTACAAATACGAGCTTCTGCATCACAACTTATGCAAGTAATTGCAAGATTTATTTGTTAACCAATTTAGCATATTAAACTCTGGAAAACAAATTCAGCAAAACATTTAAGTGGACATAGTCAGCACACAGACAGGTGAAGTGAGCACCATGTGGAAGTTAGGTCCACACAGGTAGAAAGGGAATAGTAAAGAGAGAAAAGAGAAGCAAAAGGAGAAGGAAGGAAGGAAGGGTGAAGAAATACTTGGCCCACTGAAAGGGCAGGAGGTAATTAGAAATACCCAGCTGCCTCTTAGCTAGTTGTGCAGATCATAACCAAAGCTGATCTGAACTCCAGTACTGTCACTATTCCTTTCAGGTGGGCATCAGACCCAGAGACATTGGTTTAACACTGCTGAAGTAGAGCAGCATGGGGCAGATAGACGGAATCTCCACCTCCTGTGAAATCCACTGTCTTGGAGTAGTCTTCATTCTGGCTCAGGAGGAAAAGTAACAAAACTTTTATCATGCACCTGGCAGAGACAAGGCCCTTCCTCCTTCGTGTCCTCACATATGGCACTTTAATTGCTATTGCAGCTGCCTCCCATCCCTCTCCCATCCACGTGGAGTGGGAGAACAGAGGACGGATGTAGGTAGGATCATCGCTTCAAACCAAGGGAAGATCAGGAAAGGCTATGCTAGAAATGATGCTATGTCAGGAAGCAAGGAAGAAGGCAGTGTGAACCTCAAATCACTGTGTGTGAATGCTGGGGGAAGGCAGTTGTCTGCTGTCCATAGCTCCTTCCACGGAGGCATGCTGGCATTTCAAAGCAGTTTGAAAGCACAGTGTGGTGCGAAGTCATGGTGGGGGCTCAATGGTATGGCCTCGCGGAACAGGTCCAGTGGAGTCTTGGATAACCTCCTGAGCCACAACGGCCTGGAATATGCTGACAAGGCTGGATATTCTCATGACACAATGATTGGGAGGGTCTTTAGAGTGTTATTACAGAAATTAGATGGCTATTGAATGTGGCAGCAAGGGTGTCACAGGAAAACACTGTGACTGATCTCATATTCTCTGTAGATACATTGAAATAAGCCACGTAGATCTTGCCTTTCTTTCTGTAAATGTTTGTAACTCCCGTTTTCCACTAAACAGTCAATTTTATTGTACAAAAATATTTAAAGAGTTAAATATTTAAAGGGTTGACCAATAAGCATATAAACACTATGTGGTACTAGAACTGGCTAATATTACCAACAAAGTATGAAATTGAGAAATCAGGGAAAAAGGGGGAAGTAAATGGAGAAACTAAAAACTGTTGAAAAAGCTCATGTCTTCAGAGACCTGTGTAAACAACTAAGATAAAAGAACATAATTTCTTCAAGAAAACAAGGGAAACAATAAAGAAAAAAAAAGATAATTTGTAAAATAGTCTTCTGATTCTGTTGAGTTTTAGTTTCAGGTAAATAGAGTAGTTACCAGACAATGTCACTGAAGTCACAAATAATTAAATCCCAGCAATATGTGTTTTACAGAAAACACTAACAAAAAAAAAACAACCACAACTTCGAAGGCTATGTAATGTTACTGGGTTAAATATGAAACTGTAAAGAGATTATTTCCATTGTATTCCTAATTTGAGGTCAGACCTCAAAAGACTGTAATGAGTAAAAAATGATAACCACAAGATAACCACAAGGGGATTCCAGTTTACATTTGGAAGAACTGGAAAAATGAAATAAAACATCTAAGTCTAAAGACCAGGAGACAAATTTTGGTGAAAGGATAGTGAAGGTAAAGAAAACATGGAATAGTCTTTCAATTTACATAGAGAGTAAAAATGCAGTGAGTTTTTAAATAGCAGGTAGAATAGTTGCAAAACCACTAAAATACAGCATATAAACATAAGCTTTTGGACATGGGCACCATAAATGGACACAATAAATAAATTTTTCAAGAACATTCTAATACTTAGAAACTGTGCTTATTGAGAACTAAAGCATATGTATTTTTAAGAAAGGACATGATACCACTAACATCCCCACAGAAATTAGGTTGTCCAGAATTAAGAGGATTTCAACTGAGAGTATTTTATCAATTGTAAAATAAGAAGCAACAACATTAATGAGGAAAAATTGTTTATGGGAAATGTTTGAGAGAAACCATGTCCATTGGCTGTAATGTTATGTTAAACAGAAATGAAATATATTAAATATAAATTGGACATGGGTGCACAAATTAATTTGAGATCTGCAAATGGTTTGAAGAGAAAAACCTAATGAAATAGAAAATAGACAGCAAATCTTCTCTCTTATCCTGGGAAGATAATTCCTAATAGGAGTATACATGAACTATACATAGAGGTAAAACAAAAAGACCTGACAGGTTAGTTATTGGAATTGTGTCAGAAACAGGATATCTACATTGAAGTGGAAGCATAACAGATTGCAAGTTCCTATGAAAGAACTGATATTGTATGAAACATGAAAATGGAAATGACAAGAAAAAACATGAAAACTAATGTGTAGAAGTGGTAAAGAAGCATCCAAATCATTATAAACATCCAAATACCATAAACAAAATTTGAAGTGAAATAACACAGATACGGTTAATTTGGGCATTTTAAATTAAATAGATAAAAGAAAGAAATATGTTAGTCGGGTGATGCAGAGACTATATACTCGAGACTACACAGACTTAGGTCATCTCGCTGAGTAGAAGCAACTTCAATGTTTTTTTTAGATGATTGCTGCCTGTCAATGCATAAGAGCAAGATACCCACTCTCATCATCTGAAGTGGTCAGCTTCACCACAAGAGACAATGTGGGCTTTCCTCACAGAGGTGCTGGAGGCAAGCTGAATGAATTAGAAGGATTTACATCCTCGCTGGCAGGTCATTCCCAAAATAGTCCCAAAATAATACTCCCCCTTATTTATCAATCCCACAATCTTTCTCCGTATCTATTTGGTATCTCCTTGCAGCAGCAAGAAATGTTCAGACAACACAGGTTTGAGAGCAGATAGTATTTTCATGATGCAAACTTTGCCTTCCCCTTCATCTAGGATGGCCTAGTGTTTGGAGAAAGTCAACCCATGAACGATGAACCTAAATGTAATACAGATAATGCTGATGGTAAGGGAAAAATCACTTTGAGAATCATGGAATCATATAATGGTGGGGAATGGAAGGTACATTTAAAGTTCATTTCAAACAATTTCTTTTGGCTAAATATATATAATTTACTCTTCCTCAGTTCATTCTGTAACTTTACCCATGCTGAGTTCCATGTTACCATAGCTCTACTGGTAATTTTTAAAACAACATTATGTACCAGGACACAACATTTTTTGTTGTTAATGGAATGACTTGCACAGAAGTACAAACCAGCATAAATGTCATCATCATTCAACCCTGATGCAAGATGCATTTCCTTTAAATTATGTTGCAGATGACAAGTACCAAAGCACAGATATCTTTCCAAAGCAAATTGAAACAAACAAAAAAAATAATCCGGTCAAAAAAAAAAGTTACACACCATATGTCACAGAAGGAGCAAACCAGACATGATATATGGTAGGCATATGCCAGAAAGTTCTCAGTGCAGCAACAGCAGTTGAATAGAATCACACACTTGAAAGCCACTGCAAACTGCAAAATACTTTTGATTTCATGTAAGTAAAATACCCTCTGTCTGCCTCTGGTCTACTTCTTCAATAGAAGGAATGGTGTAAATCATTAGTCACATTTCAATACAGTGAAGAAACAGGCTCTTCTAACAGTAGGCACTCATATTTTCTTTACATCTCTCAAAATTACTAAAGGGTACAAGAATAGAAGTTTTTATTTCTTTCTCTGCATACATAAAAATTGATTTTATTTCTATATGATATAATAAATTTGTATAGTAAATAGTTTATGTGCCCTTTTATTACTTAATGTTTTACTTTCCAGATTATTTGGTTGGTGATTGACTAGCACGATTACATACAGAGCTACTAAATCAGCTGTTTAGTAAGGTTTTGGAAGTTTATTAGTCTCCTCAGTATTAAAACATTTGCATAAATATGAAAGTACAATGACTTCCAACATTTAGGGAGAAAGTAAGGTATTCAGACTTTCTAGACAAAGAAGATAGTAGCTCAGTAATCCACTGAATTACATTTATCAAGTGAAAAATATGGAAAAGAAAAGACAGTGAATAAACATTTTGCATTCAGGAGCAAATACTTGAGTGTTAAATTACATTATTTTTACTGGAAGAAAATTAGCAACCAGCTCAGAAAACTGTATTAAGAAGTCTGTGTATATAAATGTATAAAATTCACCTCTTTCTTTTGCTCTGACACAGAGCACTAGTTATCCATATCTTAGTCTTGACATATATTATTTCTATTAATGTAATAAAAATGTCTATAATGTTTTGCTCTCTCTTTTTCATGTATTCCCTACAATGAACCACTGGTGGGCAGCAGGCAAGTGCAGTGTGGTTGAGAGGCATTGCAAGATAAAAATGAAACTTTACAGTCAATACAAAAAGTTATGTAGGATAAGGAAGGTCTTGCTCTCAGATATTCTGCTTCAAAAATTCAGGATATTGCTTTCTAAAATTCAGACTGGCCACTGAAGTAATTCAGAAAACATCAGAAAAAGACACTGAAACAATAACATTCAAAGTAAAATAAGAGTGATTTTAGTCACTTCAGATGGCAAAGTGCCTTCTGTTTTTAAAGGTATTTCCACAAAAAATGTAGGTGTCATGCGTTGGCACCAAATAATTGCAAGAGTGGTCAGAACTTTTTGTCACATCTTAAAAATTTAGAGGTGCAGGAGAAATCAGAAAAGGAAAAACATTTAAAAGTTGTATTAATTCAAGGGAAAATAGTAAGAGATAAAATTCATTGGCATACCAAACATTGCTCTCAAGAAAAGTGGGGAAAACTCATTTAGATGCTGAAGTGATGTATGACATCAGGGAACCATTTGTCTGTATGTTTAAATGGATATCTCCTAGAATTCTGGGAGGTTTTACTTGCACATTGAAAAGAAGTCCTGTATTTGAAAGGGACTGCTAGGCACCCAGCAATGTCCCAAAGTCAACAGTAGCAATTACGTTATCTAACTCATACTATAAATAGTTATTAATTATTGTTAATTCCTTTTAACTTATAGTTACTGTTATTATTGTTGCTACTGATTTGGATAGAACTGCACTTGGAGTGAAAGAAGCTTTCCTCTTCCCATTCTCTTGCATTCTTGTTCCTCAGTTTTGTCACTGATGCTGATGTTAACTTCTCCTACTCCAGCGTATTTCAGTAAAACCCAAAAACCTTCTTGAGCCACATGCATCAGAGTGGAACGGAGATGTCATGTGTCATATGACTACCTGTTAAACCTAAGGTACTCTTGTTGTCGATATGCTGATTCTGACTGTGTTTTATTTAAAAATGTAAAACTCTGTCTCTAAAATCTATTAGTATAATAAACACATGTCAATACCTTTAAAAACACTCATTTCCCAAATTTAAGCAAAAATCTGTTATAGCTGTGTGATGATGATCCCTTCTGCAGCTATTTCATTATGCAGTTCTCTTTTACTCTTCCTCTTCCATCCTTAGATCAGGTGCAATGGAGACAGACCTCTCAACTGCATTTTAAGGATAAAGATATAGCTGTGTAGCCCTTTAGAAGGACCCTCAACAGGTTGGACATGGGCAGAGAAGAACTGTCTGAAGTTCAACAAAGGCAAATGCAGGGTCATGCACCTGAGGAATAATAACCCCATTCACAAGTTCAGGCTGGGGGCTGACCCACAGGAAAACAGATCTGCGGAGAAGGAGATGGGGGTCTTGGTGGACAACAAGCTGTCCGTGAGCCAGCTGTGTGTACTGGGGGCCACAAAGGGCAATGGTATCCTGGGGTGCATCAGGAAGAGCAGTGCCAGCAGTGTCCTGTACCTCTGGACAGGTGGCAATTAACACATCATTTTCCTTTGCTGTCTGGATATTTAACAGTATCTCTGTCTTCCCATCTCATGAAGCGTGGAGAGAATTAATCACAGTTGGTTAAAATCAGCAGAGGAATTCAAAATATTGGGAGATAGAGGAGAGAGAAATAGGCAGACAGTTGCACATCAAATCCCCTATGAAATTCAGAAAGCTTGATAACAGGCATAAATCAAGAAAATGTCATAGTGGTGCGATGAATGTTTCCATTGTGGAAACTCAAGCGATGGGAAGGTCTTGATAAGTGCACTTTCTGGAGACCATTTCTTGGCTCTCTTGCTCTGGTTCCCACAAAGCTAGATCCAGTTCTAGGTCAAGGCCTTGTACTTATACAGATAGGATTTCTGATTTTTGAGAAGAGTTGAAAAAATTCAAATCATTTCTTGGAAATGCACTTGGCCATGCAGTACTTTAAAAATCAAAGGAGAGTATACAGTGAGCAAGCCTCTGACGCTCTGAATCTGCACAAAAACTGCAAATAAATTGTCATGGAGAAGAGTCTTTTCTTAACCCTTGGAAGATTTCTGTTAGATTCTATATCAATCTGTCAGTGAAAATAATTGAGGGATGAAAACTGCTTGAGGAAAAAGAAAAAACAGGGCATCATTTCAGGAAGAAAAGGTGGGAAATCTAAAGGATAGATGTTATTGTTATTGTCTGCCATGAATGGGAACATTAAGAGGACTATATGCTTAAAGCAGACATATATGAATACTTTTTGTGGGAGCAGTATAATTTATAAACTTTCCCACCACCTGCTCCCCATTTTCAGCTCATAACACACATGCCTGTTATTCAGGTTCTCCTTGCAGACATAAGATTAGATCTCTTATGCAGACAAGGGGCTTTGACCTAACTGTATTTGTTTCTTCTTGGTTCTTCAAGATGGGGCAGTTCTATGTCGCTTTTTACAAGAGGGTAGAGGTCCAGGCAACATGAGTGCATGTTCTCTTGTTCTCCCTATTTGTCTTAATTCTGGCAGTGAGAGTTATGACCTGCTTATTCACCATTACATTCATGCCATCCTATCCCTCCATATTAGCAGGTTCTTTCTGGTGTAAGTTGTGCCTGATTCTAGTCTGAGACCGAGAATAGCTTTCAGACTTAAATGAAGAAGGAAATTCCTAAAAAAATCTTAAAAATTTAAAATCAACAATAAAGAAACTTATCTAAACCGAAATACCTACAAGTAAATTACATGACTGAATAATTTGACTAAGTAAAAAAAATATGCTAATAAAATGCTTACTATCACAGTCTTGAATTTAAAATGTATATGAAATATATTTTAAAAAAAAACAAAACACAGGAATAATATTAGTTTATAATTATATAGTGATATGTAATTCTTCATTCTAAAGATACAAAAACCACTTTTACAAAAAATGTGTAAAAAATGGTGAAATGAAGCTATGTGTAGGTTTCAGGATTATATTTCAGGATATACAGCACTATTCACAATATACTTGCAGAGACAACAATAGAAGGAAAGAAAGAAAAGGTTTGAGAAAAAAAGTAGCAAGTGGGAAAAAAGCACACAGTAAAGATAAATGTACAGATGTAATTTAGAGAAGTCAATGACCAAGGGATAACCTTCTTCATATTGCCCTAAAAAGATCCCTTAAAAGGAGTTAGATAAGAATTAATTAGAGAGAAATAATGCATTAATGCAAATGATCGCTTAGTAATGTACATATACAACCCAAAAAAATTTGCACTGTAAACAGACAAAACAAATGTTGAATGCAATTGATATGAGTGGGATTTAAAACATGATGGTATCTAGTTGCACTTTTGCAAAAGCTGGGCAAAAAGGTTATCCTATTCACAGTAAAAGAAGGAAAACTTTTCAATGCTGTATTTGTTGCTGTCTTCATAAATCAAAAGGCTGCTATCCACACAGCTTTTTTGGGCCTCAGAAACCAATGTTCTTTAGGATCAATGACTCATTTAGGCTTGGGTGGACGTCTGACTCAGTTTCTTAAGTATTTTTTATTTACTATGTATGATCATCTTGGATATCTAATGTTATTTCTGCTCCTGAACCGAAATCTCTCACAAATTTAGTAAAGGATGCAATGAACACCAGCACAATTCTTCTTAAAATATGATATCAATTATTTTGAGCTGTTTCTTGCAGTATTAGGAGTCATGACTCCATATATACAAAAATACATTAAACTGTATTTTCACTCAATAAGAGCATGGCATATAGCAGATATGCTGTGAGGGAGGTTTAAGTAGGTTTCATTAATTATTTTGATATACTTAAGAAGAACATTAAAAATAGAACTGTGATATTACTAACTGGCCAATATAGTATATGAATACATATTCCAAAACTGAAATAAATAAACATTGTCAAGTTCTGTCTCCTATTACTAAAACTGTCACATAAAATACTTTATGTAGACTGAAAAAGATTTATCTTAAAATATATATATTGTTTTAAGTTTAGTGACCCAATTCTGCTACAGAGTTACTGTTTCCAACCTCTTCAGTACAAAACTTCTCTCTAGTTTGTAGCCTTATAGATCATTGACAGGGGACAATTCGGGGACAACATCCTTTATTGCACCTGACTCTTCTCCTTTCCCAGTGTTTATCTCCACCCCTTGATATGTTTATGCACAACAGTTATAATTCTTCCTTTTGCTAGACTACACACATCAAGCTTATCTTGAGTTCTGTTATGCTGCAGGTCCAACATTTCCCTGATCATCATTGTATATGTTTTAATATCAATATTTTTTCTCTTGAACATGGCCATTCTGAAGTATACACAGAGTTTGTGGAAGAGAGTCTATCTAAATTCTTATATTTGCCTTTTACTGATGAAATGGGCATGGAGGAAACCTCTCAAGATACACTGCAGGGAAATTTTGCAAGTGTGTATCATGCTTGCAAGCTATTAATGTGATCAAGTATTGCACTCGTATATTTCTTGCCCTCTATTATTTCCAACTGTTGAATTAAAAGGTTATGGAAATTCTTCATATTACTACTCTGAAAGCAGTAGTTTACATTCCATAATATTATTTCTTTCTATTTCCATTACTTCCAGTCTCAAGGTATTTGAGTTCTTCCTGTATGCCAGTTTAATCCATCATGATGACAGCACCTCATGCCATCAGCATATTTTCCCATTTTAACATATTTTCTTTTATAATGAAAGCAGTCAATAAGATCTGCAGTTAAAGAAACTCCCTCCAGCTTCAAAGGTTCTTCTTTTTCATTCTCGGTGTCTACCACAGTGAATCAATTAATCTCAAGTCTTCTCAAAGTCTTAGGTCTTCTCAGTGTCAGTATAAAGCTCTGGTGCCTTTACTTTCATTTTGCTGCATTTTTTCCTTTAAATAAGTGATTTTCCCTTACCAGTCCCTTAGGAAGTCTTCTTTAACTTCTGAGCTCAAAATTGTCTCACCTATATTAGGTCAGTGACATGATATTATTTTTAAGGGTGCCATATTTCTCTCCATAATTTCTATTTAAATTTAGAAAAAGAATCTGCCTCTGGCCCTGATGGTTGTGAAAAAAAAAAAAATGAACTGAATGCAGAGACATTTGTCTTAGTCTGAAATCTTATAACAAATTCTTTAGGACACTAAATTACTATCTCCTTTTGGTCTAGTAGATACTAGACAAGTGTCTTGCTATCATGATTTAAATGCCATCATTGTTACAATCATAAAATTACCTCTGCTGAATGTACAGACAAGGAAGAGAACAGATTGTGTTATGAAGGACTCATGTGTGGTGCTCAGCCTGATGCCACTTGTGGATGATGTTCAGAAGAATGTCAGCACATGTTCCATTTCCTGATCCCTAGGAAAAAGCTAGAGGAAGGAAAAGCCAGTAGGAATACTTTGCAGAGTTCACTGCTGTATATATGCCTACACAAATTTTCCCCAGATCAGCATTCTATATGACATTCACACCCAGCGAATAGTCATTGCTGAATAATTTTTTATTATTTTTCTTTACAGTGAGATTGGAAATAGTCTCCTTTGAAAAATTCACAAGGCTCTGAGCCCATCTGTGTATGGTACCCATACCTTGAACCATACTTGTTGAGTAGGAGCAAGGCTCAGGAGCCTAGCAAAGTGCATACTATCATCTTCTAACATCAGTAAACAGTGACAGCTCAAGTAGTTAAAATTTAGCTTGTGGATAAAACTTGGGAAGGTATACTGCTTTCATCCAGTCATCTCAGACTCCAGCCCTCATGAGCACATGGCCTGTAGAACAGCTCTGGCTTTCTCTCCCAGGATAATAATATGAGTCAGAACTGCCTTTCATACAAGAGAGTGGGATGCATCATTATTTGAGCAGAAAAAAGCTAATACTTTTTCCTCTTCGTTAGGGTTTTTTTTTTTTTGGTTGGAGTTTTTGTTTTTTGGGGTTTTTTGTGGTTGATGTTTTGGGGCTATTTTAATGAGGAGAAAAAAAAATAAGACAAAGTATTTACAGACTTACCTAATTCATTGAGTTATGTTTTATGGCAGCATTTCACTGTGGATGAAAAATCAAGATTAAGAAATTGTGAACGTAGTTAAATTTGGCACCAGCTGATAAAATTCCACTTGCTTCTGAATGTATATTTTTTCCATTCTGTTTTGTCAATGAATGCCAGATGTAGAAAGCACAGTGGACCAAACTGAGATTATGACAACAAGAGTAGCGAACACAGAATTGTTAATTTCTGTACCACATATAACTCTGATTGAGTAAAGTGCATTTTCTAGCAACTGAACTTCGATATATACAACTTTTTTTAGGTAAAATATATAGATATTTTCTCATATATAATGAAACTATTTTATCATGATGCAAAATTTAATAGTAAACTAGTTCCAGCCCAATAATTCCTTCTTCTCTAAAGATGCCAGTTTTTAACTCACTTAACACCTAATTAAATAATGTTCCCTAGCTTGGCAAAAGACTAATACCAAGAATATTTTGCAAGAGATTTCTTATGATAATGAGATCTGAAAGTGATTAATTTAGAGACATACATAAACACTTCCAGTCTATCGTGAACTATCATATTACTGTATACAGATTAAGGGAATTATATCAAATTTGCATTACAAGTGCAATCATGCGTATCACAACTTTTCCCTCTTGTTTTTCTGGGGTGTGAGAGAAGAGATACTACAACTTTTTTCTTGCTGATACCTGGTTAGACATTTCTTTATATTCCTACTAACACTTTTGTTACACTATTTTAAACCAAATCAGTGAAACATCTGAACTGGAATAATTCCACTTCCTCTTCAAGTCTGACTGCCACATTAATACAGAAAGAAAATACATATGTCCTCTTTCTCAGATATTATATTTTGATTCTATATTATTAGACTACTTTGCACACAGACAGCAATGATGCATTAAATCTTATACAGTCTAATGTATCATAAAAAATAGTGCTGTGTACTTTTTACATCTCAGTGTCATCATTATTCAAGCTGCATAAAAAGGAAGTACTTCAGTTTAGGAATTGTTATTCTCTAGTTCCATCTCAGCTAGAGTCTTATATGTCCTAATTTTCTAAGGCTCACCTGCACTAGCAAAGAGTCCAACACCAGAAATGCAAACCTACTCAACAAAAAAATCTGTGCTGAAAACATGAATCGGTGCATGAAGACATCCTACAGATAGTTTGGGGTCATTTCTTTAGGTAAGCTCTGTGACTACTGAGTATTAGTGGTTGCAGCTTGTGAGTTACACTCCTAGAGTGGACCTTCTGGTTTAGTTTTATCCAACATCTAGCCCATGTGTTCTGACATATGTGCCCAAACATGGTAAATGATAAGGACATTGAAGATTCATTTCTGATCCACAGCAAAATTTTAGTTTGACATAACTTAAGTCATAAAAAGCTGTAAGGAACAGCAAAGGATAAAACATTTAAGCACTTAAAAATGGATACCTGTTAAAGAAATTATTAAAATACTTGTAATAATCACATGATCTATTTGTTATTGAACATCTGTGATGAGTCTGTTTTCTTCAAAAGGACTTTGTATGATTCGAATAAATATTTCCTTCCTAAACAGAAAGAAAAATTGAGTTAATCTGAGGTATTCTAAGTTTAAATATATATATATTTACTCTTAAAAAATAAACAGATGTTATGTAAATTCACCCTAATTGTTAGCTTATTCCTGATCAGACTGCTGAGAGTCTAATCTAAGGAAAAAAATATACTGTTAAAAATTGTTAATTCAATACTTAAACCTGACAGTGATGACCAGTTAAATTTTATCTTTAATATATATGTCTTAAACAAAGTAAATCTTGCAGTTCATCTGTTATCTCTGCTGAAGAATTAATATATGTCACAAGTTCTCCTGCCTAAACTCATGTGCATATGTGTGTTTCCTTTGTGAGGAGCAGTGTATCAAATTAGACTTCCATAATAAGCTTTCTTGTAACCTGTGCTAACAGCGGAATAGTTAGCAATGTGCTAAGAAAAGCATTTTTAAAAGCACCTAACAGCCTAGTAGAGGAATATAATTCTGAAGATCTAAAAATGTCATGATGTTTTTAGAATCCCCACTATCCCTCTTTCTGCTGATGCAGTTTAAATCACTGAATAACAAAGCTACTGATGCCTCTGTGAGTCTCCAGTATTGTTTCCTGCTTGAAACTTGACTAACAACCAACAATGGAGCAGATCAGCCTTACCTTTGTACAACAGAGTCTTGTTAACTCCTTAGGAGGGAGACTTTGCACTTGCACTAGTTTCTGGGCCCCCCTTCAAGCCATGCAAAGAACGTTCTGTGGCTGGTGTGATGCCATCTGGGCCAGTGCTCTGCAGAGCTTGCTCTGACTGCTTTTGCCTGTTGTACAGTATCTTCGATCATATTGATTACACCTTAGTCCTCCACTATCATTGCTGATAGTTCATTGTCCACTGCATTGTTGCCTCCCTAAGGCTAGAATTCTGTCTCTTACCTGAAAGATGGTGCGGGACACCTAACTAATTTTCCCACCTTTTATTAGATTATGAGACTTTCTGCAGTTGGATCTACTGCTGTAATTACTGAACCATGGCAGGGTTCCAGGAGCCTGCTTTAGAAACTTCAAGGAACTGAGTACTACTACATATTGAAGACAGGTCCTCAAGCAATCCATAATCAATCTTTCCTACAAAAACATAGACTTCTAACTTCAATTTATCTAGGTTCAAATTCTAATGACTCAACATCCAAAAGACATTAGATTGACAAAAAGGTTTTTTAAATACTTTAAATAAATGTTTATAAAATACATTCCTGTTAGGAAAACAAGGGTGGCTTCTCCTTACTTCAGTATTATAGTCTTACTTTCTATCAGGTGACAGGCAGAGGGATTTAAACAGAGCTACCCAAGTATTGGTTTCTGGCCTGAATGGTGTACTAGTAAGTTTTGGAAGAGTCTAGAAAGAAGCTTGGCTACAGAACATTTAAGAATCACAGTGGTATTTTGGCTTTACACATACAAATTACAGAAGTACATACAATCAGCTGTGAAAAACATTCCATTTCTCTGATATAAATGAAATAGCAAGAAGGAAAAAAATACAACTTCTTCCTTTCCCACAAAAACTATAAGGCATGATGCCAAAAGGCTGTAAGGATTTTATTGCTTAAATAATAACTGGCTGCAGGCATCTGGACTCTGCAACATGATTATTCTGATGCAAAGCCAACAACTTTTTTTCTGAAAAGCTAGGAGAAACTCATCCTTCTACTAATGAAGCAGTTAACTGCCCTCTGCTTAGAATAGTCATAAAATGCTAATTTACACAAGGTCATGAGAAAGCAGTACAGCAGAGCCCTGTAGGCTTCCATGTCATATCAATAAGGACAATTGAGCCTCTTCCCTAACCAAGCAGCCTCTCCCCTAAGTGTCACTGAGTTTGATTTGTTCCAACACAGGCATGGGGTTGTGGGTTTCTTCCTGACTGCAGCCTTGCTAACATGTTTGCAGTGTCAGGAAAATGTTTCCATTTCCATCCTAACATCAAAAGATGAGGTTTAAAAGCAATTTTTAGAATGAAAATTTAAACATAATCCAGGACTCCTAACAGCCTAGTATGGGTATAAGTTTCTGCCTTAACCTAGCCAAACTCTGAGTAAAACCAAATACTTCCATAAAGAACTATACCAATCAAGTATTTACCACTGGCATCTTGTGAAGGATGTCTGGTCATATTTTAAACAGCCACAGAAAACCTCTCCTGTATGTAAACGTATTTCAACTTCACAACAAGGTAGACCTCAGTTTGTAGATAAAATTTGGCGCAGTGCACTGACCTATTTTCTTTCAGTACAAGTCCCACGGCAGAAAAATCTGATGCAGGATAAAATGGGCGCAGAGAGATTTTATTACTGACTCACTTTTTTTTAATAGAATTCCACATTAACCAGGCTGGCAATATTCAAAGTTAAGGAAACACCCTTTCAAGTCAGGTTGTGTTTCACTACTTCTGCCTTTAGATGCTGGTCATAATGAACCTCTAACTTCTGTTTGTGCGAGGAACATCTTTTAGCACAAGCTGCTTATCAAAGTGAGTGACCTGGAGACCTTTACAGACTGAAGCAATCCCACTGACTGAAAAGAGGCACCGTAAGTGGTACAGCCACTGATCATAGCATTGTTTCTGAAACAGCTAATCAGTGTTTTCCCTGTCCTAAAGTGCTCATACCATGAAAGACCAAGCCTTTGAAGTCATAGCTTAGACATTTACACTATCCTGAACTATTATCTATGTATCTATCCATCTGCAACCTGGGTTACAGCAACAAAACTACAGCCAGTAGGCCAAGGCAAGATATTTTTCTTCTTTACTCAGCAGACACCTGCATGATCTAGAATACTGAGTCCAGGTTTGGGCTTAGAAAATAAATATGTTGATCAAATGAAGTAGGTATGGCATGGTGGTCAGGCCAAGATGGTCAGAAGCTGGAGCACTGACCCTTTAAGGAGAGCCTGGGGCAATAGGCTTTGTTCAGTTTGGGAAAGAGACAGCTTTAAGGGGAGTCAATACTAACTCTAGCTCCATCATTTAAGAGTAGCTTTTTGAGAGGATCAACCCAGACTCTCCTCAGTGGCAAACAGTGGGAGGACGAGCGTCAAAGGTATAAGCCGAAACAGGACAGGTTCAGTGAAGCAGAGATTGTGCAAGCCTAATCCTTGAGCATTTCAAAGTTTATAAGACCACCTAATGCCTGACCTCATAGTTGACTTTGCTTTGAGCAGGAGATGGGACTTGAGCCCTCCTGAGGTGCATTATCCTGTGAACCTACCATCTGTGACTCGATTTAGGTTTTACAGCTTCATCTTACTACCTCTGGAAAAAGAGTGGAATAATTACACATGAAACTGTATTCTAAGCCATAATGGTTAAAGCTACATTGTTCACAAAGGGTTTCTTCATAAGACTAAATGTAGGTTCTAAAAAAAACCAGCTGATACATCTGTTAAAGATGTAAGATGCTATATTCTCTTTAATATTCAGATTTAATTGCAGCTTTGACCAACTTTTCTGTTACCAAACTGAATTCCTGGTTTATATATCAAAAGTTGTGTACAAACTCAAACATCATCACAGATGGTGAGTATGTTTTTGTGACCATTTGTAATGTGATAGTTTGAGGGTCACTCCACAGGAAGTGGGCATCTGGAATGGCCATTAAGGTTTGTCAAAATTATTACACATCTTCAAATGATGGTAGGAATGGGTGGGTTAAAACTTAACCTCAGTAATAAGATCCATCCATAATTGGCAGAGACTGTAACAATATCCCAGCTGTGCCAAACCAAGAGTAAGAAACCTCCACAGTGCCAAAATAAAAGCTTGCTGGGGATCTTCTCTCAGATGGGGAAGTCCTGAATCAGGAATGATGTGAAGGAAACTGAGTAGCAATAGCAAAATAAAGAAGGTCTTTCCATAAATAAAGACTGACCAAGACATATGACAGAGAAAGCAGGAATATATAGTCAGTTTTCAACATGGATAGAAGCAATTTTTGGAATTCAAAAGGGTCAGTACAGGGACTGTGTTGATAAATCTGTTCAGATTTGGCATGGAGCAGAGGGTAAGCTCTGATGTGACTTGTGGTTTTCTGATTCCTTCTGTGTCATGGGAAGCAGGCGGCACTAGCTCTGCTTCCTCTTCTAACAGCTGACGGAAGACAGAATTCTGTCACTCATGCTATGGTCTTATCCAGTAAGACTCTTAGTAAGACTCTACATCATGCAAAAGGACAAACTATAGGAGACAAAACCAACTTTAAACTCTTGCAGACCCAGAACAGAAGAGTAATAATATGGAAAAGATTGTCAGGTGTGTATGCTTCTGCATATTAATATTTTAATGCATGCTGCTTTGCAGTATTGGCAGCCTTTCTACTTTAGCTACACAAAATGGTTTCTGCTGGTAATTACAAAATAATATAATCCAAGAACACAGAAACCTTTTTAAACAACTTATTAAAAACAACAACAATAAAATTTCTCAGAGAACTAAAACTGTAGGTCAAACCCCATCCAGTTAATAGACAGAGATTGCAGAAGATAGTTGCCTTCTCTGAAGACAAAAGAGGTGTCTCCATTGTCTGCTATGTTTGGGACAGCAAAGAGAGAAAAAAGTAAAGATAGTAGCAGTAGCAAATGAGGTTGCAAGTAGCATGTTAAGCAGTGAGCAGCACCATCAAACTGGTGTTGAGACACAAAAGAAGAATTCTGTCAGCATTCTAATGCCATTTCTTTGGATGTCTTAAGTGAAGCCATCCAAACCTCCCCTAGAGCAATACTCTGCCCTCACAGTACTGGGTTTCAGTGTTTTCCAACACAGTGAGGTAAGCAAGAAAGTGCAAATATTTTCAGACTCTGAACACAGATATGCCAGGAGAACTCTTATTGCAAACCTGACCCCAGAGATGTCATCAGCAATGAACATTTCAGTGGGTTTTGTCTCAGCAGCCACTCTAGTTTGATTATTCCTTTTCTACAAATATGGGGGAAAAAAAGATCACCAGTTTATTGCATGCTATTACTGTTAAATAACAGTAATAAAAAAGCCACATCTCATTTTTTAATACTATATCTTTTGTACACCTGTTACAATACTGGGAAACTGAAGGGCTTAATCTTTGATATTACATATTTACAAGCCTTGCAGATCAAACTCAAATGGTATTTCAACTGTACTTTACCTAGAGCTAGAAACGTCTAGGCAGATAGCCCAGAGCATATTTAGAGCTGCCCCGCAGTCAGTGAGACACATAAAGTGAATATACGATGTCAAAATACTGTAAAAAATAAGTCAGCTAGAATATAATTGGCTTGGATCATAGGTCTACAGGGCTAAGACATCCAAGCCATTGGTAAATTACACAGACATTTTTACTTGATTTCCTGTTTTTTCAGCTCTGAAGTGATAATTCTGGTGAAGATGATAAAGACTGTTGAGGAGATTTTATTTAATACAGATGGACATGTTAATGCAGAGTGATCTACCCATCCCTCCAATTAGCCTACTAGGTGCAGCTTGATATAAAGCAGAGACTGGAGCCCTGAGGACATAAAGACAGGGAGAGCAACATAGCTCAGCATGTTTTCAGGAAATCCAATTATTTGTCTGAAGCTTTGAATTCAAAAGTGGATTCAGAAAGTCCTAAAGCAATTATGATTTGCACTGAAAGAGACTGGCTAAAGCCAGCAGCTAAACGCTTGTATTGTTTTTGGCTTGTGTGCTCCATTTATACAGTAAGGCCCTTTAGCACAATCACTTCAGCATGTAACTGAAATGAGTTTAGTTTTCAATAGGATTCTTCTTTCAAATAAGTTGATAAGAAACATACCAGTTTTCTTATTTTTAGTACAGACAGAAGGGCTCAGAAACAATTCTGGATTTCAAAAAAAATTACTTGAAAACTCCTAGGAGCTTTAAAGACAGTGTTGTGTTAAGTATCTTGCACAAGATGAACATTGCCTGGGTGCCTACCCTCCAGTTAGTCTATTACTCCTGATCTGAGGCAGGAAACGTATCAACAAGATATGTGAATACTTTATGTTTGATATGTTTGCTAGATATTTTGGTGAATGAAAAATGTAATGCTATTCTATGCTTTTAATGCTTTCACAACCACCCAGTGAAAATGTACCTACTAATTTGGCTACTTAAATATCCATACTTATGTATGTTATATACGTAGTCTCTACATATTACAACCTTAAACCACTTTAGTAATGGTATCAAGAGATGCCTGTAATAATTCTAAAGGAACTGAGATATGGAAAAAATATCTTTTGAGATTTTATATATTTAGCTCTTGAATAGACACTGACCTTGAACATATTTATGTAAAATCACCATACTCGTATTTTATGTGTGCATGAATTTCTGTCTTTCCTTTACATCTTGGTAATGAACACTATGTCTGTAATTTGTTTTCAAAAGTCACCTAATATAACAAAAGAAGATCTGTGAGGCATCTGTAACACTTGGAATTTTATTTTTTACATTTAATGAATACATTGTTTAATAGTCAGTTGTAAGCTAATTTGTCTCAATTTCAGAGCCCCTTTAGAGATTATAGTGGAAGAATAATGTGCATTTTTAGTTGCATTCTTCTAATTTTAAATCATTTACGTGTCTTTTCTTGAAGATAAAAATCTATTCTATAAAAAACAACATCCTGAGCTGTAGTTGCTATATACAAAGTCTTTTTTTTAAATAGCAGCAAAAATACCTCACAAGAAAAGTTGGCCCAAAACTGGGATTCCAATTTCACTGGAAGTTTCTTTTCAATTTAGTTTTGATCTGACCTGTAGTGGCTGTTTCCAATGTCCGTAGCCCAGGCAGACTCTGCAGGAATCCAGGCAGGGTTCTCTTTGAACTCTGTCTGGAGTTTGCTAAAACCTCATTGAATCCAAGATGTTTTAAATGAAAGACTTCAGACTATGAAGTAGCATTTTTTGACAAAACTTTGTTTCCTTTGATAATTTCTGAACACTTCTATTTACAACATGCTTTGATTGAAGACAGACTGTTATGATGAAATGACAGACATTTCATAATTATTCCCTTCCAAAGTCTTTTGGATGCCAGCCTCATCATAATTCACAGATGGGTCAGTCTACTTCTCTTTGACTCTGTGTTTTCAGTCACTTAATAAGAACCAATGTCTACTTGAGTAATCAGCTCATATTTTCATAGACTTCTAAAGCAAAATCACAGGGATAACCTTGTGACTAATTTCTGGGATTAGTTATCAGAAAAACTGAATTCTGGTCAGTCTTGATGAGAATACTGTGTCATGGGTTTTGGCCTGCCACAAAAATCCTCTAAGAATGTCTATATAAGCTTTTGTGATGGGTCTTCAGGCTGCTTTCAGCATTAGATCTCCAGTCCCAAGCAATAATCATCCTTCTCTACCATCCCAACAAGTTCCTTGTCTTTTCTGATTATTACGTAGGCCTGTTGTTCATTGATACGAAGTTTGGTTTTTGTCAGCATTAACAATCTGACACATAACTACCCCAGTGTGCCAGGGCAGTTACCCAGCCCTATCCCAAGTTGTTTTGATTGTTAGTGTGGAAAAAACAATGCTGTTAATCTTCTCCCTTGTATGTCAGCAGCTAACGACCAGCGTAACAGAAACTGTGTTGGAAAGTGCTCCAGGCACACCACCCCTCTGATTTAGCATCTCTGGGCAGCTGACCAGACTGGCTGAAGGATGGGATGATCCTGCTGTTAGTTAATTGTGCATATGTAAAAGTTAGAATCAGACTGTCAAGCTGCATAACTGCAATTAAGAAGTCAGGCTCCATATTCAGCAGTACTCATGGGGGATTTCTAAATTACGAAACACTCTTGCTAGTTAGTCTCCTTCCTGAAGTGTTTACAGGAGGCAAACATATATGTCAAGAGCTATACTTCCATACGCATACACTCATACAGATGCACACAGGCATAAGTGCAAATATCTGCACATAAATGACACATAAAGCCTTTGTGATGTTGTGAAGTCTGTAGTGGAACAATAATTCCAATATATGTAGTGTATTTTGAGCATTAAGACCTCTCCGATTCTTTAAATGTTTGAGAAATTTTTCACCTGCTCTGCATTCTTGCTATGCGTTGTGTCAGTCAGTGCTTCCAGCAAATATCTTTGTCTCCCTCCACTGGGTACCTACAGAAGATAGAGTCTGAACTTCCTTTATTAAGGAGGTGCTACATCCTTTACTCAAGCAGACATCGTGTGAAAAAAAAAAAAAAAGTTACAGTTCTTATGGGTATCGCAAGCATGGGCAATTTTTTCTATGTCATCCTCAATCAAAAAAACCAACACTTTCAGTTTTTAAGGAAAGTGTAAGGAAAAAGCACAGATTGCAAAAATAATAATAAATGAATGGACAATACATGAACAGTGTACACAATAGAGAATGCATTATGCTAGCTTAGCTTGTACCAAAATGTGGATTTTGTTAATAGAATATAACACATCTTATTTTAAAATGTAATATATTCCTACACACACTTACATACATATATACAAACAAAACCTTTTTTTTGAAAACTATTTCAAAAAATAAAAATATTCCAAAAAATCACTTCAAATACGTATAGATCATAAAGATGCTTTATAGGTGCTTTAAAATGAAATGTTCCTAGCCATTTTGAAGATTACAATATTGATTGTCAGACTGTGACATCAGAGAAGCAGAAGAGTCACTGGTGTAGAAATTTCTCTTCTCCAACTGGGACCATGAATAAAGCTTTTTTTGGAGAAACCTGTGATAAATATCCCTATTTTAATTGCATTTTTTTAGGAGGTTGCACCTTAATAATATTCAAGATGATGAAATTGCTTATCTGTCTTTATGAAAAGAAGATGTAAATAGACAGCACAGCACAGAAATCTGTACCAGTTGTTGCTTAAATTCCCTGGTGGAATTTAAGACAGAGCTGACCTATGAAGTCCTAAGTGGTTTGGTTTGGGGTATCTAAGTTCCTGTCTCTGTACATTATATTCCATTAGATTTGTTTTTTAAAGGCGTTTGAGGTAGAATTCTCCTTGGAAAACAAGATAAAGAAGTATTATGAGGGTGTTCTCCATTCATAGTCTTATTGAGCTGCAGGATTGTTTCATGATGTAACTGCAAAGTTTTGTTTGGATTTGTTGGTTTTTTTTCATATATCTTTCTAAGATGGAGATACTGTTTACCATAAGAAAAGTTTTAGGGTTTATGGCACAGTGTTGCCTTGGCAACAGTCTGTGTTGGAAAGCAATTTTTGACTGTGATTATTAAGTAATAAAGGCACTTGCAGAAAGCAAACAGTCCTTTAGGACTTTAAGAATTAGAATAAAGTTTATCTTGAATACATTTTATTGTTCCTTTTCTTATTCTCAATATTAAGTGTATATTTAGGGTAATAATAACGTAAAATTATCTATGAATTTTTGTAAATAAACTTCTTGGGAATGTCTTATCCAGTGAAGATGGTGTTGGACTGACTCCTTTGTGGCCATATGGAAAAAAATGAATAGGTATGTGTGACTCCACTGTTTACAGTAAACCAAAGTTGAATCTTTACAAATCAGGGTTTAATTTTTTTTCCCTCAAGTTAGACTTAAAATACCAGTAAAATCTACATTTCATGCATTTCCAACATCTGTACTTATAGAAATGACATCACGATGGCATTCACCAGAAGAATTGCCCTTTTGAACATTTAAAGGACAAGCCACGTAAAAGCACTCATGGTTTTATATTGCTGAGGAGGGCTGCTGAGGAGTAGGCAGGCCAACACCTGTTTAGTGGCACCTTATGGAGAAGCTTTTGTGGAAGTCTGTGCCCTGTGATTCCTTTTGGTTTCCCTTCTTCAATCACTGCTGTTGTTCACTGCTACCTTTCCCCCAGTTCAGCCCCCAGTGCCTTGAAGCTCACCTTGAGTTTTAATTTCCTTGTGTAGCTTATATCTTCATGTATTAAATTTTGAAACTTGTTTGTTCTTTCTTTTTTCTTGAAAGCTCCCTCTGTCATTTTAAGTATTATTGATTATGTTACAAGAAAATACCCCAAGAAAGCCGTTTGTGCATAAAAAAAGACTTTTATTAAAAGGCTATTACAGAGTGGCTGGAGAGCAGCCAGTTGGAAAGGGATCTGGGGGTAGTCATTGACGGGAAGCTGAACATGAGCCAGCAGTGCCTAGGTGGCAAGAAGGCCAATGGCACCCTGGCCTGCAACAAGAACAGTGTGGCCAGCAGCAGCAGGGAAGCGATCCTTCCCCTGTACTCAGCACTGGTGAGGCCACACCTGGAGTACTGTGTCCAGCTCTGGGCCCCTCAGTTCCAGAAGGACATTGAGGTGCTGGAGTGCATCCAGAGAAGAGCAGTGAGGCTGGTGAAGGGACTGGAGTACAAACCCTATAAGAAGAGACTGAGGGAATTGGAGTTGTTTAGCCTGGAGAAGAGGAGGCTCAGGGGAGACCTCATCACTCTCTACAACTACCTGAGAGGAGGTTGTAGCCAGGTGGGAGTCAGTCTCTTCTCCCAGGCAATCAGCAGTAGGACAAGAAGGCACGGGTTTAAGCTCTGCGAGGGGAGGTTTAGGTTAGATATTAGAAAAAAGTTCTTTACAGAGGGAGTGATCAGGCACTGGAATGGCCTGCCCACAGAGGTGGTGGATTCACCGTCCCTGGAGGTGAGGCTGGATGTGGCACTGAGTACCATGATCTAGTAATCACATTGGTAGTGGATGAAGGGTTGGACCTTATGATCTTGTAGGTCTCTTCCAACCCAGTTAATTCTATGATTCTATGATTTCTCCCAGTTTTCGGCTTTTAAAGTTAATTGTGTCTACAACAGGAGCTGTTCTGAGTTCCACTGCCTTAAGAATTGCTCTGGGTGGCCTATTGGCCTAGAGTGATAAGGATTTTATGTCTTGTGACATCAGGGATGCCAAAGACTTATGATATTCAGATCCCTGAGTTCCTGATCTGCTTAAAGATGGGGAAATAGCTGGCTAAGAACAAGACTCCAAGTGCTGATGTCTTATTTAAGGAACTGCTAAAACTAACTACTTACAGGTACCAAGGCAAAGGAAGAGTCTGTAGCACCTGGTCAAGCTATGTCTGAACACATTTGGAAAGAATGCAGGATATGCTTTGGGGACAAGAGCAGTCTCAAGGCCTGAGTAGATTTATAATGGCTTTTCCTGTTTTGCCTGTGGGTTCAGGAAACTATTTCTCTCCTTAATAGAATTTGGTGTCTGAGGAGGGGACTTATTTGTGGAAATGTCTGTCTGACTTCCCCTACACCAAGAGTTGGTAATACTGGATACTGAATAGGGAACCTGTAATGCCGGACACCAAACGATAAATAACTGAGGGATAGCCCATCCTTCTCTGGTGTTTGATATATCAGAAATCTCTGCCCAGAATCTTCTTATACACTTAGGCAAATTAGAGAGTTCATTCACAGAAGGTTTTATAGGTGTAGAAGTGGTAGTCATCTCCTGCTATTCATAGGACACAACAGTCAGTTCATTGCTATGTTTTGACTGTCAATCTCTGCCAAAGCACTTTTCAGCTCGCAATCCATATTTCTCAAGTGAAAGTCATAATTACTCACTTATGGGATTTGCTGAGGTAAGTGTTCTGTCATCCTGTTAGTGGAAACTATATTTTCAGAGAAAAATCAACGTTAGTGGGGTTGGAGGGAAAACATTCATTACTCTAACCCACTATACAAAACACTTAGATAGAAAGAAGTCATCTGAGTTCTCGTTCCTGATCCAACGATTCTTGAGTTACACTGTACCCTGGAGCTTGAAGTCACCCAGCCCCAGGGACAGTTAAATTGGACTCAGGCTCCAAAGTCCTGCAGGTCTCCTTCTTTGCCCTCTGGACAAAGAGCAGTGTACCTGTTGTGCTAGTCCTTAGAGTTGTGATGTCTGCGTTCTTCCCTGTGGCAGGCTGCAAGGAGGAACAATCTGGGTAAGAATCAGCTTTCCCTCTTTTATGGGAACTGCACCTAAACCAGCAAGTACTGAAAATCCATGGACTTAATGAAAGACATTGCCAACTATCATAGTACATTGAATCAGAATGCACAGAACATTGTTTAAACTCAATTCCCTTTGGGTTTGTGTTCCTTTTTTTCCTTCCTTTTTTTTCCCTAAAGAAAGATGCATTCCCATTTGATGATTTGTCCTTCAAAACATGCTGTTTCTTCACCAAATATAGTTTTCAAACAAAATGCAACATTTCTTTGGTTAGCTATTTCAATTAATTTTTGTTCATGTGGTTGTATTGCGTAAAATATATTTTGATCCTTAATTTTTGCATTAGTGTACCGGAGATAAAGAATGGCTTATTTTTTAGTGATTAGATTACTGTTTCTTCTTCTCCTTCCTACCCAGGATTCATACCATCACATATTGATGAAAACCATCATGGAATTAAAAGTGCATAAAAATAGAATTACTGCATTTTTTTTCTAGTTAAGATGTACTTTATTCTATGGGAAAATATTAAAACATTCATATATTTTTAAAATGGAATTATTTACTGCAGTTTGTAAACAGTTTCTTTACATTTTACTGTTTTCCATGGATAAAATTAAAAAAAAAAAAAAATCAAGTGCTTTATGGGAACTTCAGAAGCACTTATCCTCCTTTCCTTCTTCATGGTATAAGTGGCTACTGGAGGTCAACCTCTTCAAATACCTCTGAAAACCTGCCTCATTCTTCACCCTCAGAAAATGCAAACAAACTAATGTAGTTACAGTAGGAATACATAAAATGGTGATCATCTTTTCTAACACAGCTGCAGTGGAACATGCCCCGGGAATTCCGGCTTGGATTGTGATTCTCTGAGCACCTCCCCTTAGGTCAGGTGTGGTCAGCTTCATTGGCTACTCCAAAGTGATGTTAAGCTGTCTGACAACAAACCTCACCATTAGAAGGATGGTTCACCCAAATCCTAAGTCTTCAAATATTTTTCAATATTCTCCATGTTCTCAAGAGGATGTGATGATTGGTGTGACAAAGTGCTCCTTGCTATAGCTTGATGTGATATATGGACACGCATTAATATTTATCTCTGAATCCTTAGAGTAACGCCAATTAGAGGGGAATTCACAGCAGTGCTTTGCCTGTCATATACTCTTTTTTCTGTTTGTTTCAGAGTATTAGTAAGAAGTGAAAATTATTTTTTTTTAAATTCATTTAGAGAGTGAATTCTAAACCACAAGGCCCAGCAGTCCAAAGCAAGGTGCTCAAATCAACTGTTCTGCAGCTGCTAAGGTATAACTTGATTTTCCCGTTGGCAGGCTGAGGCATCTACCTCTCCATACTCAACACATGCTTGCATTCCTGCTTTGTTGAACCTATCAGAGATGTCTAACTTCTCTTTCACATAGCAAAGACAAACTTTTTACCATCTGAGAAAGTCAAACTGCTTTCCATGTTGCAGCTTTACAAGTTTAAGGGAAAGACACCCTCCAGATCATGCCCTTCCAAGTATGCCAGAGAATGGTTGGTGTGGCATCCAGAAACACCTGGCAGGCCCACACAGACCCTCCACACAGCAATAATGTGCACAGAAAGGTAATAAGTACAGGTCCTCACTCCCAAACAATATCTGGGTTTAATAATCTAAATAGCTGATTTAAATAGCTGAAAGATATGAAATATTTTTCTTCAACTTTTTGTTTTTATTGCTGGGAAATGTTATTTAAAAGTTCACTAAAAAAAGTTAAATGTAAAATGCATTAAAAATACTGTTTCTTTCAGCATGTGGCTCCATTGCCAGAGTAATATTGCATTGTTATCTCCAGGTATTTATTTGCTTATACCACATCTGATATTGACGTGGTAACACATATGATGCCTGGTTTTACTTCATGGTTTGCATGGATTTATAATGGAGAATTATTTAGCTCTACAACATCTGAATCGAGTTTATTGCATTAACAGATAAAAACAATGCAATTTGATCTGGTAAAAGTGCATTATGTCTTTTGTTTGTGATCAGTGGGTTATGTCATCTTAGAAAAGCAGTGTTTGGACTATGTGGTCTTACAGATCTTTCCAATGGTTACATCTCGAGATTCTAAGCTTCCCTTAATTCTGGTAGAAATTAAGCTGCTGCAGATTTATTTATGTTCTGGTGTAAATGACAGGAGACTATTTATTTAAAAGGAGACCTCTTATTTGAAACAAAAAGTGCCTATCCATGGGGAGATAGTACCCAGTATAAATAAAGGTTGTCCAATTTAGTCCCACATAAGGAGAGTACAATAACAAATCCTTGTTATTGGATGGCTTCAGAAGGTCAGCTCCTTACTCATTACAGGGCATTTCTAGCTTACAGGTTATTTTAAGATATTGTGGTTTCTGATAGAAATTATGGCAGTGGCAAAAAAAAGCTCCAAGATTTTGGCCTCGCGATGTTACACGCTAAAAGACCATCGAGACTGAACAATACGAACAGCGAAGTGTATATTAAATAAGCAGACTTTTTCATCTCTTTCCAATATAGTCTTATTAATTTAGCTTTTAATAAAATGGATTCCTGTTAGCCATCACTTCACCTTATTGTCTGTAGCTTCAAATGACTGCCTTTTAGAGTTATGAATAGCCAAAGTAAAAATCTATGGTTACATTAGTTGCAGGTTATTGGTCAATAAGTGTTCATTAAACACTACACTTATTCTTTTCAATTTGCAGTGTTATTTGTATTCTTATTTCATTGGCTTTGATAGGTCTTTTCAGACTTACTTTTTTAAAAGAATCAAGGCCTCTGACAGTAGAGCACGGCCAGGCTCTGCTACATGCAGTTATAATTCTCAATTCCTACTCACTCTCTTGAAACTTATGGTGATTGTTTGCTCAAAATCTATGCACATAAAAATTAATTTGAAGCTGAGAAGAATTTTGGCACCTGATTTATTTTAAGCAGGATTTATTTTTTTTTTCTATTTCAATGGATCACAGAAAAGCCAAATGAAAGCATGCAAGTATGGTCGGGAAAAAAGTATTACACACAAGTGTTAACCTTAACTGTAATATTTTGATCCTTTAACTTTTTTTAAAATCTCAGCAATCTAATTCAGTCTCTAACTGAATTCACAGTAATGGGTTTAAAGTTTATATTCATTTACAGTGTGACAAATATGGAAGTCTAGTCCTAGTAAATGACTCTCAAGACACTTCCAAAAGACAGTGACTTTATCAAATTTGCATTAGTTTTAATTTTAATTGTGGTTGAAACAAATGGAGGAAAATGTGAAACAAAGAGAAAAAATCCACAACAAAATTAAGCTTGAGGGTATGTTAAGTTACAAGGAACAAACTTATCTTCAAAGTAGAAGTCTTTCAGTCTAGTGATAAATAATAAGAATGGTAATAAGTAATAAGTGATAGATAATAAAGATGCTTTCTTCTGTTGCTGACAAGAAATATGTCTTTGTTTTTTATACACACATCAAGTTATTGTAGTTGTTTTTGTCAGTGCTGGAATACATTAAGATTTGTGATTTTCTGCCTGGGAAACTAGACAGTCATCCTAACAAAAGAAAAAAAAAATGGAGAGGGAAAAAAAGTAGGTGCCAAGTAGCTAATGGAACTACAGCAGAAAAAAACCCAAAACAAATCTGCTTGAAATTGCAAATGGATCATCAGGACCATATAGTGAAAAGCTGTCAAGGACTGTTAGGGTAGCTGTCTTGATCTGTCACAGCAAGGTGTTCATCAGTTTAAGTAAACATTTCTATATTAAACTAGTTCTGCATTCATGGCTGGGAAGATTTTCTGTTATATTTTATCTAGAATACATATGGTGTTTATAGCTGCTGAAATAAAATTTTCTACTGCATTGTGCCTTTCAAAGTGGGGTCCTGGTCCAAGGACTGTTGTTATCTACCAAAAATAGGGAATAAAGTAACAAAGTAATCTTGTAGAAGTCTTCAAATGTCATCCCTATCCTGATAATCTTAGTGAAAGGGAATAAGATTGGGAAACTCCACACAGAAATATATGTTTTGAGCAAGTAGATGTGTCAACTCATTGTCTACAATCTACTTCAATTAAGAGATTTTTACATCACTCTTTGCATGCCTTGATTTTAGTTTCGTTTAATGATTTCCTAAAGATTCAGTACAAATACAGGAAAAGAAAGGAATGTACCAGGTTCAGCAGGCCAGTTCATGAATATTTGACAATTACTTTTATTTGCTAAGCTTTATGCAGAATCACTTCTATTCCAAATGTTGTTTGTTTGGGTTTTTTTTTTCTGGATCTACATAAGAACAGTTATTTATAATAGTAATAACCATTTCCCTTCTAGCCTCATTCTGTTCATGCTACTTATTCCTTCCCAAGAGAATGCATGATCTGTCCTTGTGGATTTAACCACAGTGCATCCCAAGTCAGACTGAGCTGTATGTTTTCTGCCTTTTTTAACTGCCAGTTCTTCCACTATCAGCTCTAACAGAACAATGAATAATAGGTTAAATTTCTTACTGAGTAAGTAGTGTGGTTCAGTGAATAAGTAAGATTTTTTTTCAGTGTTATATTTGAAGGGAATGTTATCACAAATGAGATGTTTGGGCCACTTAAACAACCACCATCAAAGTTGTTGGCTAAAAACAGGTTTTAATATGAATTTGAGAAAGCACAGCTTTACAGAGTTCAATGGCAAGATTCACCCTATTTCTTACTATATGGATGAAACACACAAAGGAAATTTAGATTAGAATCAATTTAGAATTATTTATACAGAGTCCAGGATGCAAAAGAGAAAGGGTGTAAAGGATATGGGAGCAAAAAGATAAGGATGCAAAAGGGTATGGCATCACTTAATCATTGATTAACTTTACATTTATAAGGTGATTCAAAAGTATTAACTACAGTTACAAGAATTACTAAATTATAGATTCAATACAGCAACATTTGTGCTTAATGTATTCAGACATACAAAGGCAAAGATATATATACATCTACATGTGGAGAGGTACCTATCAAAAATTCTCAGGTTCAGTAAAATATGTCAAAGTCCTTTGTGTTTCTCAATAGGCATGAGTGTGCATCTCAATGAGTGTGTGTAGACAGGAGATATCAGACTAGATCTCATCATCAATGGCAGCCTTTTGAGTGTTGCAAACTTGAAAGGGAGAGGATGTACCACCACAGATGTTTAGTGGCAGAATCATCAACTGTTAAAGCTACCTGATAAAATTTTGTGGGTTTGCCATGCCTGCATGGTAATGTTGTAGGAATGTAGACTAGGAAAGGTCATGAGATAGTTTGTTCTTCCAGGAGCTGTCCACAGTCCATGGCTGAACCTACTGGTGGAAGTATGTCATCAGACAACGGTGGTTTGTAATTAATGTGAGCTCTCTCCCCAGGTCATTATGGTGAACTATGAACTACTAGAGTGTTGTGAGTGTTTTGTTGATGAGGAGTAGCCACATTCTGTGAAGATAAAATCTCATAAGTTCCAGTGCAAAACCGTAAAATTCTTCATTCATTTTAGTTTATTTTGTAACTGCTACAGTGAGTAGTAGTTCACTGAAACCGATCTATGACATAAGTATAAGACAAGTATTTTACAGTCTTCTCAGCTTTGCTATTAAGAAAATATCATTCTGTTTTAAGTGTTATGTATTTTCACCCTGAGAAATATAATTGTATTTTTTATAATACCCTTGATTCTGGTTTCAACAATTTTAATAATTCTTTAACTCTTTCAGTTGTGTAATTCAGTCTGTTACAATTTTTTTTATCAAATATTTCCATCTGTCAAATGATCCATGTGCCCATGCCAGCTAACAAGTGATGGCTCAAGCTACTATTGAAGATGGTTAGTTCTGGGGACCTCTCAGTCCTGGAACAAAAAAAAAAAAAGTGTTGATTACCAAAATGCAAAACTGAATGCCTTAAAAAAAGGCCAAAAATAAGATGCAGAGGCTTGATTTAGACATAATTTAAATCTTTCTACATGGAAAAGTGTCTGACTTACAACGTTACTAACTAATTGAATTAGTCAGAAACATTATTCATTTCTATTAGTGGGAAAGTATAATATGTGATATATAAAAACCAAAACAAAACAAAACAAACACACAAAGTCAAGGAAAATAAATCACTTCTCCAAAGGAAATTATATAAACTTTTATTTTGCTATGACAGAGTGTGAAGGGAAGAGAAAACAGTCTTTAAAGGCACATTATGAATCCCTTTGAGATGGCTGAACTTTGACTGGACCTCCTACTTCCCCTTCTCCTTCCCCTCTCCTTGCCTTCCACCTGCCCTCCCCTCCTTTCCCCTTCCCTTCCTGTTCTCCTTCCCCTTCTCCTTGTCTTTCCCCTTACCCTTCCTAGCTTACAACTTAACAAAGAGAGTTTGATATATTCACTATTCAAAGCCATGAAGATCATTTTCTTCTGCATCAGCCTGTCCTTTACAAAGACCAGTTTGTCTACTATGTGAGGCCCGGACCTAAAAATCAAAAAAGAAAGAAAGCCAGTTTTAAATATGTGTGTAATAATGGCTTGTAGTCTTTCCAGAAAGCCAGATTTTTAAAAGCCAGAATAGGACCAAAATATTTGCTGTAAATTTCCCTTTAGCATCCAGGCAATTAGCTCATTTTTCTTTTATCTTCCATAAGCTCACTACTCTTTGATGTTTTCAAAACTGTCAGGGAAGTGGCCTTTGATGTCTTCAAATCAAAACTAGATATCCATCTGGAAGATACGTTTTAGTCAAGTACACATTATTCAGCTCAGTGCAAGGATAACCAGGTGAAATTCTACAGCCCATGTTTTAAAGGTAGTCAACCAGATTAGCTAATGGTTTTCTTGCCATTACATTTTATGAAGCTATAAAAATGAAGCACTATGCATCTTTATACAGACCCTTAGAAGGAGAACATAAAAAGAAGTATGAGAGAAAGCAGACATGGTTACAGAATGATGAATTTTAGACCATGATAGGACATACAACGGTGGAGAAAAATCAGAAAGATAGAGGTGGACAAGTTTTTATGCAAAAAATATCCATTGCAGAGAGAGCCATAGAGCTTCCATTATGCAGGTACTCCTACTGAAAGTAGTAACATAGAGTAGAATAAAAGATGCTCAAAAGAAGCATAACTAACCAACAATCAATATCTGACCATGGCAGAATTGTCTTCCTTTTCTGCTGCCTATATATTCTTGTCTGGGCAAGTTACAAAGTTCCATATCATTCTTATATTTTCAGTAGCACTTTACAAATCTGAAAGTATGAGCATAAAGCTTGAGTCAGGCAACAATATATCTATCTCTTTGACTGGATAATGATTTTGAAATTTGTTTTCAGAGCTCCCTTTTATATTTTCTGTGCCATACCAGTAGTCCCATTTTTAGAGGGAAAAGACCTTTAACTACTAAGGACTCACCACTTATAGGTTGTTTATATACCCAAGAGTCAACATCAGCCTACTCTGACACATCATGTTACAAATGTTCATACTAAATATTTTTCCACTGCTGCTCCTAAATATTTTGAAAGCAATTTATCATCTATGCCTTTTTTAAAATATACTTTTTTCCAAAAGACAGATGAGTAGGATTTTAAAAGGTATTTTATTTTAATAGGCCCATGTAATCTTGTAATTTACATTGCATAGTGAGATTTTTTCCATTCCTTGACAAAGGTGCAAGTTCTTGGTATGCGTTAATATTTCATATTTTCTTCCTATCTGTTTTCCTTCCCTTTTCTTTTTGCTATGAAATTTCTCTATCAGAATTTATTTGTTTTGTGTTCTGTCTTTTTGAGATCTTTTCCTGCACTATAGCATATTCTGTGTAAATGTGAAAACTTGTGTTTCTGTGCACTACTTTTCTAAGAAAAGAACGCTGCTTCCACTGGTTTATCTAAACTAGAGTAAATTTCCTAAAGGCTGAATCAAAGAAATATAATTCATCAACAAAAGATCTAATAACTGCACTAATTCAATTCCTTTTTGCACTTGTTTATTGTTTTTTTGAGCCAAATAAAAGGATTGAAGTTATATTAAAAAGATTAATTTTCTGTCTGGGTTCTCCCTAGCCAGAACCCTATCTAAGAATGTGTTATACATACTTGGTTTAATGTACAAACTGACCGGCTCTTCCTATTATGGTGATGGACAAAGTATTTCCCACTCAGGTGCTCAGGTTTCTGGACATTTCAAAGACCTTTTCTCAGGTCAGTCTTATAGAAAAGAGAGAAAAGAAACTTTTAAATGTGTGCACATTGGCATATACATGCCAATATATATATACCCCACAATCTAGACCATAAGTAAAATAAAACCAAATGTCTGGTATAAAACATATGTGTCTGACTACAGGACTCAATAACTTTCTTATATGTATATTCATTCACCCGTCATTATTCTGGAATTAAATGATTGTAACTAAGTAGAATTTAATTGTCTTCACAGTGGGAATAAACACTGAACACCAAATCAACATTTCAGAGAAAAGTTAGTCATAATATTACCGTAAGTGTAAAATTTAAAAGTTTTCACACAAAAACATATACAAAACACTTGGTGAATGCACACAAGCTGCAAACGCATACAAATGGAAAAACAGGCTTTTTGAATAATGTTTTTAAATATGCTACCCACCATACACAGAATGCCTCTTGTTAAATCTTCAAATCTTAAAAAAATTTTTAAGGAGTTTTAAGTTACTAAAATTCATCTCTAGAAATAAAAGAAGAGATCCCTACTCAGTACTGGCATTTTGATCTCTTCTAGCATACCTATACCTGCAACTGTGGAGCCCTTTATAAAGCCCTGTAATCTCTATATAACTTCATTCTAATTCTGACTTTTAGTCATGTAACCAGAGAAGAAACTGTTATTTTTAGGGGGATTCTTATTCAATCCCCTGAACCAAAATGATGAACGGCAAAGTAGCTCTTATTAATGCTGAGATATGAAAAGCCCCTTTGTGAGAAGCATTCTGGCACTCACAAGCCTCTCTGAAAGACGCTGCTGTGTACATCCCTTTTGCAACTTTTCTCTTAATTTTTCCCTGTTTCCCCTGAATTAAGCCACCATATCTCAGGTCATAGCAAAGGCAGCAGCAGGCCAGAGAGAAGGCTGCTCATGCTGTTGCACATTGAAGAGAGAGTGTTGACCGCTGTGAGAATCATAAACCTCTCAGTTTGATGATCAACTGAGCAGTAAATTAATTAATCATCATTTTATGCCTCATCAAGCACTTTGCTGAGGCTCTCAACAGGGGCCAGCTCAATTAGCCAATGGGAAGCAGACTGTTTTGTTTAGCTGGGTGAGTCTTCCATAAACAGAGGAAGCTTTGACAAGCTAATAAATATGTCATCTGTCTGTGTCACTAGCTGCAATGTGGCTCCACCTGTAAAGTTGTGGGATTATGCTTGGTATGTTGGATAGCAACTTGAAAGAATGAGAGTGAGTTATCCTAACTCCTCCTTAAACAAAGCACTTCTCATAGCTTATCGGGATCCTTAGCCAGTGAATTTAGGCTTGATTTTTAGGAATCAGATACTTACTTTTGATTACTTAATCAGATATTTATATGCTTTAACAACAAATTCTTGTGTTTAGCATAGTAAAAGAAGTCAGACACATTTGTAATTTTAAAATGCTTCTTTCCTTTTTTTTTCTTCCCTAGAGAAAAAAAATGCCAACTCCTTACAATAGTGCTGGTGGTAAAGAGTTTCTCAAGGTAAAAGCTTTTGATTAAGTGGCAATAATGCTTTTGTCAAAATAGAGGGGTTTGAAAAGTCCCTGGATCAAATCCTGCGGTTCCACTGAAGTTACCAGAGTTGCATCAATCTAACTGCAGCCAGAATTCAGCTCCTGTCGCATTAGGCATTTCATCATTCAGAATAGAAAACAGAAATCTGCATTTAGAAGTTTCAGCCTTGAACCAAATCACTGACTGTTGCAAATTTATGCCATTGACTTTCATGTACCTCTATGGCCATAAGGACCCATTATAAGCTTCTAATCTGATTTTCTGCATAACACTGCCCATAACCTCTAGCTGAACAAGAGATAATCACTAACATATCCAGTATCTGCTGAAAGATTTCAAGTTGACAAAAATAAAGTACATCCTTTAATAAGCAACTCCTTAATTAATTATCATCACTGGTAAAAATGTGCATTTTATTTTAGATTTTCTGGCTTCAATTTCAAAATATTTCATTTTTCTAAATCTTGTTTCAGGGAAAGGAGCCCTTCAGATCTCAACGGAAACAGTTCCTCCAAATTTTTTACACTCTATCCTCTCTTGAGGAAACACAGCGCTCTTGTGAGACTGGATGGCATTGTCATTCACTCACCATCCCATAGCCTTCTGCAGAGCACTGAAATGTTACCAGAGGTGGGATGGAACCGCCTTCTCCCTCCTTGTTCCTTGCCTTACACACTGAAGCTCTATTGAGATACACATCACTTTTCTATGATTTTGCGAATTTTATTCCCCTCTCCTGGTTTTGGACTGCTGAGGCTGACCAGAGTAGACAGTTGCTAGCACTTGGTACAATGGTGTTAGATGGGCAGAAGTGATGAATGGATGACTTCTTAGGAAATGTGTCTACAGAGCCCTTGTATGACTAAAGTGTCAAGGCACAGCATGACTCCTGGTCCAATGTAGAAAGTTTCCCAAAAAGAAACTGTAGAAACAGTTTTGGCTTCCCAACAAGAAGGTGTAGAAACAGCAGCAATATTTATAAGCGGTGACTCTAGGATCTCCTCACACAGGGTAGGAAGAAAATTCACTACACCTTCTGCTCCAGCTGCTAGGAATGGTAGCAGTTTGACTGAAAATAATGTCTTAAACATTGGAAAACAAATTATAAATCACAGCCAGCCCTAAAATTTTCTCTTAGAGTCAGCATCAGGTGAAGGAGTGCAAGTGATACTTACGTGTGACTTAGTTTAGTGACTAAGAAGATTCTGTCAGTCTGGTCCTCCCATCTTAAAACGGCTTGTTTTTTCTGACACAAAGTTAAACAAAATGTTTAGACTGCTCCCTATATGAGCTCTTCATGGATATAGCTCCACCAGTCTTTGTATCACGTACAAACTTTCTTAGCATAGGTGTTCTGTAATTCTTCCAAGCCCTTGCAAAGGATAGTGTAACAGAAATCTCTGTTATTACCTTGTAAAGGTCTCAACTCAGTGATGACTCCTTTTAGCTGCTCTATTTTAAACTCAGTCTGGTTTTAATCCATTTACTTTTCTGCAACGACTTTTCACAGGACTAGCTTTTGACTATGTGAAGGGACATAGGTTAGAGCCTTCCAGCTGTAAAATAAAAAAAAAAAAAAAAAAAGGAAAAAAAAAAGGAAAAACCAACCAACCACACAAACAAAAAAACAAACAAACAAAAAAAATGAAACAAAAAACTAAATGAGCCTAATGAGCTCTTCCTGTCAGTATAGTTTACTATACAGACATCCTGAATCATGCCTTTTCCCAGACAAAGCGAAAAGAAAAAAAATAATGGAAATTAGGGACTGTTGGAAAGAAGGAAATAAGAAGTCACCATTGATGCAGCTTCAAGGATGGTGAGGGCCCTCTGGAACAGAGGAAGTAGCGATAAGATAAATGGTAGCATTTTAGGAACAGTAAGAGAGGAAAGTCGCACACAGTGATTTTTCACAGAAGACCCCATCTGGCCTAGAGAAGCAAGAATTCATCCTAGCCCTTATCAGGATGGCGAGCTCCACATAGAATTGTACAGATACCCCTACAGAGGTCTTTCTCAATGCAAAATTCTAGCTCCACTGAAAAGTAACCAGGCTACCTTCAAGAGATTTCAGTACCCGGAGATGTGGATTCATGGTTAGTTTTGAAGCAAGTTTTTCATGGAATTCGTGCATGTAAAGCAATCATTTTGTTACCACATATATCCATGAGAATGAATATTTGAATTCCCCCATATTTTTTGTTATATCCTGTAAGCAAATGTAAGTATACCTGGACTCTTCAAAATTTTGTTCCTGTTGCCCAGGTGAATGGACATAAGTCTATTTATTTCTCACAAAACATTTTATAATATGTAATTATTTCAAAGTATGAGAGAGTGATAAATGATGCAGCAATAAATTTCATAAATTAAAAATAATGATTTTGTTTTGTTGATATTCATGAAACTATTTTTTTCCCTGACTATTCAGATGAATGGCTGATATTTCTTCCAAACTCAGTAATTTTGCCTTGCAAGGTTTGGTGTGAACACTGGTTTCTGCTTCAGGTCATGTGGGTTCAAAGCTCTAGAGTTTCACTTTGAATTTGATGATTGCTTACTGAGACCCATTTGTCTTCACTTACATAAATCAACCAACATTCAGCAAGAATAGGCCATGGTTTTGTCAATGCTTAAAAAAGTGAATGGTTATAGATTTCATAGTGAAAATGTTTCAGAATGGAACTCAAGCCAATTCTTTGGAAAATATCTATGTTTCTAGTCTGCATATCTCTCACACTTGAGTTTCAATGTCTTTTGAAAACAACAGCGATTTTTTTCAAGCCTGTGATTTAAAAAGAAACCCAACCTGAAGTGGGTTTCTAGTGTACTCACGTGGACCCTTATCCGTTTCTTATTAGAGTCTGTTCAGAGGTTTTCAGCGATCTCAGGGAACGCGGGACCCTGGGGCATCAGTTGCAATATGTTATTACAAAACCAAATAGAGACAAATTACATAAAGGAAGAAATTTTCCCCATTTTACCTTCCTGTTCCTCTTCTAGAAATCTCTGTATGCCACTAGTCTTAAACCAGGAGCAAACATGAATGACTTCAGCTCATTTTCCCACTTTGCTTTTGCGGATAATTTTCAGTGATAATTTTTCTTTGTTCACAATATGAAATTTTCTCTGCCTTATCCTATTTTACAATAACCATTCTTACAGATACTTTGAAGTGAACAACTCAGACTAATCATAAATCTCACTGTCATACAGACATATGTGAACATTCTTTTGAAATCTTCATTGTTACTCATCTATTCTGCCTGGGATTACCCCAACCCCATGCTTTTCATCCTTTATCCTTTTATTAAGGGCAGAAACTGTAAGTATTTGACAAACTCTAGTTGCAACTAAATTACATTTGGACCAATTATATCACATTTTCCCTTTTGTTTTTATTTTAATTTAAAGTTTAATACTGGAATGTCTCAGATGAGTTTATAGGTAGCCCGTTTATGCATCCAAAGTGTACCACTGGAATGAAGAAATACGTAGCATAAAGGAACTTCTCTTGAGAACATTGGGAATATGACTATGCCGGTGATTAAACAACAAGATCTAATCTGGTTTCAGGCCTACAGCTGAAAATCATCTTTCGTAGAAGTGCGCCTGCCAAGGTTATTGTAAAATTATCCCAGGCACCAAAGTGATGAATAGTCCCAGCATTTGCTGTGATATGGATGCCATCCCTGTGGGGCTTCACCAAGTGGGATTTTTCATGTGGACAGACTCACATGGAGGACAGATGGGAAAGAAAACAAAATTAGTTGATCTACGCTAGAGCAAAAATCCATCTTTCTTTTTCTACCCACATTGTGCACTTGCTTTTTTTGCAGACACGGAAATGTGCTCTTGAATTATACAACTCTTTCTCTTTTTCCTTTATGGAGTGATCTTTAAAAAAAAGTGAAACTTTTAAGCTGACCTTGAGTTTAGTGCTGATTTGCATTCTTGAACTTTCATGCCACCCTAATTTTAGACATGCTAAGCAGCAAGCCTAATATCTAAGTTAGCACAAAAATACTGTGTCTCCAGTCGCATTAATAAAAGCTTTAGTCCAATGTTGAAGACGGGCAGTCCTTAACAGCAAAGGTTCAAATGGAAATGATCACTCAAGCTTAGCTTTGTCAAAGTCCAGCTAATGAGTCAATCAAAGAGCAACAGTGACATTTAGCAGACAGGCAGGCTTCACAGGTCTCAGTCCTGGGATGATACTAGCAATCCCACTGACAAAGACATCCTAAACAGAGCCATGCAGAATAAGGGCCAAACATGGTTTGGGCAGCACATCTGAGAAAAATCAGCTCTTAGACATTTTTAAAGCTTGACAGCAAAAAGAAATCTCTGATACTTGCATCATTATGTGCTTGCGACAGAGAAGGAAGGAAGGAGTTAAAGTACTCTTCCATTGCATCTGAAAGTGTTGCAGTTTGATACTGAGATAACAGAAAAGTCTCAATCTTGTATAACATATTTACCTAAAAAGCAGGTTTTGGGTAAGTTACTATTAAACTGCTTTATATTGTCTGTGTCATTTAAACATTACTGTTAACTTCACATCATTGCATTGTGGATGTAGGAACAACTGTTTCAGAGGGAAGAGAAATGCAACAAATACTTGATGTATTTCTCCATCTACATTTCTCTCTTAATCAGATTTCCCAGGGTCAGAGGTTAAACTTAGACAGTCAGCGGGGATGTTAGGATTATTTAACTGCAATATAAGTAACACCTTAAGAACTGATTTGTCAGAATGAATTGCAGTCCAGAGTGCTTTGAATTTTCAAACTAAATTTGTTCTTAAGATAAAAGGCACTTTTAAGGATCATAGTTCCTGTTCTAACCGTTCCCCCACCCTTGCCTCCAAGGCATTTCTTATAACTCTGATAAAATCACAGACCAGGTGCTACAAGACTTTCAAAATAATAAATTCCAATCTGTCACTGAAAAAATAAAAGGTTAAACAAGTTTGTAGAGAGAGTTCTGTTCCAGGTGTTATTTTGAAAGTGTATGCCTAATTTATTGTTTTTCAGTAATAGTTACAAGTGATAAAGATCATGTAAATACTCTGTATTAGAAATAAGCTTTCATTTTGTCATGCAGATAGTACTAATGACTAAATAGACTTTAATCAGGAGATCTCCACCTACTAACGTTACGACTTAATAGCAATGCTATAATCCGATTTTCTCTAAAATAAAATGCTCATGCTGTAGAAACAAAAACAAAATTAAAGTCATACATTGGTTATATAGCAGTTTTTATAAGAACCAGAAGCATGAAAACTTTTCACAAATCGCCTACTTTGGAACAGACCCTGTATAGGTTCAGTGGGTATGTCTATCAAGTGGAACGAGGCAATGGAAACTACTAACATCTTCCATATGTGGCAGCCTTTAAATTATAATGCTATTTTGGATACAGTGAACAAGCTTTTAAAACAGCAGTACCTCACATGGGTGGCTGGGTTTACCTGTAGTTCCTCTTTCACTGTTTTCAGTCAGTCTTACACAGTTCTGATTCTGCTATCTTGTCCATTATTTACTAAAGTGTATATAGCTAAAAATATACCATAAATTTTGCTCAAGAGCTCTGAAATGTGTGCTTTGGCCCACCATAAATCAAAGGAAAGGCTACAGCTTCCAGCCATTTTGAAGTCAGGAGGAAAATCCAGGCCCCAGTTAAATGAAGTGCGCAGGGTATGTTCTTGAGAGCCATTCAATTCAGTGTGTTTTCTTACCCACAGAATAGGTTGCTCCATCTCTGTCAGACTATGTGGTTTCTAAATCAAGTATGGCAGCATTTGAGGTGGCATAATGCAGTAAGCAGGTACTAAAGGCTTATGGATAGACTTCCAAAAGTCTATCACACATCAGAGGTTCCATAAATGACAAAAGGCTGCCCCACTCAATAAGGAAAAAAATTTTCTTGTGTTATTTCCCTTTATGACACTCTAAATTATCTCCCTTGTTTCCCTAGATTTCGAAACTAATTTTTAATTAGTGGTTTTCTCCTTTTAGCCCCTCCCCTCCCTGATCCCATAAAAATACAGTACCAGAAATTAACTGCTCTGAAGCTTCCTGTTGGAACTAATTTTCAGAAAAGTCATAAAAAGATCTCACTCTAAGCTTAGCTTTTAGAGATTGTAGAGGTGATTTTACAAACTCTTCTGCTACGATTAACATATCAACTCAGGGTACTTTCCTGTATAAAACCTGAAAAGGTTGAAACTGCAGATTGAACAGAACTGAAAGCTGAGTTTCGTCATACATGGTTAAAGACTGTTCTTTCAAAGGAAAAGAAGCTCTTCACCACAAATTCCCCTGTTACCTTCCAAAACTCTAGATAAGGTTTATAATAACTTCCCTCAAGAAACAAAAAAGAAACTGAATGACTACGCTTATACTACGTAGCTGTATTAAGGTTTCTAAGTGAGGAATTAAACTTCTATGCTAACACACAAGTAAGCGGAAGTTTCCCTTACTTACTCATAAGACTACAATGCAAGTTTCATGATGCATACAGCGGCGAAGGTTTGCAGTGATGTGGAGGATTCTGTGTGTTTAACTCTGTTGTAGCAATATCCCTTAAATGCAGAGCCTTTTAGCAAAGCAAGTAAATTACTCCAAATTAATACTTTTAACTTTTTAGGAACAGTAAAAACATCATAATCTAAGTAATTTGTGGTAGTTCTTATTAAATTGTAGGCAATGGGGTTGTATGAATTGAGGTGAGATAAATGGACTGTAATCTGTTTAAACTAAAAACAGTTCTTCAAATTCGTGTGTGAAAATGGCATTTAGAAAAGTTACTACTAATTAATATTTTTAGTTGTTACTTAGATGTCATATCTAGCTGTAGTCTATTAGGTACTCCTACATGGTGTGTAAGATGCTTTGCATTATTTGCAAAATGAACATGTCTTTTTCCCCTTCACAACAGATTGATTTTGAGTGTTCTGTATTCATACTGCTTTTTCTTTTTAGTCAGGCATTTAAATAATTATTTTTGAAAATTATAAATATCTAGATACATTGAATTTCTTTTTTACTTGTGATAGCTAATTAAAATAATTAATGACTAAGAGTTTCCCCAAACCTTTGTTTTACAGATAGAAAGGTTTAGTAGAAAATGGTGGTACTGAGCTTCAGCACCAGAGAGCAGCACCATCTAAGAATTGTGATTCAGAGTTCGTCCCTTGAACCCCAATCCTATTCTGGACGAAAGAGATGTGCCCTCACTTCTTTGGGGGTATAGAGTATGTAATTCTCCTTTTGGATAACTTTCCAAATTGATGCATGTAAAGAGAGACTCATAGCAGCGCTCAACTTTTTTACCACTTTGAGACACACCCAACACATCCACTGGTGGAATAGCACCTGTAAGTAGCCCAAGTTTTCACACCAGAGCCCATGATTAGCCTACATATAACATGATCAGGAAAAGAACTGTCAACCATAAGACCAGCTCCATACTCCAAACACATGGATTTGGGTTAGCAATATCTAGCCCTTTATTTTCTTTTGTTTAAAATTTATAAATAACAATAATGCCAGAGTGACTAGCAGGTATTACTATTCTCCTTGGGAACAGTTCAGCAACACCCTCTGGCAGTTTTTCAGCTGAGCATGGGAGCGCAAAAGAAAGTCTAAAAAAGCATGCAATTACCCCCAGGAAATAATTACAATGCAAAAAGCTCTGGATGGTACAAGTGACATTCCAGTAAACGAGGTGAACTTGTATCATCACCCTGCTTTGCCTCAGGGATATTCTTGCCAAAGGAATATCATGCACTTCCAAGAACATCCAAGGACGGAGGTGGGGCTGCATCAGTCTTTCCAGGTCCAAGCCTCAGGGAGCCAGAAGTTGTGGGCAAAGGAAACTCCTGCTATGCCAAGCACTGACACTGCAAGTCCCAAAGGCCAGGGCAGCAAAACTTGCTGGAGACGATTTTTAAAATCCAAGTTGGAAGCTAAACCACACCCAGAGTAGTCTTACCTATTCCAAATTTAATGATTAAGAGAAATATGGGAAACAAAGTACTTTTTATGCCTACTTCTGTTCACACTCACTCTCATGGGAACAGGATCATAATCTTCTCTCTTCCTGAACTATGCTAAACTTCAAAGTTTAGCCAAATGCTTTCAATTCTAAACCTTCCTTCAGTCTCTGTTGAAGGAACCTCTCTTTGTCTGCAACAGTTAGGAATCATACCCAAAGCACACTGCAGAAACGATGCCTGGAAGAGCAGACAGTTAAGGTGAATGTGGCCAGGTTTTATCCAGCAACTTTTCCCACTCACTACAACCTTTTAATCCCACAAAGATAGTCTCACATGTGTACACACAAAAGCTCTATTTAACTAGGTAGGTATTCTTACCTATCTACTGTTTCCAGAGGCACAGAGAACAGCAACAGCTGGTACATATTACTATTTTTCTCTTTCCTTGCTTTCAAAATATCATATTGCAAATACATATTGACCATTTCAGAATTGAAATCAACTCTTCCACATTTTCTAGATGCATTCTGGGAGTATACAAAAGAATGCTGATAGGATATGAAATCATTATATCACTCCTCTTTTCTGCCTCTGGATTACTACTACCATAAAAATGGAATTTGACTTCAAAGTCTGTAGTATCTGAATATACTTTCTGCACCCTCAGGTAATCTCTACTATGCACCATTATAACATAGTGCTGGGTCTTAGTGCTGGGTTTTAGCCACTTGGTCAAACCTCTCTTCTGAGTTTTTCGAGATATATCATCAATAATGCTCAGAGAAGGGACTGCCCAGTCAGATTATCTACTCTCCAAATAAAACAAGTAAATATCCAAAATATTTAAGTTGAAACTGCCTCAAGCACTTTTACCTCACATAACCAGCACTTTTGGAAAGGTCCCATTGACCTTGGCAGTGTATTTGAACATGGCTGAACAGTTCTTGAGCAATTTTTCCAATGAATTAGGCACAAACAGGCATGTGTCATTGGGCACACATGCAGCCTTTTCTATCTCCTCTTTCTCCTTAAAAATTAATAATTTCTCAAAACTGTCATGCAAAGAATGTCACAAAAAGCAGTATGTCCTAGTGTATTACTTGCTTGTGTTTGGTATGTGAAATTACTTAGCTAGATGCTTTGTAAACAGTGCAGAGTTGGGTTCTGACCAGAGACCAAGTAATCAAATGCATTTATGTTTTTTGACATTCATCTTAATCACAGAATTATCATCAACTGCATGTGTGAACTGACAGTGCATAGCTTCATTACCAAAAAGGAGAAACTGATGAGTTTGGAAACACTGAAATCATATATTAAACTCAGTTGTTGACTTTTCACAAATCTAAAAGCATTTAAAAATGCTTTAGGAAATCGTATAAAAACCATCCCATTTCTAGAACCATAATCTTATGGAAGTCTTCAGGTCTTACTTTATTGCCAGGTGATTCCAAAGATTTTATCTTTTTCCTGCCAATAAGTTGTTGGACGCTATTAACTCCATGCTGTCTTTGCTTTCACTTGTGCAGGGAATCAGAGTTACATTGATGCTACTGCACTGACAAGTACCCCCTACTTGACCGCCTTTCTCTATTTCCTCACCTGTCCCATCAAGTGCCGTTCTTCATTTGTCTCCATTCTGTCACCAATCATTCGGTTCTGCAACCCATTCTTTAACTCACAAGATAGTCTTCCTGCTTTCATGAACTCCATACCTCCATTACCTTTCTTTCCTCCTTTCCCACTTCTGTTTCTTCTTTTCCCCGTGGGTCTTATGAAAAAAAAAAAAAAATTTGAAAACTTCAGAGAAAAGAGAGAATGAAGTTAATTAAGACTCAGCTTTAGCTTCAGAGCACATCTTTTTTGTACTGTGCTCTGACTGACATAAAACATCTGATACCATGAAAATCTCCACTCACCATTCTATCTTGTTCCTTCCTACTTTACCATATAGTTGACATGTTCCAAGAGCTTTCTTGCTTTATTATCATGTATTATGGAAACAGCTTTGGACTTCTATGAAACACCCATCACAACTCAATCAAAACGTAACACAACCCTTAGCTCTATATTTTTATCTGCGGATGTCAGGACCCAGAACGAAGCTCAATACTGTTATCCCACTTCACAAAGAAAAGACCAAGAAAGAGAAACTGAGTAACCCAACAAACCAGTAGCAGAGCCACAAATGGAACCTGTGTCTATCAAGTCGTTTGCCCATTCCCTGCTCAGTGCAATGCAAGGAAAATGAGAAAGCCACCTACAGCCTGAGTACAAGTCCAGTTCCTTCATTACTGCATCTCAGCTGGAACTTCAGCCACAAAAAGAGTGTGGCACTGGATTCATAATGGGCATTTTAAAATGCTTTCTTACTTTGATATAATGTTTTAAAATAAAATACCTATATGGACCTGCTTTCTTATAGTTTAGAAAACATCCAATGAAATTTAGGAATTATTATAGATCAGTATTTCTTTCAAGGACTAGCTAGAAACATAGAAGTTTTTATGAAATCATAATAGAATCATACTATTTTTCTCAATGGCATTGAAATCAACTAACAGGTTTTTTTCAAACATGTATTTGCAACATATATTAACTTGAATTTATAATGGAGCAGTAACTTAGTAAACTGTACTATTCCACACTCTACTATTCATTAGCAGAGGTAAGTACAGACAACTAGTTCTCTTCAAACTCTTATTTAGAATTAAGGCAGGGGGGAAATGTGAGAGCAGTTGAAAGCAAGATTTCTCAGGAAAAAAAAAGGCTGTTTAATGTTCATTTCTATTTGGTCTGATGTTTATTTGGTTTTTTCCAGTTTACAATAAGTGCCTTGTTATGGTCACATAAAAAGTTATTACAGAAAAGAATAAAGCTTTGTAGGGTTTATTTGTTCCAACAAAAGCTAGGGGAATTAAATAAAAACAAACTGAACATAAAATATGTAAAGATAGTACATGTTGAAAATTAATAGCTTATTCTTAAAATGGAAATTTAATAAAGCAATGCCGTTAGCTATTTCAAAACTGGAAAAATTATACCTAAACATGCAGGGAATGTTGGCAAGCTTTCCTACCTGAGCTGGAGTGTGAATAACTGGTTGTTATACTCCTTGTATTTTCTGTGTTTTGATTTATTCATCAGAATGAACTAGATGACAGTGTTATGCAAATATGTAACTGGAAATATCATTGTCTTTCTAAAATATCACCTGGCATAAATAATATAGTTTTTCACTGTAGGATTTTAAAATCAAGGTGTTCACTGTGTCTATAATTCCACCACATAAACCTAAATGACTACAGTGCACTATCAGTGAACTCTGATAAAATTTGGAACCCCAAAACTCATTTCTATTGTTGTAATATACAGAAGGAATTAAAATGATGCTGCAAAGAAAAATGTTCATCTCCACAATAGGCAACTGTGATTAAAAAGAATGTAAAATCAACCTATTGTCACAAGCTCAATATAAGTGGTATAATGATAGCACAAACGTTTGATTTTTAAGTGTCTGCACTGAAAAGATATATTTGGTGAGACAGCTACTGTGGCAACTACTCAGTTTCAGTGCATACTAGAGTATACAGTTGTGTAAAAGCTGTTGATGCATGAGAGTTCACTGTGACAGCTTTACCATGTATATTTATATATAATGGTTTCATTTCTTTCTTAAATGTAAAGAAATTTCAAGTGAGTAAACATTTAGCTGTCCTGCAATTTACATTGGTTTATCAGTGGTGTTAAGGTCTTTCAATAGCACTGTAGAAATAACAGTCATGTAGAGAACTAACAACAAAGGGGAAAAAAGATTCACTTAATTGTATTTTCACAGTTAATATTTCTCTAGATTCTTGACTGTTCAAGAAAATTTGTGGTTTGAAAATTGCTGTTAATTTCTTGCTAATTACCACTTACATATTTATTTATTTTTTTTAGACAAAGACTTTCCAATCTGAATATATGTATAATTTAACCATTTCTAGGAAAAAATAAATGTTATAAGTGTAAAAATTACAAATAAATGTCATTTGATTTGTCTTATACGTATGTCATACAAAGTCTATGATAACTCTGCATCTAGTAAAAGAGTTGTGCTTTACAGGGGAATTAATAAAGAAAACAAGATTAATGAATGAACAAAAGTGGTCAGAAAATACACCAAAATTTATGGAACTCCAGCATGGGTACATCTGAAGCATGAAGTAATTCTGCAAAATAATTTTTTTCCTTCCCCCCCCCCCTTTTTTTTTTGTCTAGTGCAAAGTGTAAGGAAAAGTACTTCTGAGAAGTGCTAGCTATACTTCATGAATACTCTTCCTAAGAATGTAAGTGAGAAATACAAAAAAAACACCCAAACCTTTTTTCCCATTGTATATTAGAACTCTGGTTCTACACCAGAGAGGACACACCTAAATTTTCTTGTCTTGCTGGTACCGTTAGTGGCAATGTGGTGTTTACCATGTCAGGTTAGAATCTGTGGACAACCCAACGACTAGCATCCCTTGTCATGGGATGCAGAGTGGATTACAGAACTTGGTAAACTCAACGACAGGATGCTGAAGTTTGGGTATTCATTGCAAAGGTGGGTGAGGCAAGTTTTCCAAGATGGATGAGGGTGTAAGAGCCTTCTCCTCTGCTGGTGTAAAGAGCTCCCCCATAGCCAGACTGAACTGCAGCATCCAACCAGAATGAATACAGCTTTCTCCTGGCTGACATACCTCTGTCTGTCTCCCAACAAGGTTTAATTTTAGGAGGACAGGAAGAATGGAGCAGAAGGAAGGGGAAAACTCACCCTTGTCTACTTTTACACAGATATGTCCTGGGAACAGCCTGAGAGCAGCCCTGAGGAGAAAGACTTGGGGGTGCTTATGGATGAGAAGCTCAACATAACTCAGCAACATGTGCTCACAGTCCAGAAGGACAACTGGGTTGCATCAAACAAAGAGTAGCCAGCAGGCTGAGGGAGGTGACTCTCCTCTTCTCTGCTCTTGTGAGAGCCCACTTGGATTACTGTGTCCAGCTCTGAGGGCCTCAACACAGGAAAGCCATGGACCTGTTGTACCAGGCCCAGAGGCGGTGACTCAGAAGAGAGTCACAAAGATGATCAGAGGGTTGTAGCACCTCTCCTAACAAGAAAGGTTTAGAAATTTGAGGTAGTTCAACCTGGAGAAGTGAAGGCTCCATGGAGATCTTAGAGTAGCCTTCTGCTACCTAAAGGAGGACTCAGAAGAGAGTTAAAGAGGGACTGGTTTTTTTTTACAAGGACATGCAGTGATAGGACAAGGTACAATGACTTTAAAATGAAGGAAGATAGATTTAGATTAGCTATAAGGAAGAAATTCTTCACTGTGAGGGTGGTGAGGGACTAGAACAGGTCGGATAGAGAAGTTGTTACCATACCTGGAAGTGTTCAAAGCCAGGTTGGATGGGGCCTGGAGCACCTTTTTCTAGTCAAGGTGTCTCTGCCCATGGCTGGGAGGGTTGGAACTAGATGAATGTTAAGGTCCCTTCCAATTCTATAATTCTATGACTCTATGAACACACCCACATCAGACAGCTCTGACTTAGTCTAGGTGTAGCCAGCCATTCAGGTCACATTCCCTCCAGCACTGCTACCCTGCTGCCTGAAGCCAGCTCCCTTCATGGTTATGTGGTCTACCTCAGGTTTAGTTCATCACAACTATGTGCCTGTGCCTGCTGCACAGTGCCAGACTTGTAGAAAGATGGAAGTGCTGGTGGAGTTCTGGAAAGCAGGGACAACCCCAGGCTATGTTCTGGAGAAACGATCAGTCTCATGTGCTACCCCAAGGCAAGTCTGCTGCCCCCAGTGCTTCTCCCAAGGGGCATATTGTGAAGCAGGGATGGTTTAACAAGTTTCAAAATGTGTAATGATGAGGGGAAGGCAAAGAATATAACATAAGCCTGCAAGAAAAGAATTTCAGATCTTCTTTTAGTTCTTATTACTTCCCCTGCGGTAATCTCTGAAGCTCATAAACTTCCCATAAGACTATGCCTTATTTCAATGCTTTGATATATTAAATATCTATATGTGGGTTCAGTTCCAAGATCTTCAATTTTTTAAGATTTTCTAAAGTTTAAATTACAATAATAATTTATTTTCACGGGTGCCTGAATCCTTTTGTGTTGTACATAATAGTTCTTGCTAATTTCTTTGCTCATGCATGTTTAGAAAAGGAAACTTAATCTGAAATTCTGTGCCAGACATAAGTCCTCGCATAAACAGCACTCTGTCTTTTCCTCTATTGGTAGTCATGGCACCCTTTTTTTTGTAGTAGAAACAGGAGAAACCCTTCATGATGACTTCAGATGTGTCTCTGTTGGTGAAGGCAAAGGAGAACTAAGCAAAAAGCAGACCTAGACTTCATTAGGCCTGGCAGAGAGCAGAGAAGATATTCATGTTCCTGAACTGGGAACTTCTATGAGAATCTGAAGCTAGCCGCTTAGAAGCTCATCTTTTCCATTCTGCTTCCTCACTACTCTTCAGTAAAGTCAAATTAGAAGACTAATAAAGGTCACCCATGCACACAGACTGAAGAGAGTACTTCTCTTCAAGGAGTAGCTAATATAACCCCTTCCTTGCTATGGATTTAGGAGGAGAACGTCTCCTTCTTCAGACAGTAGAAAAGCAGATTCTGCAACTCCTTGGCTGTGTTTCAACCATTTGGCAAAAGCTCACATGTATTGCCATCAAAATTGGATAGTGGTTTTCCTAATACATGAGTGCATTCACATGCCCAGGATACAGAAAGGTAAGAGACAAAGTTACCAGATGAGTCCTACTACTAACATAGCACTCATAGAATCATAGAATCATTTAGGTTGGAACAGACCTCTAAGGTTGTTAAGTCCAATCATTAATCTAGCACTGTCAAGTCCACCACTAAACCATACCCTTAAGTGCCTGCCACGTGTGCCTCATCAGTGCTGAAAACAGGGGGACAACCACTTTTGTGGTCCTGCTGGGCACACTCTTTCTCATACAAACCAGAATGCCATAGACCTTCTTGGCCACCTGGGTACACTGATGGCTTGTGTTCAGCTGGCCCTCAACCAGCATCGTCAGGTCCTTTTCCACTGAGCAGCTTTTCAGCCACTCTGCCCCCATCACTACATGGGATTGTTGTAACCCAAGGGTAAGACCTGGCACTCCGCCTTGTTTAACTCATGCAGCTGTCCTCTTCTCACTGATCCAGACTTTCTAGATCCCTCTGCAGAGCCTTCTTACCCTCCAGCAGATCAACAGTCCTATCCAACTTGGTGTTGTCCACCAATTTACAGAGGGTGTACTTAATCCCCTCATCCAGATCGTTGACAAAGATAATTAACAGGTATGGCCCCATTTCTGAGCCCTGGTGATCTGTTACCAACTGGGAAACCCACCAAGTGTGGGAATTGGTATCAAAGACTTTACTGAAGTCTAGATAAACAATACGCACAGCCATTCCCTCATTCCCTATGCAGGTCACCTTGTCACAGAAGGAGATCAGGTTACCCAAGTACGACCTGCCTTTCCTAAAACCGCACTGGCTGGGCCTGATCCCCTGGTTGTCCTGTATGTGCCATGTGACAGTGTTCTAGACAATCTGCTCCATGACCTTTCCTGCCCCTGAGGTTAGACTAACAGGTCTGTAGCTCCCTATATCCTCCTTTTGACCCTGCTTGAAGGGTCTCCATTACTTCTGCAGGGTCTCCAAAAGCTTCTCTGCAGGCTGATGTGATACAGCTTTTCTCTCTCCGTTATTTTTTCCCACCCACCCAAGAGTATCCAGACTGAATACCCAGAATATCTATCTGCTCTTCCAGACTCACTTTTCAGGAGTTATATTCAACTTGTGCTGTGTACCAAATGTTGTTCTTTAGTGATTATAAATGTCTTCTACTGTTAACAATTCTTCATAGTTATAAGGTCCAATCTGTTTTCTCTGGAATAACCACCAATAAATCATTAGGACTACCATGTTGACCACATCTATGTATGACCCATGGCCAACAAGCTGTGAAGGGAAACTGTCTTACAAAAGTCTTCACTCTTGTGACCAGTGATAGTACTCAGGGAAATGGCATGAAGATGAGGTGGGGACGGTTTAGGTTAGAAAAAGTTTTTCACCCAGAGGGTAGTTGATACTGGAATCAGAAGGGATTTATCTCCAGAGATGCTCCCAGTAGCACCCAAGAGGCACAATATTTAGCTCTCTTGTAAGAGAAGAGTTTGAATCTGACACACAGCACTCAAATCTGAGCCTCCTCATATCTGGAAAGTCTGGACACCAGAAGAGCCAGAGCAGACTTTCAAGTACCTTTGCAGTTATCTCCCATTTCAACCAATCCAGCAAGGTCCTCTGGAAGGCTTTGTGAATAATTTTTACTGTTGTGGGATTGATCACCTGCTTTAGTTCTCTGATTCGTGTCATTCTAAGGACAAAATTTCATCTATATGTCAGTCCTGAATAGATTGTTATAGCTATAAGAGTTTACAATAATTATATATGTTATAATTATTTGTATATTTATATATAATAATTTATAATAGTTATAGTTTACAATAACCTGTACAGGGATTGAAGTAGAGACATATGGGGGTGGAGGTAGAGGCCTCATGGTCATTAAGAGAAGAGTTTAAAACTTCTTTGCAGAACTTTATCTTTCAATATTTCAGCTTTAATTGAATAATCTTTGAAAATTATGCCTCCAGTTATGTTGCTTGTCTCTATTAATAGAATTATTAGTCAAAATTGATTAGTATTTCTAATAAAAAATATTCATTAAAAAAATTTCTATAATAAGAACTGAGCAATCCAACTGAGAAACTGCCTCAGTCTGAGAAAGGCACATGTCTTCTCTGATTTTCCTGAAATCAAAGAAAGCTGACAATGAAATAGGATAATGAGAGGCATCATTAGTATCCAATACACCCACACTTGAGGCCCTAGGCTGGAAGCTGTGAAAGAAGGGTGTAACAGGCAGGTACACCAGTCATCGCTAAGACTGTTACATGTAAGCATGCTGCAGAACAGGCCTACTTGGGTGGTCATATGAATAAATCAAATCTCTTCTGAAGCTTTCATATTTGCTGCTCTTGAGTTTGACTGCAACTGTATTGGGACACACAAAAAAATTGTGATGGTCTTGTGACAGTGGAGTTCACTTTATCATGCCCCTACCTCAATGAATTGTCATCAAAAACTACAGCGCACATTTTACACATAGTACTGTAGGCACAGCTACGTGAATGACTGTCCTTTAGTGACATTCAGATGTAGAACTAACTCAGTGTATGGAAGCAATTTCTTTATCCAGAATAAACCGTGGCAGGTTACCTAAAAATTCCTTCAAAGTGTCAGTTTGGGCAAGTTCCCAAGAAAACATAAAATGCTTTAAAGTCTTAAAAGACTTCCAGTCTGGTACACCACAGAGTTATTTCATTGGCACTTTAATGAATAAAACCAAGGTAAAACAGGTCAGTGGTTTATCTCAAGTGAATATATTTCAGTGCAGTTTCTTTCCCTACTCACTGGTAAACCTTAACGCTGTTCTTTTCTCATGGATAAGCAGTTGTGAAGACTTGACTGGGTCAGAAGAAGTGTGTAGCTAGATTTACTCATGTGGCAGCCAGCTCAAGAAAACAATGAAATTGTTATTGAAAGCAAAGAAGAAGCTAGCAATAAAACCACTCATTAGAGAGTAACTGTCCTATTGTTATCATAAGTGTCAGTCATGTAGGCACCCTTCCCTCTTCTTCTGCCTTCTCCTTACAATATTAAATAAGCTTAATATTGTAATTAAGATTTAGCAAAGACTGGACTGGTATGCTGGACCTGTACTAGGCCAGTGGCTGATTCTACATACAGCACATACACATCTTCAAACTTGACTGTGCAGCCTGTAAAATCATATCTTATCTTCTAGACTACTTCTTCCCACCAAGGTCTACAGTATTAGATGCTTGGAAATCAGCTTCCTCCTACTCCAAGCAGTAGAGTAAAAGTACTAACCAGGAAGAAAATTAGATACTTGTCTTCCAAACATCCATATTAGCTATTGGATTACATATTGCATCTCTGCTGGCAAGAGGATATATACATCCCACATAATATTTTATTGTTCATCCTCAAGGGTAGGAAAATATTTAACATTCTTTTATGGAGCTGAGTCTGTATGAAACCCAACAGTAACTCAATTGTTAGCATTCTGAAGTATGCTACAGAAAGTTTACATTCTAATAGCAACTTCACTGTGATACTTATGGATGCCTACAATAGCATTAAAGGGTGGGGTTTTTTCCTTCTTTCAAATGCTTGTGACATTCACATGATGCAAAACTCTCCTACAAGCTTTATAATGGAAAGTCCTTAACAATCTTTCAGCTATGGCCTGCCACAGAAGAAAATACAGTTGTTATTTATTCTGAGAACTTGGAGTACACTGTGTTTGTGCCATATTTTGTCAGGATTGAAAGTTCAAATGTATAATTGCAGATTTAAAAATGAGGTCTGTCATTTCTCTGTGGTGGATTGTAACTTTAATGCCATTGGAAAATAAGAGTCAATGGCCAGTCAGACTGATGGTGCAACTGCTTCAACATAAGTATTTCTATTCTACTCACTGGCTGACATGCCCTTGTGAATTATTGGAAATAGTGGCCGTGCTGGAAAAGTTATTGAAATAATATTGGAAAAACAAGCAGAAGATAGTAAATTTTACAGGCACAATTTCTTTTACTGCAATGTATATTTGAAATTTAGTGAGAGAGTAACTATTAGATTTTTGGAAAAGTTAAAAAGCTGTACAGGGGCCATTTATCAGTAGAAGGGTTCCAAAAAATTCAAATTATTTCTAAAATGAGATTTTCAGGAATTTTGCCTTCAAATTTTAACTCGTAAGATTTGAAGATGTGCACTAAATTATTCATTCAAAACACGAGCTAGAAAGATAATTAAATGGGAAATTTAATCCACCTTATGTCAGAAGCATCACGGTAATGAGATCATATTTATCCCTTTATTTCCTTCTGTTTCAGCTGCTTCCTGAAGTTGTCAAAGGAAGCAAATAAAAACCATGTTCTAGGAAACTTCTGTGGTTTTAGGTACAGGGACATTCAGTTAGCTGAGCTCTTCTGTGCATTCATGCCACAGATGTGCTGTATTATTCTTCTTTTGTGTTAGTCCAAAAACACTTTTGTAAAGCACCAGCACATAGAATAATATGACACCATCACACCAGGACAGCAAAAAGGCCATAGTCTGGGCTGGGGTCAGGATTGAACTACCTTGCCTCCTTTTTCCTTCAAGTCAGGAATATAGCACAGTGGAGAGTACATCAGTCTTCCTTTCTCCTTCACAGTGAAAAGAGATATTTCTCCTCCAGGATCTCTTGCATAGCCATGAAAAATAATCAGGTCCATTACAAATCAGAAATATATACAAACTGTCTCTATATAGTGACGTTCACACATATGGTTCTTCCTAACACAAGCAGATTTTTTCTGCTTTACTCACAGTATTTGCTGAGGATGGCTTTACAAGAATTATAAAAGATAGAGAATTCTGATCTAGCTTTTATAATGAGAGCAATTTTTACTATAAACTTAAGTTGAAATGTCTTCTGACAGCAAGACAGATTTTTCTAGTTTTAATAAGTAGAATAAATTAAATAATACAACAAAGTCTACTACAGGAAGAGGACCCTTATTAAAACAAAATGGAACTTCATGTGTTTCTGACTGTTTGAGCCTGAGGCTTCTCCCAGGTGCTTGTAATATATTGGCAGCCAAAGTCAGGCAAAAGTTCAAGGGAACGCTTCTCTGCTTTTAAAAATCTGACAAGCAAAACTTCCAGTTACTGTTTTGAATAAATGATTTATAGACAACTTTCTTAGGAACAGTTATCTGTCAATGATATTTCTCTGTGATTCCACCTCTTGAAAAATCTGTTAATTAACTGCTCTAGCCCAGTAGTGAAAAATATAGTGAAATACCACTCTCAACAACATAGAACTTTTTTTGCATTATCCTAATCACAAACAAAAGTAAGTTACTCAAACCTGGGGAAAAAAATCTAACTTCTGCACTTTAATACATGCACAGTCCAATATTTCTTTCTTTTGACTTTCCTTTGTGATTTCTCTTTTGCTGTAGTATGCAAGAAGCCTGAACTACCACTCTCCAATCTTCACCAGCTTTGTCTGTAAGACTTTTTTGATATACTCTTCAGAATTTTTCGGCTCTCTCTTTTAGATTAAAAAAGGGTGTTGCTTTGTTGTTTTGATTTTTTTTGTTTGGGCTTTTAAAAAATAAATAAATGTATAATGTATTGTTTCAAATTATAAATCCTTTCTTTTTAGCTTAACTCCTTTTAAGGCTACTCTACACTTCTAATGTAATATACAGAAGTCTCAATTTAACTGAGAATATATGTACTCATACATATTATAAGTATATATATATTTTTATCCTTAAAAGTATAAGATGGTTTTAATAATACTATGCCCAATCAAGTATGCTATAATCATCACAGAACACACAGTTAGTACTACAAAAAATTACACATAAAATAATGAACACTTGGAAATGCACTTAGTTTACTTATACATGTAGTCTCTACTTTGAAAATTTAATAATTTCACTATTAAGACATACTATTCACAGACAGATTTTCACAGGAACATCTATCCTTTTAAAAAAAGTAATTAAAATAATCAAATCACCTGTGAAGTTTGTTTCTCTACAGAGATTGGTCTGAGATCTAAATGCTAACTAACTATCTAAGAAACAGGCTCCCAAGTTCCCCAAAATGTTTTTTGTGCTTTTATCAGACTTCAAAATGGGGAAAGAGACAGTACACCAATTCACTGCGTTGAACTGCATTTTGTGCATGAAGAATGTGGTTATCTTACAGAAAGAAGCAGAATCCTGGAACTCTAAACAGCAAGCATATCTATTGTATATTTTCAAGAAAAAGTCAATACAGCTGTTGATTTTTAATCGTTCCTCTTTATTCAGCTATCCACACTTATGCTTTCTTCTTACAATTCAAAATCTTTAATGAGTTCCCTTGGTTTTGCACTTAGAACCTCAAGATGAATAGTCACGGCTAAGTTATAGGACACACTGACTTATACATCTAGACCATAGCACTTGCAATATGGAAGCATGTCACCATATTTAATATTTGGAACATGTAGTAATTATTTATTCTCTTAGTTGGGTTAGATTTTAGAGGGTAAAAAAAGGTCTCATATAGCTCCTATAGCGTGACAGAAATTTACTGGAAATTTTAGATTTTGGTTGACCTTTTGTTTGCATTTTAAAGAGGACACTATTTCACAATCAGAATCCCATGATCCCACTTAGAAGATCTGTGACATGATACAAATTTCTGAGAAGAAATTTCTTAAATGCCAGTTTAAGTAAGTTCATTAAATTCATTAAATTTGGCTTCTCTGGAATGGAAGTCGTACCACTGCAAAAGTAGAAGGGATAAGGCAATATGTGAAAAAAAATATTAGAAAATCTAAACTTAGGTGGGAAAGTATTACAGAAGATTTCACATTCTGCTTAAATGAAGACCAGATTTGAAGTATGATAATCTGATTTCTAACTATCTTTCCTTTCTTCTTTTCTTTTTTTTTCCTTTAAAAGGGAAATGATTGAGAATTTAGTTGGGGATGAGATACAAAAATACATACAAGAGTTTAAAACCAACTTAATTCTTTCATGTTTGTATACTACTGGGTTAACGTGCATAATATGAGTGTTTTCACCCATTCTTCAATCCACTATAAGGCATTTTTCTAGAAGAAAGTACACATGTAAAATATATGCCAGAAGGGCTGTATTACACTATGATAACGTTCTAAGCAAATATTGCTCAGTATTACCGTATTCATCACTGGGAACTGCCTTATAAAACTTCACAAAAGCAATCAAGCAAATAAAAGAAAGAATTTCTACTTATAAACAAAAATAAATTATTCAATTGAAATATGTTTCTGAATTCTTGGATTTCTTCCCAGTTTAACTGTAAATCACTTAGCTTTTTCGTGGTGGGGATAATTTCCTTGGTCTTGATAAAGTATTGAAATGCATGTTCAGATGTACAAAGGTGTATATTAAATTTTCCTAGTCCCACAGAGTTAGCAAATATATAGCAATTTACAGGACACTGTTTTTGACAGATGCTTAATTCATATTTATGCATGGTTGATAAATACAACACTAGTGGCTAAATTTGTCTATTTGAAATTACCCTAGTCTGATAAATTGACTTTATAATAGTAATTACTGTATTTGCAATTTTATTCCTTTGTTTTCTTACCTGAAATTTGGAGGAAATTTTTTTTCAATTAAATAGATCCTCTTCTGACTACAAGAATGAAAAGTAGATTTATACTTTCTTACTTCCCTTGTTTCCTGCAAAATTTGTTAGAAGATAGCATTTGCCTGAATAACCACAGATGCATTAAACTATACTCTTATCACTATGTCACATGAGAAAAACACACCTAGGGGTTCTAGTACTCAAATCCTGAATCCTTCAGTACAGGATTCAAGAGATACCTGGGTGAGACAGCTTTCTTTTACTTGATTCCACTAACAACCAAGTCAATAGATGGGGATCCCTTCTATCCCAGAAAAAAATACTGGAAGAAGTCATGTCCTTGTGCAGAGCAACTGAATTACATTATTAATTCATTCTTATATCTCATTGATGTACCATTTGATTAGGTGCACAAAAAGTAAATAAACTTTGAAAAACTCCCAATTTTTTTTTATGTGCTAGCTCTACTGTTACTTACTAAAACTTACTGGAAACATGGTGCTTTCCTGATGTGTGTTAACCATTTTCTTGTATAGATATGAAAAAAACCTCTGCCTTGGAGAAGGAGGAACTTGTAAGTGCAAATGATGTTTTTGCATGTGGAATCATAGATAAGCCCTCTGAAAGGTCTTGGGAAAGATCACTTTAAAATCCAGTCAGACAACAGAACTAAAGGATTCTTCAGAAGTTTCCCTACTAATAAACCTGGATTTAATCATCCTCTAATGAATATTCTCACAAATTGAAAAAAAAAAATTTTAAATATGAGATAAATATGTTTATGGAAATATTTAAAAATAGTTGAAGATTTTTTTAACTTTTTACACTATCCTTAATTTGGTTGTTGGTTTCTATTAGAATCAGATTTTTAAACTGCTGGATCTCTGCACTGTACACACTCCAGCTAAAATAAAGAAGGAATAGTGGTCATGAAATAAAAGAATCCTGAACAAAAGAATCCTGAACAAAACCCAAAATAATCAGGAAAAAAATACTATATTTTTCCTTCCTTTATTTGTGCTGGGAAAGAAGACGACTAAGATAATTTTTTGTTAAATCATTTGAACAAATAATTTCCTTACTCCTTTCTCAGGAGATAGGAGAAAAGGCCTTAAATAAAAGTTTTTAAAATTAAAAAAAGGTTTCATTAAAAAATCTTCCTGTACTGACCAAATAATGATGAAAATGCAGATGAGAGAGAATGTATTTTTATTAAATGGTGAAAAAAATACATTTTAGCAATATGAGTAGAAAAGGGTAGACATTTCCTTTTCACACTGTGGTTCACCTCCAAATACATTACAGGTGGGTGTGGGGGCTGGGAAGGATTATAAATCATATTCTTTTTATTTTCTATACATGCTGAATCTTCTGAAAAGCTGTAGCTAAATATCTGGGGCATAGACCCATCTGTGATTTGTCCTGGCTCCACAACCTGAGTCTGAGGGGAGCTTATGGCTGGAGGGGAGATTGTTTTTCTCCAGAGTCACATCAAACACGCACAGCTGGGCGCTGCTTTTAGAGCACCTGGTGAAACTGGTAGTAGGGGAGAAACACAGAAAGTAGCAAACCGGCAGCAAGGATCCACAATAAGAGGTATGATATGAAGAGTACAAGGAGCCAAGCATGCAGGGTGGCTGAAAGAAGATGACTTTTCAGCACAACCCAGGGAAAATGTGAAGTCTTCCTAATCAAAGTCAGAGGCTGTTGCTGGATGGAACCTGCAACATAGGGACATGTTGGGCAGAACCTCCTTCTCCATCTGAGAGACTGCATTTGCACCTTCAGAAATTAACTTCTAGGTAATTCTCTTCTGTTCTCATAAAACTCTGCATGAGACACTGGATGCCTTCTGCTGTGCTTGTTTCAAGGGAAAGGAGGCAAACAACAAAGCACTGCAGTATTGAAGCGTTTCTCAACAGCAGCCATCTCACACCTGGAAAGCACAAATCTCACAACAGTTTAGACAAAACAGTTATGATTACAGATTACTCTGCTTTTGTTTTACTGAAGATCATGCCTTGAAACAATCCTAGATCTTTGTAGGCAGCTTCTATTTCAAGCACCAACATTAACTCAATGTTTAGTATATATAATTATATCTATACTATATGTCTTTATTTATGCATATATAAAATTATACATTCTGTAAAACACATATATATTTTTATATAGCTTTATATATTGAATTAATATCCAGCAAACATATACTCACTAGTGCCCAGATTTACCATATGTTCATTTTGTGATGCCTTTTGACATTGAGAATTTGTCTATTTGATACATAAGGATTAAAAACTTTACTGGAACAGAATCCTGTCTGATAAGTTTAGGAGGTTTCTCAGTCTGTGGTTTGGAAAACACTGAAATGAATGCCATGAAGCAAGTCGGGCCAATTTAAAATAAAATTAAGAGCCTTGTCTATTTCATTTGCACTAGATATCTTTGTTGGTTCTAGTTATAAAGAGTCCCCTGGAAGAATTATGTTTTAACAAGAAACAGTGTTCACCATTCAATTTTATCGGGATTGAAACTATGGAACGATCCTTGTGGTTAAAGAAGAAAGTCAGAACCTCGCATACTTCAAGCAGAACCCTCTTTAAGATAAGATTTAGGCCTTTGGCAGTCAGTACTGTTCTGGTTAGTAAATTATATAAGTAGCTCAACTTACTGTTTATTTCTAATATAGAAATAGTTCTCTAGTTAAGCAGAGATATTACAGCTTCTTTTTTGTTGTTCAAACATTTTAACCATCTGTGCAAGTCCAACAGTTGTTTGTGCAGGACATGATCTCATAGAAATATGTTTTAAATATTTTTCCCCTTTTTTTTATTCCTAAAGCTTTGAATTCAGAACTGTCATATGGATTTTCTTTTTTTTTTTTTTCAGAGAAGAAGAATTCAGAGCTCTTTCTAATCATCAAGACCTTCTTGACTTATGAACCAACTCAGAAGAAAGAGCATTTTGATATGTAATGTGTATTTTTAATTTTTTCATTAAATGTTTAAATAATAAATAAAATTTATTATTTTATGTATCTCCCTATTGTTTTATGCTGGTTACCCATCACAGACCTAAGCAGACAGTACACATTTAAAGCAAGTAGTCTAGAAATAGGTCAACTCAGAATTTCCAAAGAAATGAGTATCCCTTTATGTCCTTCTTAGAACATTTGGTCCTCACATTTACTTATGGACAAGAAAAAAGCCCAAGATGAAGTAATTTGTTCTGAAATGTCAATGCAAAGTTGCAGAAATAAAATGTTTCATCAATAGATCACTAAAATTTAGTAATATTCACAACTGTTATTTAAGGTTTTCTCCAAGGACCTCATTAAATCATTCAGGCTGAAGAACTGTTATCAAATGTTTCCCCTACTATCTTTTAAGCTTAGAGAACTGCCTATTGCCTTTGATAATACTTTGTTATTTCTACTGCTCCACAAACCTTGGGATATAGGTGCAGCTTTTTGGATCTGATTGCTCCTGTTTCTTTAAAGTTTCCTTGAAGGAACTGAAGTTAAACAGGTGGATTTCCTTCTTTTTGTGAGGTACAAAGAGTCAGCAGTTTGGCTACTTGGTTCATAGGACTCATTTTGAGAAACCTGGTCTTCTGGGGTCCAGTGGGTTCCCTCTGTTGGAGAAGGAGAAGAACACCTTCAGGCATAGGCTTGCCAAGGTGGTGAAGAGGGCTTTAAACTAAAGTTGCCTCAGAAGAGGAACCTCAATCCATCCCACTCAGATCAATTTGATGCCAAGTCCATCCACCAACAGATGTCCAGAGCCTGAAGAAGGATGACAGGTCAAAAAGAGAGGACCCAAATAGCAGCACAAAGGAATTCGTGCCACTCCAGCCAGTAAATCAGACTCAAAAGGGGCCCAATTTAGATGTTTCTGTGCAAACACACGCAGCATGGGAAATGAACGAGTGGAGTTGAAGACATGCACATGCCTGCAGGGCTGTGATCTTGTCAGCATCATGGAGAAGTGGTGGGATGGCTCCTATGACTAGAGTGTTGGAATGGATGGATGCATGCTCTTTAGGAAGGACAGGCAGGGGTGACAAGGAAGAAGTGTCTCCCTCTGTCAATGACCAGCTAGACTGCATGGAGTTCAGCCTGGGAATGGATAAGGAGCCAACTAAGAATTTAAGAGTCATGATTAAAGGGAGGCAGAGACAGGTGATATTATAGCAGGGATCTGCTACAGGTCATGCAACCAGGAAGACCAAGTGGATGAGGCATTCCATGGACAGATAGGAGAAGCTTCACGTTCACAGGCCCTGGTCTTCATCTGTTGGAGGGACCAACACAGCAGGGCATGAACAACGCAGGAGATTCCTGAGGAATTTCTATGATCCCATGATGCAAGTTCTACAGGCTACACATATAACTACTTAGTAAATGTGCTCACCTTGAGTACTGTGCAGTTTTGGGCACCACAATATGAAAAAGACATTAAGCTTTTAGAGAGTGTCCAAAGGTGGGTCACAAGAATAGTGAAGTGCTTTGAGGGGAAGCCTTATGAGGAGAAACTGAGGTCTCTTGCTTTGTACAGCCTAGAGAAAAGGAGGCTTAGTGGAGATATCATGGCAACTCCCTCACAAGGCTCCACAGGGAAGTGATCACAGCACCAAGCCTGACAGAGTCTGAGAAGCATTTGGACAACACTGTCAGACACGTGGTGTGACTTTTGGAGTGTTCTGTGCAGGGCAAGGAGCTGGACCTGAGGATCTTTATGGGTCCCTTCTAGCTCAGGATATTCAATGATTCTGTGAAATAGTGCTTCTATTAAAACCAAACTGAAGCAAAAAAACCCAAACAAACAAACAAACAAACAAAACCACTACAGTGTCTACAGGAAATTATATGAATTCAAAAGACACAGAGAGACAAGGTGACTTCAAACAAGTGATTCAAGACTGTATTTTCAAATACAGATGAGAAAATTCAGTTTCATCAATCCATATTAATCCATATTATTACACCACATTTGTTAATCCACATTTAAAGGGTTTAGTAATCTAATCAGACTCAATAGTTCTAATTAGCAGCTTCTCTCACTACCATCGAGAATGGAAATAAATACAGATGCTTAACTTAAGCACCTCTTAAAATACTGACATTGGCTTTTCCACTTCTGCAGAAAAGTGCTTTGAGTTTCATCTTTTTAGGTACATCTTTATCTTCAACAATATATAATTATCCACAACATTGTAGTGTCTGAGCATAGACACAAATGTTTTTCTACGGTGGAAATAGCTCAGGGGAGAAACAATGAACTAAATATTTGCTGTGTGAAGCTTGTGTTAGCAAACTCCTTTAGGGTCTTAGAGATTTGGATACCTTTGAAGAGTAGTATGATCTCATTTCCACACTGTAAGTGACCATTCTTCTGTGTTTACAGAAAGAGTGGATCTGAACTCTGAAGAAGATCTGAACTATGCACTGTCCACTATACCGAAGAGGAGCCAGAATTATTTGGACAGGATGTTGACTACAGTTTGCACTCGTACATGTACTTTCTACAACTCAGCCTATCTCACTTATGCCATTGGTAGGAGATGACCAAGCGGTAAGAAATGTATGTGGACTTAGCAGCCATCCACAGGCCTAAACTTTAAGATATTTAGATTAATATTGCCTTCACTGTATTGGAGTATAAACAACAGATAAGAAATCTGTATTGAAGACAGCTCTGGTCTGCACGAGTAACTGACCAGTATGTACTCTACTCTTCAGCAGATTCTGAGAGCTAGGCTAATGACAGTGTATGATTGATAATTACATCTGTTCTTTCTCTTCTGTCTGCCTGTTCAGCAGAAAGTGTCTTGGCTCTCTGCGAAGACAGGGAGAGCTTACTTTTTACATGCAGCCACACATGTTTTCAAAGGTATCATTTCTCCTACTGAAAGGGTATAACTTTCTGATGAAGTCATTGACATACAACTTGAAATATGACACCATATGGAATCTGTTCTTTAGATTTCACGCACTTGTCACAAGAATGACAAGTGACTTTCTGTTAACTTCTGTTTTCAGACTTGCCAATCTTAAACAAGAACAGTGGCTTCACTACTCTTAACTGATTTAAAATGTCTCTATATTGCGTCATTTGAATTATCTATTAGAAACAAAACGTGGTGCTGTTTGGTCAAGTATGTTCAGATCCTTCTGTTCTGCAGTGTAAGACTGCAGGCTGATAGGCATTTATCACTTCAAAAGAATCTCTTGTAAATCAGACTGAACACTGAGACCAGCCACCTAATTTATCATCAAGTACAATCAAAGATTACAGTTCATCAAATACCAAGAGCAAAGCTGTTTTTCTATAGGTTTTTTCATAGCTCTCTTAAATTAAAAGAGGCTTCCTTCACTTTGATAATATGTAAATAATAAATAAAAGTGTCTGCTTATACTTTTCTTACTAGCTTCTGTAACAACCCCGTGGTGATGAAAACAACTATCATCTGCTAACTTGTATAACTGGCATGTTTTTAAGAACTCTGAAATCCTGCTTCAAGGCATAACTAAATGTCAACAAAAAGACATATTTCCCACCTACACAAGTAGGCTTGTAGATTGTGATTGGAGAAATACTTGGAGTATATTTGTTCTCATTGACAAGAATTTCATAGCCTTTCTATGAATAGATCAAAAAAGAAAAAAAAAGTCTAAAAGATTTAGATACCTAAAGCAGGACATAGGCAAGAAGCTGTTATATCTTCATCTGTGGATATATTTGCCACCACCTGAAAACTTCTTCTCAGAAACCACTTTGATTGTAGTGGATGACCTCAAAGGCTGTAAGTTACACAGTTACCTAGTTATTCAATACATATATAGAAGTTTGATACCACTAATATGAGGTGGGTCACTGTTGAGGGCCCTTGAGTACTCTCGGCTCCCCTTGATGTGCCTAATCCTGTTGGTTATTTAGAGCATCTGTTCTTGAAGCATCATGTTCCCAGCAACACACTGCTGCTGTTTCTGCAAACAGAAAGACATGAACTACTTACTATGAAAAACATGGCACTGCTGCTTTGTTTTCCATAGTTATGGTCACCCACAACATGCAAAGCAGGCTTTGCCACTCCACTTCAGAAGTATTCAAACCTGTGTCTTTCAGATGCCAGAGAAGCATACTGATACAGGCAGTCAGGATGGAAAGGGAAAACAGTACATGTTCTTTCTTCCTTGCCTCATAGAAGATACAGGATTGAGGAGAAAAAAACCCCTAGGCTACATAAAGACAGCACAATAAGGAATATAAATCAGCAAGTAAGACAACGGGCAGGAAACATGTTTAATATTTTATTGATGACTGTGAATTTTAATCTACTAAACCTATCTTCCTTTAGAAGAGACTTCTGAGCTCAGAAATATAAAGGACAAAGGTTCTTTCCTCCATGCAGATGTGGGAATTTCATACAGGCTGGTTGTACACTCGATGCAATCTTTTCTTGTTGTTAACTCTAGAAGTTCAAATGTTCCATTTGACATGTGGTTGTTTCTGTTGCTGAACCACCCTACAAGCCATATGAAAAAAAAAATCAAAAAACAAAATTAAAAAAAAAAAAAACAAACAAACCCAAAAAACCAAACAACCAAAAACCAAACCAAAATAACTCCACCCATAAGAACTAAAAAACTTAGGCATCCGAATTCTGCTGACTAATCCCCTAAAATGTAAGCATCTAATCCTTACCACTTAACACTTTAATGAATCAGACCATAAATTACGTACTCAAGATCACACAGGATGCCTATGCCAGTAAGTGAAACCCTCTCTTCTCATACTTTGTCTAGTGGTTTACCTGACACTGAATTTACTGACTAAAAGAAACATCACAGACTTGCATCTATGCAAAACAGTGGTGTATGACATTAGATTCACACACACAAGGAAGACTGCAACCATCCTTGTACTGTATCACTAATATATGTGTTCATGAAGGAATGATTGCCTGAAGGGAAAAGAATATCCACTAAATTTCCCATGAACCTTGCTAAGAATCACAATTATGGTTGAGTTTGTGAAGAGGATTGCTGAAGAGGATTTGTCACTACAGAAACTAGAATGGAATCGTAAAGCTAGTTTCATGAGACAACTAGTGTATTCTTGCTCCCCTGACCTGACAGATATCCTGATCTTCAAATTTACTACTGTTAGCCAGAAAAGGTCGGTTTTTTTCTGAAGCTTGAGTTCTTGAGTAATGATGTAAGAATAAATGGCTGGCAAGACCAACACTGACAACAGACTGACAGCCAGAAAAAACACAGGAAAATACACAAGAATGAAGACCCTCCACCTGAAATACTCCCTGTTGCATGGAGTTAGCACTGTGAGAAAATTCTGGGGTTTGTTTTAGCTAATTCCAAAAACCCGTGTCTTTCTCAGGTGGTTCAACAAAAAAGTACTAAAGAAGGCAAGGAGGATTATGAGATAAATATTATGAATCCTGTCTAAAATTTCATCCTTTTCAGCACATGACACAGGCATATTTGAGGGAAACTGAAACTACATGAATGAGGTTTTTCCTGTACTACTCTAAAAGCCCAGTGAACTTGTCTCGATCTTCTCACTTACTTCATAGGAAACCTAGGTTTGGGTTATGCGTTTGCCTGCAGAATTTCCTGAGACAATATTTTATATAACAAGTTTAAAGGTTTTCCACAGTGGCTGGGAGCAATGCACTTTTTTTTTTGCAGTGCTTTTTGAGCTTTTTCACTTTTTGTTCACTTTCTATGTCACAATTGAATAGTGACTGAAACAGGAAAAGGGCTACCCAGTTCAGCATTTCAACAGTGAGCTCCATCAAATACATAAAGCTAAAGCTGCAGTATCTCCCTCCTTACAGGGGTGTTCTGAACACCATGCTGGATACACCATGTCTCTTTCTGTCCTTTCATTCTCCAAACACCATTCCTTACACATTCACCTGTTTATTTACACAAAATGGAAGAACTACGGAAGAAAAACTATGATGTCAATTAATTTTCAGTGGCCTGACTGTGAGAGTGCTACCTGGCCATATATAGATTTGAGTCTCACCTAGAAGGGGACTTCGGGGACTTTTCTCAAAATGCAAACTATCATTTAACCTAATTAGAAATTCCTGACTCATGCACAGCACTGGAAGTCTTAAAAGCCCTAATACTTAGACACTACAAAACTCCTTCTTGAGGTGTCTTGATGAATCTAGCTCAAATAAATATTCTATCATGCATTAGTAAGTGAAATTCATAAATATTGCTTGTCACTGAATAAGTAATTGACATTTTGACTATCAAATGGCAATTATTTTACATTTTAGCATTACATATTTTTTCCATTTGGAGCATAAGACATATCTTTTAATATCCATGGACTGAAAGACTCAGGTAGGCATACCTCTCACTAAAGAATTGTGTGTTATTGCATAGTGTATCAGAGCACCAAACTTGCCTAACTTGAGCCTCTTCTACCAAAATAAGTGATAAAACTTTGTTCATCAATCTTCTGTGTTTGGCACAGAAATGTTATACTAGAAATATTTGATTTTAGATGCCTTGTCAAGTCTTTAGAAGTCTTACATGGGAATTACTTTGTGTGTTATTACTCACATATACATGCCCTAGAATAACACTTAATTTTAGTACGTAATAAGAAAATAAACCTCTTGTTTACTTTGTTCACCGCTAATTAGATATAATATTTTCCTCAACATTTGGCAAATCATAATTGCATAAAAATTAAGGAAATTGAGAGAATGTTCATAAGGAGGCAAACACAGTTCAGTGAGAGTTTTTCCTCTGTCAGGTAAGTAAATTCCATACATCTACACACCCAAAACAACTTCTCTCAAAATCAATGGAAAGGCTCCCTTTGGCCTCAGTGGCTTTTGGCTCAGACCCAGCCTATTCCCATTAAAGTCAGCTCAGGACTTGAGCTAGATCATGATGTAACTGAATTAATTAGCATTAAATTATGAGAAACTGCTCTCCATTACTACAAATTACTTGTAAAATAGCCAGGCTTTACTAGCATTAATGATTTCAACAGTGTTAGATGAAAGGTTTTTTCCATGAATATTACTAATTATAACTTAAGGGCCGAGATTGGGCTTTCAGATTCCCACTGTTATTTTACGCTAACAGGCATACAAAAGCATGTGTGCCACCTCATTGTGTTAGCTACCAGCATCTTGAGTTGGGCAGAATCAAATCCATCACTGTGACTCTTCTCCTGAACTACGTGCTTTACTATGTTGGACCATCAGGAAGTTCCTATTCCTTAGCAATTTTTCACAACCTGAAAATCCTCTGCAATGAACTTTTAGGCTATTTGGATTTATTGCTCTGATTTAATGTATATAAGAGAGTTTCAAGCTGGGAATCTGATGCTAGGTCTGTATTTCTGGCTCAAGCCCAGCTGTCTACATTTGGAAATGTATTTGATTTTGGAACACAATTTTCTGCAATGGAATGTCAAGAAAATACATAATCAAGAGGGCATCATAGATAACGAGCTACAAAAACCTGTTTGTCACCCTCCTCCCACAATGGCAAAGAGCCTTCTACGGCTGCTAATTAAAAAATTAGAACACCACAAATAGATTATATTTTACTGGCAGTATAGCATCTTCCCCCCAGTGTTTTGAAGTACTTTTTGAATTGTTTGCTGTCAGCAAAACAAGTGCGCTACCTGCGATCCTATAGACAACAAAGCCCGGCAGCAGGATTTCAGTCAGGTGATGTCACCCAGGTAAAATTGTACTGACAAGCTTTTAATTAAAGTTTTCCCACACATCTTTCTGCTGGTCCCCAGGAGCTATTATTCATTATGTGCCGACTGTCAGCCAATTGTGAGTCGGGAGGGAAGTGTTTTATTTTCAAAGCCCTTGCTGACAGCTAGAGAACACTTTGTTATACAATCTGTTTACTTTTTTCACACACACAATCTTGCTAAAGGGGAAATGGTCATGCAGTAGTGTTTACAGTTTATGGCAATAATTAAATGCATCTGGCAAAGCAGTAGCTGAAAGGAGGTCAGTGTGGGTGTGGGTGAAAAGCCATAAAATTCCTCCTATAAACAGTTACCTTCACCTTGTAGAGCCGCCAGCATTTTAAGAAAAAGTTTCTTTAGGAAAGGGCAGGTCCAAACAGGTGTACAGATTCTGAAATGGGAATACATGGATCTAGCCATGTGGTACTTGATGCTAAGAAACACTGTCCAGGAATCACAGTAACACTGTTCTTGTCAACGACTACAATAGCCTGAATTGGTTATAAAACAGCTGCTTGTCCTCTGAATTGCTAAATCCCAAGGTATTTACCTCTGTAAGAAGGAATGTACATTACATTGAGAAACAACTTGCCACTAGATGAAGGCATAAGGCGGTGTGGTGTCCTGTTTCACCAAAGGGCCAGTGTTTGATGCTTAATACTTAGAGAGAAACCATCCCCTCAAGATTTTTAATGGCGTATGATAGAATGGGTTTTTATCAGTTGACTGGTGATGATAAATATTTGTTTAGAGTTATAAACAACTTTTAGTTTTGTAAGCAATAATCACCTCCTCAGCTAAAGTATTTAATACTTCTGTTTATTAAGAATAATAGAAAATTGACAGGTATTCCTAAAATGCTAGTAGAAGAATTAAGTATTCACATATAGAAGTAACAGAGAAATTTCATGCCAATCACTGCCAGACCATTGGTAATTTTGTGGAAATCACTTCCACTACTACTGGAAAATAAATTAATTGATGAATATTTAAATACCATCTTTTACTGATATTATGATGACTGTTTCTATGGTTATTGATCATTAAACAGTGGTCCTTAGCTGTCTCTGGACAGCGATAGGAGGTGGTGGCTGTATACAATGCAATATGCCTACTTTAAGAAGCCTTTTCTGTTTGGATATCATAAAAAGTCTTTAACCTACCAGCATATGAACACAACTGCACAGGTTTCATTAGTTAAAAGAAAATACTAAAAATTCTGATTGCAAATTTCACTCATAGGTTTTACTTTGTAGATTGTTTTTACTCAGTATTCCTATATTTTCTTTTCTAACAAAAAATTATTTTATTCTCTTTTAATTTTACTGGATGATAGGAGCAAGTTTATATTTCTTTTCTCAGTCATAGACAGTAAATAAATTCCAAGATACCACACAGTTACATTCAGATCAACAGATTTATGATCATACTGTTTTTGTCTTCCTAAGCTTAAAAAAATCAACATACTAAGCAGTCAGTAAGCAGTTTATGTTAATCTTTACTTTAAGATCAGTGTTATAAGGGAGTATTATTACTTTAGGTTTAGCATTATAAACACTAACAGCAAGATTTATTAGAGGTTTCAGAAATCAAAGTACAGAGATTAAGTAATTTGCTTGAGATTTATGTGGTAGAAAAAGTGAGGAAGCACTTACTTCAAGTATTAAAGCTGCCCATGCATTTTAGTTAATGACTAAAATCAGACATCCAAAATGTATGGATCCAAAAATCACAATGCTAGTTCCTAACTGATCACAGGAAAAGGAGTCATCAGTGAGTCATTACTTTTTCTTCTCTCCAATGTTTTCTACCCTAGAGAGACTGGGGGAACTGCAAGACAAAAGAACTAAATATCTTCAGACAGAGCAGGTACTTCAATCCAACAGGGATAATTCCTTCAGGCACAGTGCTGTGCTAATGTGATTGCACATCTTCCTTCTGGAGCTAGACCACTTCTAGCTGATTTGAAATGATAGGAAGCAACTGTCTGCAACTGGTTTCCCAGCTCCCTCCTTGGGAATGTACCTTCCTTTGTGATCCTGGACTCGGGACTCTCATCTGATGAAGGAGACATGCTCACAAATTGATATATTTTCACACAATCACAAAATATTCTGAGTTGGAAGGGACCCACAAGGATCATCTAGTCCAACCTGTAAGTGAATGGCCCCTGTGGGGATCAAACCCACAACCTTGGCATTGTTAGCAACATGCTCCAGCCAACTGAGCTAATTTCACAGTCTATTTTGAAGTTACCAGGAAGTGGTAACTTCAAAATTTTCATTTTATGAAAATAACATTTTCAAGTAATTTAATAAGGATTCTTTAGAAAAAAAACAAGTCTGTCTGCTAAGGTTTGATTGTACTGTGCGTGCACATGTAGTTAGACTTTTATCAGGCATTGAGCAGTAGGTAAGGCAAAACAACACAAAATATCATCACCTGTTACTTAACATATATGTACCAGTGAATCGATGTTGAAGCATGTGCTACAGCCTCTTCATTGCTGCTGAGATTGCTACAAAAATGCAATTGTGCTAAGTAGCTATGAGTAGCTATTTTTTTCCCAATAAAAATTAATATTATGATCAAAGGTCTAAAAGGAAGCTAAACAGAAAGACAGCACAAAAAGAGATGGACTTGCATAAATTCTAAAGACTGGTCAGTTATGCAACACAGTTATGTTTCAGGTTAAGGAATATAATAGTCATTTTCTCTTGAAAGAAACTTACTGAATTTTAATAATAATCAAGTGAGCATGAATTGCCCTCCTTCTTTCAGAATACATGGTCATTTAAATATTCTCTTATGCTCTGGCCTCCAAGTTGCCTGCCATCACCTATTATTTCCCATATTTTTTGCTTCTTTCAGATTCTGGCCCCAATTTTGTAAACTGTACTTAAACTGGGAGAAGGAACTAAAAAAAGCCAGATATATTTCATTGAATATTTTTCACATATTACAATAATTTACAAAAAGACATGTCCTAGATCCCTGATCAAAATGGTCTGTTTAGAGTGAAAATAGATCTGCAACTAAAAGAAAACCTCACAAGATAACAAAAAAAATCTGACAGCTTTGCCTACTTTTTCCAGTCTCACCTCTCATCTTTCATTTCCAGATAACATCTGAATAGCCACCAGAGAAACGAATCATGCTTCTTTTTCCGAAGTGATACCCCCTCTGGCTATGTAACTTATGTCTGGCCTAATAAAGGGAGAACTATTTATGTCTTGGGTGTACCCAATTCAGACTTGAAATGTTTTAATCTTTCGCTACTCAAAGATAGTGCATTTTGTCAGAGTCAGTATATTACATGACTACTGTATCAAATAAAGTTACTTACCATGATAGAGATCTTAGCTGGACAATAAACTACAACTTGGCTTTCTGCCATCTTCTGAACCCCTATTTGTTGTCTAAGAAAGCACATATTAATGTCTATCTTCTTCTCTCAGTGTCTTCCTTGACAAAAAATTTCCTCTCATTATGCTTCCCATTCATTTCCTGCCTTTCTTATGGACCATCACATCCTCTTCCTCTTGTAACATGTTTTAGCTGATTTGGAGTTACCAAGAAGCACTTCTTAACTTTTGAAATGAGATTTACAAAAAGGTTCCTTTGGAAACTGTCAGTGCCTTGCAGGGCTCTTGCTCCAGGCAGCTGAGAAAGCACATGAAGGACTGTAAAGGTTTCTATTTGAACAACTCTTTTTTCCTCACCTTCGGACAGGTTATTTCCCCTGGTAAACTGCAAGTTAGACTGGCAGCTATCTTGCTTGTCTTTCTCTCCCTTTTGGTTTTTTTATACTGTTTATATTTTCAGTGAACTGAAACTATAAACATGCCCATTATATTTCACATTAGTCAGTGTAGAAAATTGTTCTAGTTGTGGTCTTTCACTCAGCTTCCTCTCTTCAGGTGCTGCAATATGAATTTGTCTTCATTTCCAACTTGTTACAGTGCAATACCTGTTTTTAGGTGCTGTGTATATATGTGTTGGGTTTTTGCTAAAGTAGACAAGAAGAAAAGATACAGCAGGTATCTTTCAGTAACATGCACAATCCTTGCCCCTCTTCCTTTAGTGCTTTTACGACATCATGAATGAAATAAGCATTAGGGATAGAAGGCAAGCTGCTTTAGGAAACTCACATAGAATTATGCTGACAACCCAAAGAGGTGCACTGTAACTCACTGTAAATGACTGCCCACATGTGCTGGAACTGTGAGTTCACTCATAGTTCATGCCTCTGCAATGCAATGCAAAGAGGAGCTAGCTCCAGAGATAGTATTTCCCTTCTTACCCTTGCTGGTGTAGGTCTCCCTATCATCAGCTCCCCACAAAGCAAACTCTGTGCTGGTCTAATTGAGTCTTCAGTCTTCCTGTGCCTCCTCCTCTCCATGTTAACAGTGTGAATAGCAAGCAGAATCAGCACAAATATCAGACTCACCCAGCAAGCAGCTGACACATGGAAGCTTATGGCAAGCCAGGCTTTATGTGGCTCAGTCTCTTCCCTTGAATGAGGAATAAGTACAAAGCTCACACCTGAGCTACTACAACCCTGTGTCTGGTGTTAGTGAGGGATAGTGTCCTTTGAACCACAGGGTTCTGAGCAGCCAGGGACTGGAAGGAAAGGACAGGTGAATAAAATTAGGACAGCAACACCTTGTCAGACCAAAGATCCCTGTAATCTTTTCTTTGACAATATCTGTCAGAAGGCACTTCTGGAACAGTTAGGAAACGGGAAAATCTTGTTTTGGAAGTATAGAGTCTCAAGCTCTGCCAGGGGAGGTTTAGCTTAGATATCAGGAGGAAGTTCTTTACAGAGAGGATAATCAGGCACTGGAATGGGCTGCCTGGGGAGGTGGTGGATTCTCCGTCCCTGGAGGTATTCAAGAAAAGACTGGATATGGCACTCAGTGCCATAGTCTAGTAACTGTAACAGTAGTGGATCAAGGGTTGTACTTGATGATCTCAGAGGTCCTCTCCAACTCATCTTATTCTATGATTCTATGAGTCTAAAAAAGAAATACTCTAATATATAAGAAATAATATAGTTTTAGCAGAGAAGAACATTATTTAAACCTCCACATTTAACTGAACAAATATTTGTTGTCTCTACATATACAGGATCTCTCTCACCAAAATATAAGTTAAACTGCTGACATGTATACAACCATATAGCAACAGACTTCAGACACTGGCAGAAAATAGGCTGCACATTGTGTTCATAGGTGTTTTGCTTTCCAGATAATATACATGCTTAAAGCAAATAGAGACTCTACAGTTTGCCCATAATGCTCCAAAGAACTGTTCCACAGAGTAAGAAGATAAATCCACTTTCTTCTAAAATACCAGGTTTCTGAGATCCAAACTCAGTGGATGCATGAGTTAGTTATTTTTAAAAACTATTTTAAGAAAGTCTTAAAAATAGATGTAGAAGTTGGTCATTTTAGAGAAGATTTTTTCTAGGGAACTCCTTAGCTAATGTATCCTGGGTCTTAGCCTAGCAAAGCAATTTTACAGAGTAAACTGATGAGGTATTTGATCATTACTAAAACAAAACACCAGAAAATAAAACAAAACAGAAATTGAAATACTTGAGACACAAACAATATTTTTGTAGTCCCTAGATAACACACCAACAAACAAGTGAACATCATAATCAGCAAAGGGAAAAACAAAATTCTATTCCATACAAAGAGTGGTTTGCTTCCACCATCTGTCCAGAAAAGCTATTGAGCAAAATCTGAAGTGAATTGAGGGTGTTTCACATTAAAACATTCTTGCCCTTCTTGAGACTCAGCACTGTAGAAGGAGCATATTTTAATTTTCCATGAAAATTGTTTCTTCCAAATAATGGTTAGATTTACTACACATAAGTAAGTTTATATTCAAAAGTATAATAATCAAAATTAATGCTTATATGGTGTTTCACTCTTTAAAAATCAGTTTAGTTGAACATTCTGCTCTCCAGAGATTAACGCACTGAAGTAACAAGTGCACCAGTCAGTGAAATGCTTTATGGAGAACAAAATATAAGTACTTTGTTTCATTGGAGAACTGCCATAATCATACGATAGTTATACTACAAGTTATGGCTAAGAAGACAGGACAGTGCATTAGATTAATACTTTGCCATGGGACATGATTTTAAATCCACTGCACAGCAAAGTGACTGAAAATCATTCTACCCTGACAGCTTTGAAACATCACAAGTGAAATGTGTTAAGAAGGTCTCAATCCAGTTGATACTGAACAGAAGCAGCCATCTCAGAAGCTACCCAGCATTGGTTCTCTTTCAGCATTCTCACCAAAACAGATAGCTTTATTACAGAAGAAGAGTATTTCATGCTAGGCTGGTATGCCTATGATATGCTTGAAATACATGCTAAAGCAGTCCAGGACAAGTGCCCTACAGGTTCGTTTTCAAAAAATGAGTGCTATGTCTGCTAATCATGTATAAAACTTCAGGAAAACATTTTCCCTATTGATGTTGGTATGAAAAGTGCAGAAGGATAAGTTGTAAAAGCTATGCATTTTATTGTTTCTCATATTTTTAGAATGGATAAGACAATGACAAAATCATCTGAAATCAGAAAGAAACCTACATAAACTGTTTGGCATCACTATTACACTATTTTAAAATATAAGTGCAAATTCTCTAGCTACACTAGACTGTTTTTTTAACTACTGCTGTGGTTAGAAACACTGTAAGTTTGTTATAAAGCATTTTTTCAAATATGCAAAATATTCCAGCTAATGTTGTGGTTTCTTTTCTCTCACTAATAAGTGTGAGTAAAGACAAATAACAACATTAGTAGTTTTCCCACTGATAAATTCCTAATTAAATAGTTTATTAGTAGATTATCTAATCTTCATTTAATGAAGACATCCAGATGGTGTGTCTTAAGTAAAGCAAAAAGGAAAACAGCTGAATGCTGAAAGCACTACATAATTGGATATGGTCAAGCTGGAAAAGATTGAATTGTCATGTTACTGTTACTGTAATAAACATATAATTTTCTCTAGAAATTTTCAATGAATGATGACCTACACAAAATCCTTTAACTACCTCCAGTTATAATTTTAAACTTGCTTGGCTGTATTTACTTCCATTTGACATTAGTCTTCACCTCATGGTCTTGTTTCTGAACCCTAATTGTAGCATCTTATCTTTCTACCTCAATTAAAATCAAATTGAGGTTTTTTTCCTTTAATAAATTAATCATGACTGACTTTTTCTGTATAGTGAACAATTAAAGGAATAAAACTTATCTCAAAGTGGCATTTATGCAGAACAAATATATGAGATACAGGTGCACCAAATGCAAACTGATATTCGAATTTTTTATAATTTTGAATATTTTTCTGACAAAAATATTAATACCAGCATGGCTGATTTCCATCAATAAGTAACAGAATGGTCTGTCTGAACAGTGAGGATGGAGGAGGTATTTGGGAGTTAGTATACAGAAGATCCTTAACCAATCTTTTATAAGCCTGATTTTGCAACGACTGCACTTAAGCTCCAGAGTTCCTTGGAAAGCAGATCATTCAGATGAAGTGGGACTCTGTTCTTAAAGGAAATGTATGAACTAAGGTGAAATTATTTATAATTCAGACTAACTATGTCTAACTAAGTCTGAATGTACAACAATCCAGTGTGTGTTTGAAAACTGCATAGCAAAACTCAATGGATGTTGATAGGTTGTTATTGGGTCTTGGACAATGTCTTAGAAATGCATTCTCCTGGTAAATGCAAGTATCTCAGGACAAAGACCCTTTACAAAACCAGTGTGTAGCTTGTGACCAGTTGCTTTTTTTTCCTCTAAGGATAACCAGGTGGAGCTGTTAGGAGGTTCTGATACAGCTGTGTGGGCTTCTTTGAAATCAAATAGTTTTTGAGCAATTTTCCCCTCTCTATCGGAGGTTGCAAAAATATATCACTCTTTCCTCATTTCACATTACTATGAGTTATTTGAGAAAACAGCTTGGTAAAATATGAAAAAGTGACAGCAAATTCCCATGCTAGGTGTCAGCAGTGTAAATGAGACCTATTTGTACTTGTATAACTTACTTAAGCTGATTTAAATGGCACACTTCTGTTCTAAAGTATAAGTAAATAAGTAAAATGAGCTGCTCCAAGGAATATATACATGAGAAATCCTTACTTTGTACAGAACTGTAGTAATGAACAACACTGAACTATAGTCAAATCTTGCACCACCCTGCAGAAAACCCCATCAGAAAAGCTAAGCACTTTGATGTGACTCAAAGGCTAATATTTGCACTTAGGCCAAGTTAAAATCAAAATCAAATCCAATGTAAAAAGCCAGGGACACAGACTGCTGTACTTCCTTGCTTCCTTTAGGTCAAACCCAGAGCCTTACACTGTGTTTTGCACCAGGAGCACAGCTGAACTGCTCGTGGAACACCAGTCTCTCGAACCATATTTAATACAAGATTCAAAACCACTGCACAAAATCCTGTGAAGATTGTATCTCAGTGTGACAAAGGGATGGATATCAGATATCGGGTCTGCATCTGAGAGAGAGAGCTGCAATCTCTCTTTCTTGCAATCTTTTTGGACAAAGGTCCAAAAGAAATCTGCAGAAATCAAATCAGCCAGCTTATTTGACCCGTGAAAGCATGGGCCTTTTCCACATGACAAAACACACTAAATTTAGTGGGAAATGTGTTTATTTTAATTATGCTATTTGCAAATTTTCTACAGGATGTACTGTGAAAGTAATGAGGTTATGTTATTACAAGTTGTCTATCATAACTCCTTGCTATTGAATCATTTTACTTTTGTGTAGATCACAGAGCAGCAAGTAGTTGAACCTAGGTAAAATATTTCCTTTCTCCTGTAGATTAAATACTGTACAAAGAGTACAGTAGCCTTTATTCCAGCAGTCTGATTACACACAAGTATGATGTGCAACAAATCACCAGCAGAAAGGATTACTTGGAACAGAACCAACTATTATTTTATCAATCATTTTTAGAAAAAAACCACAGAGTAGTCTAGTAGAATCACATTTTATGAGTGTGTGTACTGACTAAATTCCTGTTTAAAATTTTGTGGTTTAGTTTGACCTTAATATCTGATGCGGAAAATCTCTTTCAAACTCAGATTAATATGATTATTTTATTTTGTACCTATGAATGATGTCAGTTGACTTTAACTCATTTTAAACAAAAACACCAAGAATAAAGACTAAAGAAAAACAAGAAGATTAAGGTGAAAGTCATATATTAACTGTGAAAGATTTTAAGCTTAACAGTGAAAATTAAAAATTTCACTCATGAACCAAATATTTTGTGTGTAAGCACAGAAAACAAAGGGAAAGACCAGGAAATGGGAGGCTTCTTGTTTTGGTTTGCAAACCACAGGTTGCACATAAAAACTTGGCAAGCACCAGAGGCTCTTCATAGCAAAACTTAACACTAAAAGTAACGGCAGCTAATGCTAAGCACATTTCTCTTTGGAAGTATACATTTGGATCTTCATTATACTTTTGGATCATGCCCTTAGCCTTGCATCCGTTGTAAGCTCTTACCAGGACTCTAAAATTATGTTCATAACGAGAAGCTTTAGAAGCTTTGTGGTAAAACTGCAAGCACCTGTACAAGATCAAAAAGCCTTATAAAATTAGGAGTTGTATTTACACAAATTTTTTATTTTTTATATATAAATTCAAGTAATATCTGCATCTGGCCAAATCAGAACCACCTTTTTAGAACAGATAACATTCAAAATGCCAAAGTAAGACAAGATAGAATTAAAGGTCCTTACAAACCTCTACCTACATACACATCCATGACATCCTCCAGACTGAGCTCCAGTATGTTGCCTTTGGAAATCTGTAGAAACACTCCTCTGACTCCTTCAGCTACCTTTTCTTGTGCTTCCTGCAAGACCCTGCTCTCCGTGTTCTCTATGGTCATGTCAGCTGTGGACAAAGTCCTTGTTGTCCTCCAAATGCTCAGCCAGTGAGGTTTTCCTAGTCATGGCTGTCAAGGAAAAGGGCACCTGCCCAGACCCCATCAGTTCCTTTTGAAGAAACCATGACATAGTAAGATTCATAAGTAAAGAAAATACATCAGTCATAGTGAGCCACTAAAAAAAAAAAAAAAAGGAAACCAAAAACCAAATTAACAAACAAACAAACAAAAAAAAACACCAAAAAAACCCAAAACAAATCCACAAAACCCTCTTCTGGTAGGATCCATAAAAAGTAATAAATACACATTACATATGATTTCCCAAATGGTGAGAAAAGCATGTTACTTAATGTAGCTTTTAGGGGTTTGGCTGAATTTAATATCATGCTCTTGCTTCGCCAAAAAAGGAAGCTGTCACGTCTGAAGTACAACAAACCAGTTCTCAGCTAAAACAAAGTACTAAGTAACTGTGATAAACATATATATGTATATATATATATATATACATAACAAAAAAAAAAAGTATGTGAGATGACATGCCTTTTCTGTAAAAAGGCCCTTCAGCCATGCTATTTGTTAAAGGTATAAACACCCATGCTTTTCTCCTTTTACTTTTAAAATGTATGGTTCCTCTTAATCAGACAGAATAAGAACAGGCCATTAAAGATGAAATATTAACCTAGCATTTCAATGCAGTCTTAGAATTAAGAACAAATATTTTTAAGACAAAGTAGATTTTAAAAAGCCTCAGAATTAGTATTAGCTTACAGTAAAAGAAATCAAACTGAACTAACTAGAGGTGACTGTTGGAGTTCTATGGTGGAGGGTCTGCAAGAGTCAACACATGAAGACCATCCAATGTCATCTACATAGACTTCTCTTAGATCTTCAACATGGTCCCAGATGACACCCTTGTCTCCAAATTGGAGAGATACGGATTTGAAAGATGGACTATTCAGTGGATAAGAAGCTGGCTGGAAGAACGCAGCCAGAGAGTTGCAGTCAATGGCTCTATTTCTGGCTGAAAGCCAGAGATAAGTGGTGTCCCTCAGGGCTCTGTTTTGGGACCGGTGCTCTTTGTTACCTTTATCAATGACACAGACAGTGAGATCAAGAGCACCCTCAGCGAGTCTGCAGATGACACAAAGCTGAGTGGAGTTGTAGACGCGACACAAGGAGATAATGCTATGCAGAGGGAACCCGGACAAACTTAAGTTGGCCCACAAGAACCTAGTAAGGTTCAACAAGGCCAAGTGAAAAGTACTGCCCCTGGGTCGGGGCAATCCCAGAGTAGGAGAAGAACTCACAGAGAACAGTCCTGCAGAGAAGAATTTTAGTGTTCTAGTGGATAAAAAGCTGTATGTACATGTGTGCTCACAACCCAGAAGGCCAACCACACCCTAGGCAACACCAAAAGAGAAGCGACTAGCAGGTTGGTGGAGGTGATTCTCCCCCTCTAGTCTGCCCTCTTAGGACCCCACCTGAATACTGCACCAGGTCTGGAATTCTCAGCACAAGAAAGAACTGGACCTGTTAGAGAGAGTCCAGAGGAGGACCATGAAGATGATTAGAGGGAAAGAGCTGAGAGAGCTGGGACTGTTCATCCTGGAGAAGATAAAGCTCCAGGGAGACCTTGCAACAGGCTTCCAGTATCTAAAGGGAGCCTAAAAGAAAGCTGGAGAGGTACTTTTTACACAGGTATGTAATGATAGGACAAGGAGGAATGGCCTTAAGCTAAAGAAAGGAAGGTAGATTTAAATTAGATGTTAGGGAATATTTATTATTCAGAGGATAGTGAGGCACCAGAACAGGTCACCCAGAAAAGTTATGGGTGCTGCATCCCTGGGATTGTTTGAGTTAGATGGGACTTTGAGCAACGTGGTCTAGTGGAAGGTGTTCCTACCCCTGGCAGGGGAATTGGAACTAGATGATCTTTAAGGTCCCTTCCCAATTATACGATTGATGTTACAATTCCATGATTCTAGAATTATTCATTTCATTAAGCACAAGTGTCCTTAAATTTATATTAATTTCCATGTAAATACCATCAAACCAAGAAGAATGGAGTAGTATATAATTAATAATTTTGTTTATATTGTAACAGTAAGTTTAGTTTTCCTGCTGTGAGGTAAGGTGATGTGAACTTTTTTATATGTTGCACAGAAATTTTAAATCCTGTAAAATTTTCATGGAAAGGTTTTACATTAAATACAGTTTGCTTTATATTTTTAGAGGTATTAAGGATTTTTCAGAAATTTATGTGTATATATCTCAAGTTATTACTCTGCCATTCATACCTTGCTGCTGTACTACTCAATTGCATAATTATAAATGAGCTTTTTGTAACTTATATAGAAAATAAGAAGTGAAAAATTAATACCTTTAAATTCATTAGCTTCTCTGTATATTAAAAAAAAATAAAAGCTGTAGCTCAGACCCCAAGATTCTAATTCCAAAATAATCAAACTCTGATCTGTTGAAAATTCACTTAAACCAACATACAAACTAAACTACTCTTTTCCCCAAATTAAAATGAATGTGGAACTGGCCTTATATCTCCTTGCTTAATGCAGAGTTTATGGCATTTTGTCTGAGAAAATTTTGATGTGGTTATTAAGTTTTCAACTAATCGAAACAAGAATGCCTTCTCTTCAGACATGTATCCTCACAGATATCTCTAGAAGTTCATACAACAGCTTCCTGTCACAAGGTAATAGCTCCTTGTAAACTTAGATGCCTGAAGTTAGGTTCCCAAATCCATAGTAAGGAGCCTACTTCTTTGTAGCTACATTTGCAAATCAAACTGCAATCAGTGCAATCTCACCTCTTACTTACAAATATTTTTATTTTATCCATGTGCTTGTGTATGGATTTAGAAATTTTTTTAGGAGACATGGTTCGATCACTTTGGATTATTATTTTGTTTGATCCTCCTTAATCATAAGAACATGATTTCTTCAATATGGAACTGTTTGACCAACATACTTTAAACTTCCTCCTGTAGATTCAGTTTACAGTTTCAAATTATTCTTTGAGCACTTGAACATCTGTAAGAAATAGTTACAAATTGCAAGAGAAAACAGAAAAGAAGTCTTTTGGTTTTTTTCTTTCCTTCAAGATTATTGTGGAATTGGACAATGCTAAAATCAGAATGCTGTAAAGTAGTCATCTGCTTCCTCAAAGTGGTTGTGATATAGTGTTGCATGCTACAGCATTGTACTTGCATGCTCGTAGTTTCTGTATCTCCTGTGCAAACATTTTACATGGGAAAAAAATCTGATAGCATTGTTTCATGTCTTCTAAATGGACAAGTTGGCATTTTTAATGAAAGAAAGACACAGAAGAAATGTCTCTGATTTGTAATTATCATTCTTAATTTGAGGTTTCCTTTCTTCATGTGGCTTACAGCACTGAGACTTCTATCAGTTTTGTAATCCAAGAATATTGTTGCTTCAAAAAGACCCTGAAACTCCTATTGGGTGATTATAATTACTTATTCCAAATCTTCAATTAGATTCTTCATAACATAATGTTATCTTGTTTATCATTTAAAACAAATGAGACCAAGCTGAATGCTTTATTTGTCATTAAGGCACTCTTGAAAATTTTGTTGATAAGGCAATGTATGTAAAGAGTTATTGTATCAGCTGTTCTTTGGCATAGCCATAGTCCAAGCTCTACAGAACTTCAAGTAGTTCTTGAAACTTGTGCCAATGTGGAAATAAAACCCCCAAATATTTAAGCATACAAACCACAACTCACTGATCCATTTCTTCCTATAGATTCATTGATTCCATTCTGTTAGATACATAGATGTGAAGCTGAATTAACTCATGGATAAATCTGGCATTCAGTTAGTAAACATACCATGAAAAATTGGCAACACAGAGATTAATATGATGGAGGCTTAGCATTGCAGAATCTTTGGTGTTAAGGTATATACATGTAACTGAGCTCCTAATCTTAGTGGGAAAAAAAAAAGGTCAGACTGGTATCTGTCACTTATTGCTCTGCTGTTATATCAGAACATGATCTTATTTATCTTTTTATGAAAGTCTTTTATGCACAGTACTTAAACATTTCCCCTGGAAGAATATTTCTGAGACACTGTTACCACCAGTACCTCCAGAACTGAAGCTCCCTTTAATTTCACTTACGTGTGTTTTGAGTGCAACTTCTTGCTTGTGCAGTGCTTTGGTTATTGTGATGTGATTTCATTCACCCTTTTGCTAAGGGTCATGATGAGAGCTTTCTTTCTTTATTTTTTAACCTCAGCTTCCTCTCCCTTGTATTCATTGTCCATTTATACCACCCACATCTGTCTCTTTGAACTAATTCTCCCCTTGTTTCCTTCCTCTTCTGCCTTTATTTTTCTATTTCGACCATATGCCATTTGGGCCTTCCCTGATTGTCTCTTATTTTGTTTTTGTAAATCACTGTGTATGAAATGGATTGTTTTCTCTGTTGTCCTTGATTCATTTCATTGAGGAAATGTTATTTTATTCCAAGGCATAAGGTAAAACAAATGCAACCTCAACCTAAGTACCAGCACTCACTTTTGAGCTGCAAGAGGATTGCACTTCAAGCCTGATGTTAACCAAGCAGAGCACACAAGAATGCTGGCACGCTCATCACTGCACAGTGGTGGCCCACATCAGCCAAAGACTTCAAAACTTCTTAATAAACAAATGTGCTACTCCCACCACAAATAAAAAAAATCAGACTAATCATAATTTTGAGGAAAACTGACATATTGTGTCAATCAACTTGGAGAAGAACATGCTGTCCCTTCCACTAAACGCAGTGAGACTGAGCTGTTTGTTGCATGTGGGTTCACCTGCTTTCAAATTACATTAATTGGCTGTGCCAGTGTTGATGGAGAGGTAGTTTCCTGCATTCATAGAATTAGGGGGATTTTCTGCTGGGTTTACTAAGGAAATATGCAATCAGCGTCAGATCAGACTACAAATACAGACTAAAATTGTACAAGACTGTTGTGCTAAACAGAGGCAAGATTTTGATGTAGCACATCTGCCAGCTGGAGAAGTTCCACCAGAGGCACCTATGTGTCTTGCTCTGAGTCAGATGCTACACTAAGCTGACCAGTGATGAATTCCTGCAGCGTATCCACATGGAAAGCCCAGGTGTAATGGGCTGGACATATGGCTTGAATCAATGATGTACATATGTTCAAGCACCTACTATGAAGGGAACTGGAGTGTGGAAAGAGGAAGCAATGGTGATCCAAGAAAGTGCTTCTAGGACACCCTAAAGGCAGGATTGATTGAGTGCAACCTTCTGGCAAAATCTTTTGAGTTCTTTGCCAGAAAGATACAGCAACGGCTCATCAAGGTGAGGGAAGGCATAGGCCTCTTTGAACAAAAACAGATGCCGTTGGGCAGGACAAGCATGTGGGGGATAAAAAAAACAGATTGTGTCAGCAACAGCAGCAGCAATAGATTATTCCATGTAGATAGTGAGTGGCATGGTGACAAGCATGGTAAAATGTATTTATCCTGCACAGGCCTCTACAAGCCTTCATTGCACCCGCTGAGTTTGACTCACCCATCAGCTGAACAGGACCGCCTTCCTTCACTTGGAGGAACAAACTGTGAGTGATTCAACAGTTTCACACACATAAGAAGTATCTGGGGTGAGTTATTTTGCTTGGTTTTTTTCTTTCACTTTGATATTGAAGCCAAATTCAAAGAAATATTGAAACAAAGTGAACTCAAGAAAACAAAACTTTCTTTATTCTAATAATCATGAAAAAGCAAACATTTTAGCATGATAATTCCTATTATTTTTCTTTTATTTTTCCTAATGTTGTCAAGACTCTGATCTCTCTCCGGTTTTCTGGTAATCTTCTGGTAATCATAAAATCTGACATCTGCCAGCTTTTAGCCAGGCTGGGTATACCAACTAGTTGCTGATTTTAACGACATCCATATCTTTGTTCCAGGTGGGAAAATTCTCAGAAGCCATGGAGCAAACGAGAAGAGAAGCCGACCTACCTCAGAGACCCCTGCAGCTCAGGACAGAAGTAGCCTGGAGAGGTTACACAGCTTGGTCTGTGCTTGCAGCTTCTGAGGGCATGACTAGAACTCAGCTCTGTAAAACAACGTAAAACAATGTTAAGTGTTTCCTTATGCACCTAGGTAACTGCACGCACGTAAGTGCTCAGGCCTTCAGCTAAGGCTGCTGGGACCCAGTTTGTCCAACTACCAGCTATAAAAGGAGCTCAGGGTGATTACCTCAGCCTTTAATGTCCACCAGTAAGACATCAAATGTAGAGCAAAAAGCTGTGGGGATCTTAACTTTCTGAAGTGGAGCTTCCTAGACTTCCACGGTAACACCAGGTGTACCAAAAGCTGTCTCCTCCTTGGCAAGACACCATGCTTAGTCAGAGGTCGTAAATTTAGCAAAGAATTACTGGAAGCTGCACAGGTGCCACTTACCTTCTCATTATGCATTTTAGAAAATAGGGAGTGGCATCTCTCTCCATCTGTTTTTGGAAGGAAATGGCTCAGTTGATAATGTCAGCCTGTGCTTTGCATCTCAGATCCTCATTTGCTGTTGACTGTCACAGGCCTAACACAGCACTCAGCAGAGCATGTATCTGCACAAGATAAAAGAGTCTTTTCTCTCTTAAGACTTCTAGGACAGTTTTTTGGAGCTGCTCACTGGCTGCAGTTAGGATCAGGCTAAGGAGTCTAACCATTCCCCTCACATCGTACAAAAAAATTTGGCGCCTGGCCAAAAGCTGTTAAACATCCTTCAATTCCTTCAGGGATCCAGCAGCAAAACTAGCTGTTTTTCACAATCATTACCATTCACGTTGGTTGAGGAGTTCCCTTCAGAAAAGCTGAAAAATCCAAAAATTAAGTTCTGCATTTTTATCTTTCCTGTTGGGAAAAGAAGGCAGCATTCTGTTCTGAGAACAGCTAGGTTTAGCAAACTGCAGATGACAGTTTTGTAGTTTTCTAGCTCATCTATGCAGTCAGCAAGTCTCCTCACTTTAGATCCTGATACCATCTGATCCTTGTAAGCCCTTATATCTCTTCAGGGTATGAAAGCCCACTGTGATGAAAACTACTGATTAAATGAACAGCAGCAACAGGAAAAACTGCAGCGTTACAATCAGATTTGAAGAAGAAAAACAGTGAGCAAATACTATTTCACTTCCCTGTGATGCTCGTCTTTGCTGCAATAGGTAAGTATAAGTTCAATAACTGCATCAGAGAAAAAATGTCTACACAGTAGTGTCAGACTACTACTAGTGTCACCTATCTACTTTTCCATACTTTGTTAGTCTTACTTACAAGTTTCCATGAAAGCATTGGGCTACAATTTCTGGAGGAAATTTCCTTTCTACAACAATCTCCACTATATAACCATGAAAAACAAACTGAATTTGAATATTATTTGAATAATAAAAACCCTGTCTCAAAAAACATATAGTCAAAGGCAAAGAAACTCCAATAACGATACACAGAAATCTAAAAAGCAGATGAGATCACATAACTTACAAAGTGCATCAGGAGAAAATCAATACATTACCTTCTAAGACCCTTACCTAAAACTGTAACTGGCCACACTTACCAAGTTGAGTAAAGCATCCTTTTTCAAAGGCAATATCTAAGCTTTATGCCTAATTTATTTATAAGCACATGCTGAAGACCTCCTGAGGGGAAAGGTTTAGAAAACAGGCCTATCAGGAACACAACACCCGAAGTGGACCTTAGGCTAAATTTAAGCCCAAAGTTAGTATTCAAAAACTTTGGCTGCTACCTAGCCCTGAAGGCAATGTGAACCTTGCAGTGTTCAGATTTGCTCTGGTTTGAGCTCAGATGAGGCGCTGAGCACCTTGCTTACTAACCTGGTGGGAATCCCAAATTAGTCCTTACTCCTTTGAGGGATCCTGTCTAGTTAGTACTTAGTATTTCTTGCCTCTGGAATGAGTCCCAACTGGCTGAGCTGCCTGACTCAGATCACAACCCACAGGAAGTGCTAATGAAATCAAGCTGCTGACAGCATCATGAGAAGATGTGCTTCGATTTTAAAACCCCGGGGTGAAGGAAAATGAATACACTTTATCCCATTAATTAACCTATGTAGTAGGAATAGAGTCTATAGCCCAGTACATCCCAATCCCCTGGTTCAGGGGCTTAAAGACAATGAAATGGGACAAGAGTTACACAATGGAGAGAAAGAAATTTGCAAAAATTTGCCAGATCTGTAGCTGTTAGGCAGTCAGCAGGTGATTTATTTTATTTAAAAGCCTGTATTTTGCTTACTTTTCCAAAGAAAATTATCAGTGGCCCTATACTGGAGGGAGGACAAAAATATGTTGTACACAAGTGGACTCAAACGCCTGGGCCAGGCTGCTTTGAACCCCAGGGAGGGACGGAATTTCACACAGTCCTTCTCAGCATTCCTTGGCCTGGTGGATAGGTTTCGATCTTGTCCTGACATACCTAATCTTCTCCATAGGCTCTACAGAATTCTACATTCTGTTTCCAGGGACAAGCATATCTTTCTCCAAGAGTTCTCTTGTATTAAGATCAAATTGGATAACTTTGTCGTTTTTGCAACACCCAGTAGCCAGACCCAGCTGTATAAATAAGCACAGCTTAGCAGAAGTCCGTATAAGTTCAGTGATCTATGTCTGTTTAGATTTTAGCCTTAAAATATTGATTTATGATTTGGTATCTTACCATCTACTTTCACAGACAATGGGCCTGAGTGTTCATACAATCAAATGAATATTTTTTAAGTCACTCTTCAGTTGTATTCAGTATTTCTTTTCACCTTCAGTGCATAAAAATTACTACCACCTTTAAATAATAAATACCACCATACTATAGTCATCTTGATCTTTGACAAAGAGATCTTAATATTCCAGAATTTTGTATTTGAACCAGAACAGGAAACAGTTTTCCAGGAACAAACCTAATAACTAATCCATCATTCATATCTACAACTAGTATGTTAATTATACCTCCTTCTTCAATCTATTTGACTACTATAATTTCAAGTTATTTAAAAAAAAAAGGGAAAGAAAGCACAGTTGACAAAACAAAATATTAGACTGAGATGATTACGCAAATCTGTGGAAATTTTTGTGTGTACAACATGAATTTAAACATGTCAGAATTTAAGCCCATAAGTTACAGAACCCCCCCTTGGCTTCAGATTCCAGTTTAGGAATAAAATTATGAAAGTATAATTATGTGGCAGAATTATGCTGAACACAACTGAGAGTTACCAAGGATTGAATTGCTTGTCTTTCTCCACCTTGTCCTCAGCCAAGTGGCAAGAAACAGCTGGCCAGAATTTTTAGTGTCTTTAATGAAGTGAATACTTAGTTGTTAGGATTTGGTGATTAAATGAAATAAGACTAATATTCCTGTGTGAATTTACTGAAATATGATTGCCCTGAAATTAAGACAACTCTTTATGTGAGATTTAGTGAGGAAGTAAACTTACACAAAAGTTCAAATTCTGGAAAAAATTCATAGGGGTTCTATTTCTTAGTGTTGTCATTATTATTACAGGACTCCTTAAAGACACTGAACCAAGACACAAATTAAATTATTTATTTTGATCTCTCACTTCAACCAAGTACATATAAATGGCTAAGATAAGTAAATAACTTAAGTGAATTTATTCTGCTGTCAGGACTCTCTTAATGTTCTACTGCAATGCATATAAAGCAGAGAGGGTTATTCCAGAGAGGTTGTAGGTTAAATAAAGTTCTGCAAGACAAAATCTTGATGTTGCACAATGTAGAATTCTCAGTATGTATAAAAATCATCCTGATGTTGGTAGTTTAGGTATAAAGGCAGGCATCAAAAAGTGACCAAAAATATTACGTTGGATATTTTGCATCTGTTTATGTTTTACTAGAGGAGACGTAAGATATTCCAGATTTACTTTCATCATATTTGGTAATTACAGTTGATCTATATTCCAGATTTACTTACCAAGAAATATTCACTTTCCATTAATTCATCCTCTCTCTTAGCTACAGTTATCATCATTTCATAATGTAAGCCGTGAACTATGGCAAATGATCAACCTAGATTTAGCAATCTTTGGCAGGGGGGGAAAAAAATGAGAGGAAAAATAAACCAACCAAATAAGCAAATGAGCAACAACCAAAAAAAAAAAAAAACCCAGGGTAAACGAAGTTTGACTAAAACACCAAAAACACTGTCAAGCCACTTTGGCATGCAGTTGGATGGTTCTGAAAGGAATTTAGTTCTATCAAACAATATATTAAATAATCACATTTGTTTTCAGGTTAATTTTTAAAGACACTTGTAAAACTATTCAACAAGCAATCAGCAAGTAATAGCATGCATAAACATCTTTACTGTTATTGACAAATAAAACAGGTTAATTTGATTGACTATATTATCCTCCTGAATAGGTGAAATGCTCAAGGCATTAGCCACTTCTCCATCTAGAGCCAAGAAAGGGTTTGAAAAGTCAGAGCACAAATCTTCTTATCCTATCTTTTTAAACATGAAAAAATTTCTCCACTCACAACTTCATCCACATCTCAGTTAAATAAAAGAGAGATTTTTCTGATAATTAGAGTGAAATTCTTGTAAGGTCTGCAACCAGTACAACCCATTAACTTTAATCAATTGACAGAAGCCTAAAGTGTCACATATAGACAGTCTTGGGCTTGGTAGGGGTTTGTTGCTTAACCTGAAATAGTGAAGAACCTAATTCTATCAGTAACAAGGCAGACTGTAATAAAGAAACTCAAAAATATTAGTGTCAACACATTCTGGGGGAAAACCGCAAAATATTGTTTGTGATTGATCCTATTTTTTGCCTTTTGAACTTCTCAAGGCTTCCAATATTCTGATGGTATTTAAAAAACTTTCTGACAGTATTATGCTTGAGGATTTCTTGATTCATTGCTCAGTTGCTCTTAATTTTAATTTTTGCCTGTAAGTAGATGTTATAAAAGAATAACCTAAATGTCCACAATACTTCCTCTGACCTTTAAAAACCTGATATGTAAAATACTATTGATGTCTATAAAGAGGAAAATCTAAACTCTAGAGAAATTTAAGCAAACTGTTATAGTGGACACTTGAGACAGTATCTATTATTTTAATAATTTTTTTTTTTTTTAAGACTGACAAAGGCAAAATCAACAGCTGCCTGAGACAGGGGATTGCTGAAGGAATGCACTCGGGAGTGTGAAAGTGAAATCGAGAACAACACTGTTGCAAATGATGCAGTCACAACCATCTCATCCTTCTGAATGGAGCAGGATCTGGACACCTGCCTTCCCAGAGCTGGGCCCCAGTTCCCCACATTAGGCACAAGCTCCTTAGACATGGGAAGACAAAACCGAATTCCCCCTGGACCTTCCTCAAACCAAATGGATGTTCTTCAGCATCTTGAAGAAAGCCTCTGAATTTCTGCTGTGAAATCCTACACAGTTTAGCTTTTCATGCCCTTTTCCCTTTATTTTTAATGTTACCAAACAAAATGCTACCTGCTTAGAACCAAACCTGAGTAAAATTCTTTCAGGGATTTGCTCAGTCTAAGATAGCTCTTTTCCTATTACTTCAGTCAAAAGAAAGACATCTCCAACCAGGAGTAGCCAGCTTCACCCTCAGATGTTACATCCCCTGATGTAATGTAGTGGTAAAGAGAAGAGCATAATAGAACAGAGCCCCTTCAGCATAATGCAGTGTCTCAGGCGCTGTCTGAGACAAAGTCATACAGGATATAAGCAGTGGAAGTCACCGTTCCATGTGGCACAACCAGGTAATCAATGCAGCAGAGAAACTATCCCTAAATTTGTCTTGCTTATTTTCTCAATCTTTCCCACACCCAGACAACACTTTATAATTTCTTAAAACCTTATTTGATGCACACATGCATATACATTTGTGTAAAATACCAGGAGAAACATGGATATATGTATACATACATGAAAAACAGAGATTTGAGTTCTTTCTGGTGTGACTACTGATCTGCAGAACTAAGAACCAAAAGACATATTAAATTCTACTTTATATTATTTCTTATTGTTCCATGCACTTCTTGGATGTCATCAAGTGTTAGGTATTCATCAGTTCAGATGCATTATGTCACGTCTTATTTCTCAGTAGTAGTTGAAAGGAAGCAAGAAAAAAGTATATTCTTCTCCAATACACACCCTTTCTGCTGCTAAGTTCTTAGGTTTATTTTCCTTCTTAGGAGTAATTTTTTGGTGGAAAGAATCACTGACTGACGGACCAACTGGGTCAAGAAAAGCATTAGATACACTAGAAACACTTTGGCAGAACTAACACATCTGGCAGTTTAGCCCTGGCTTGTCCATATCCCTTTCCCATTTAGGAAGACAACAAAGTAACGAAGGCTCAAATCCTACAAATATTAATGTAAACCAGTAACTTTAAACTTACAAATGGCTCTGCCTGCATGGACACTAGCTATCTACATATATTTTTTTGAGCGATATGGGAGTTCAGTATGTAGAAATTTAGCATGGATCCTTGTTGCAATCAGTTAGTTACAGCATATTGCAGCACTAACACTGCTGGAAGAAACAGAAAGTCTCTAAATAACTACAGCCAATGGTTGCAATTCTAGAAATTCTCACATCTGAATAACATCAATGTCACAAATTTTCATGCTGGATTTGGCAGTCCTCACTCAAATAAGGTAAATTACTTCACCAAAGTAACTGTTTATAGGATTGTGTAATTCCCTGCTACTATTTATTCCATCTTCACCCCACAAAAGGAGGTATCAGAAGAGAGAACACAAAATATCTATATCTATATAAAGAACATATACGTGTACATTCACATACACACAGACTTACGTATATTTAAGCAGTCGTAGTATGGATTATGAGTGACAAATAGCCTACTTGTGTAATTTTGTTATAGTGCTTGCTGTATTCAAGAATCAAGTTTAAACAAAACATTGGGGCTACAAGGCCAAGCATTGAGAAGTCAGGAAATCCACAAGAGAAGGCTAGTTTTTGAAAAAGTGCCTCATTCTCAGAGATCTGTCTGTTCGGCAGACAATCAAGTGGGATGGTGCAGGGCCTAGGGAAGAAAAAAAGATAATCACTTCTTTGTTTCTCAGTCTGACAAAAATGTTAATCACATGAAATTTTTCAGTTCTCACATTGTGGACAACAGCGCTGGAATCTGACCTCCAGCAGAAGTTTATCACCTGAAACAAAGGAGTAATCAACAGTGATTGTGGTTCCACTGCTATGGGGAATAAGAGTTATACACAGCCTCTGACACCCCAGTTATTTAGTAAGTAGCAGAGGAACTCCGAAAAACAGAAATCCTGGGTCCTACCCCAGGTTCTGGAAGATGATGTGTTTTAGTGGCCATTGACCTTTTACAATCTTTTCTACCCTTTTGTATTCTACCTCTATCTTTTCCTCTGGACAAGCTGTTTTCACCTCTCTTCCTATTTTCTATTGTTTCTACCACTTGATCTCATCTATGAACTCTACTAGAGCCTCTTCTCCTCCTTCAGATCCATAGTCCTGCATATGTCTGTCCCTGTCCCAGCTCGGCTCCCCACTCAGACTTTTATTCAAGGCTGATTAATCTGTCCTTCTTCAGACTGCCCTGAAGTGATGTGGATGACAATGAAGGGGGAATGAGAGCAGAAAAATAGACAATCTTCTTGCCCTCACTTCTAGAGTTACTGAGGCACATAAGAGGAACAATTATAAGGAATGACATGTTTAGCTCTGCTGTGAGATTGCCAGTCTTGAACATACACATTACAGATGAAATCTACAATTAATTAAACTATAAGCTATTATATTAAGTATATCCAGTGATAACTCTGCCAAATGGGTGTGTATTTTTACAAGGAAAGAAAAAAATGCACCTCTTTCTGGCCTCAAGATATCTCCTTCTTAAATTTACATCATTTACTGTCAAGCAGTTTATTCAGTAAGGTCACACAGGTTTTTAACATTAGCAAACCAAACAATTTCTGCCTATTATTCCTGGAAACAGTTAAACTATTTTATTGAAGCTTTCTTGTTATATAAAAGCAAGACATACAGTGTGAGGCCGGCATCAGTCATAAAAAATTCTTGTCTGAAGGATTACATCTAACAATAAGAACCACACCAAAATCTTACATAAAAAAATGTTCTCCATCCTTATATAGGGAACTTGTTTCTAGCTCCATCTGTGGCATATATATGCATATAAGTATTCTTTGAATGTATATCTATTTGTAACAATCTGCTAGCATTGTTTTGCATGCATTTCAAAGTTTTTTCTGTTTACTTGTGTTTATATGGAATCACATCAAATCCATGATCTGTTTCTCCTGTTAAGGTCCCAGAAAATTCTTAAGGCCAAATTCCCCTTAACAAATTCACCAGCCTCTTTTGTGTACCATGAGTGACTATTTTCACCTGAGAGATGCTTGATACTCATGTAAAAATATAAATGTATTTAGAGTTCTGAGATGAAAATTACTTTAACACCTTGCAGTCCCCTCCGGGTTCATCTTCAAGGTCATATCAATATAATAATAGACTTGTTGAAATACTGGTGCATATAGTTATTTACCACCACAAAGCCAGACTTACTGGCAGTTTAAGAGAACGAAAAAACCCCACCTTATTTAGAAGGACTTTTCCTCAAATTACTATGGAGTCTAGCCCATTCTTTTTATACATAACAATAAACACTGAATAGTTAAATAAAGAATCTCTTCATTGTTCTATCTTTATATTTTGGTTTTATTCCAAGGGCTTCATGCAGAAGAAACTTACAGAGTATCACAAAAGTTGCAAGCATAAATCTTAAATGAATTGATGGAAAGCCTAACCTCATCCCGATTTATCTATCACAGCTCTAAATGTGGTTACATTCTTAGATAAAGGCAACCACATTCCCTTAAAGTAAATTCTTAGATCCTTGTGGGTTGATTCACAGATTATTAAATTTGAAAAGACTAATATGTTTAATATGTAATTATGTAGAGCTACGGTAATATGATGTCACATTTTCAATGTAAAACGTGTTTTACCAATACGTAGATTTCTTTTAACCTGGACATTGACAACATTATACTACAGGTTGATAGCTGTGTCTCAGTATACAGACAAATCCTGGCTAAACAATATAAAGCTCTGATTTTGGTAGAAATGTGGTTTCCCACTCCTCTCTCCTGTGTATAAACACACCACATTTCTCTTGAAGGGGTTCTCAATATCAGGTATTTCATTTCCCAGAAGTTTCCCTTCTTTACTCCCAACATCCAAAAATTGCTGTGATGACTAAGATTGTCTAAAAAGGAACAAGAAGTCTATCTCTACACCCAGTAGATGTTGTTCCAGAAATATCTGATGGCTTCAACAGATGAGGTGAAAAGAAAGCGGTCAGGCTAGGCTAGGAGCAGTCAGCACAGTCCCAGCTCCTCCGTCTGACACTACTTAATGTATCAGTTTTTCAGCTCAACTGATGAGGTGTACACAAAACATACTGGATTTTTACTGAGGATGATAGGTGACAAGAGTTAGTTACAGCACAAGTTATTTTTATCATTTTTTCTTTTTAATGTGGAAATAACATATATAAGGAAATATCAGATCTGACATATTTCGTACCATTTAGTTCCCAACACATTGCTCTTTTACTGTGCTTGTGCCTTGCACATTTGCAAGGCAGTGGTCTCTCCCTTCTCTCTTTCTCCCCCCTCTCTCTTTCTCTCTTACATATGGGTTTTACACATGACCCCCACACATCAAATGCAATTGCCTGACCTGATTTGTGATATACTAACCAGCTGCATCTGGAATCACAGACTGAAAAAGAAGCTACGACACAGAGATGGAGATGGAAGAGTGCATCACAGCAGATTTCTTCAAGAAAATACCACAGCACTCCCAGCTCTAACTCAGGACAGTAGCCTTCCTTATCACATGGGTGATATGCCTTGGAGGCATGATTATCATGGTCTTGGTCTCCAGAGGCACCTAGAGTTTGGTCACTGTATGACCCAATTCAAGGAATCCTATATATTCTGGTACAAAAAATAAGATAATTTTAAAAATTCCTTTAACTTATTTATCTTTTCAATTCAAGCAGTTGGCAGTGTGGATACCACATAAATGGTGGCTGTGGGATCTTTCTTCCTCTTATGCATATGTTTTACAATAAAGTAATTATTTATATGACCATAAGGTGATTTTTTTTCCACTGGACTTCTCTTCATTCTGTACAAAGGTGGATACGCAGGTAGAAATTTTCCACCAAAAAGCCGGCATTTCCCAAAATAGCAATTCTTCTGTTCAATTACATTGGCTTGTATTCTACCTCTGTGGTTTAGATTTTGGATTTTAGAAGTCTTCTATTATCTTTACATGAAAAAATAGTTAATTCACAATTATACTATATTAGAAACTGTTTTCTCAGTATTAATAAGTGATTCAACATATTTTTAAATCAGCTGTTTCTCATGGCTGATTTTTTTATTGCATATTCTATATATGTTTTTATTATTATGTTCTAATGACACTGTGATAATGGAAGAAGATGACTGAAGCTGTATTACACACTGAGTCACATAAGGACCTAATGCAGTCATGTTTAATATTCCCAGGTATTATAGAAAGGATTAGAATAAAAGAAAGAAAAAAAAAGAAAAAAAGAAAAGAGACAAAATGTACAGATTTATCTGCTGTCCAATCCTTTCATTAGCTTGAAAACAAGTTTACTATGGACTTACACTGTGACTTATCCTCACAGTCACAAACTTACTCCATCAATAAAAAGAAGCTTGTATGCATACTACATTAGAGAAATTTAAGGATTAATTGTTCAACTTTACCAGGTTTTTTTAGGACTGGATACAATAACAGAAATTGGACTCAGCTGTATGGATTTTTCAAGGATATTATGGACCATATTTCCACGGACATTTTTATTGTTTCTAGTCCTCTAAAACATTCAAAAACCTGTGCTTTTATTAGAGTAGTTTCTTCAGTCTGTTAGTTTCTGTAAACATTTTTTTTCCTATTATGTCAATTGCAGGACTATGATTTCATTTTCACTATCACAGATAACTCAAAGTTCATTTGAATGCTACTGAAGTTAGCTGAAGTAGAATTATGTGTGTTTGTAATTCAGAAGGGGCTTTGCACAAAGACAGTTTGGAGGACTCCGCTGTTTAGTTCTTTGTAGTTGTTGCAAAAAAAAAATGCATAAACAATTTGTTTGATACGGCAAACTTCCCATATTCAGCATAAGAAAGATAAATTATGTGGTTTTACATGTTTACCAATAATATTCTGCAATTCAAATTACTTACTATGAAAAAATTCAAATAAGGTAGACTTTTATTCCTCTATAAACACATTTTACAGCTTTAACAAGAATTTATAAAAATGTGTGTGGGCTAGTAAATCAGGAAGATCTCGCTTATAGACATTAACACCAACTAAACACAGAGAAATAGGAATGTAATTATGCAGTTGCTTTGCTGACATTAATAATATTTCAAAGTCAAGTGAAATTTCAGTGTTTTAAGGGAAATTTCATACTTGTTTGCTTGGGGTTTTCTTACTTCAAAGCCCCGGATCGTGGAACTGAGTAATGAGGTAAGTATTTCACATTTCATGATTTTATAAATTAATAACTCTCTCCCAAACTGCCAGCATAAAATTTAACATGAAAGAAGTTTAAAAATCAACAGACAAAAGAAAATAAAAAAAAAAGAAAAAATAAAATAAAATAAAATCTCATAACCTTTAGAAAGAGATAGATCTGAGCACAGCACTGGAGGTTTTGGGGTGAGCTATTTTTTCCCCAGAAGAAACATGTGCTGAAAATAAGACTTTTCTCAACCAGCAGAATAGCAAGCAGGAAGAGAAAGAGAGGCATTAAATCCCACTGCTTCCCCCTCACACTCCGTCTCACCACCCATTCTGTGGGACAGAACCTCACCTGCATTTCCTGGCCCACCAGCTCCCTGCTTGCGGGGTGCTATGTCTGGAGCAGCCCTCTCCCTGAGCATGAAGCCATCTCGCCTGTGTGCAGATATCCAACACGAAACACAAAAAGTGGCAAAATGTGGCTTAAATCTGCTCCCCCCTCAGGCACACACAACTCCAAGCTCAGGGAAGATAATGTCCATATGCTGCAGCCCGCCTCTACAGGAAAGTTTCTGTGCCCCCTCTCTCACAGAGAGGTAAAGAATGGGAAAGGGGCAGGGGGGCGTCTTACTCTCCCTCACCTAATGAGGCTGAGCAGAAAAAGGAGGAAAAGGACACAGCATCAGAGAGAGAGGCAGCACGGAGACATGTCTGCATTGCCTGAAGGTTAAGTCACTCTGCTGGGAATATTTTCTATCTCTGTTCCAAAGGTTTTCTGTTGGGTTTGTGCTGTACTATCACCAGCAGGAGCAACTCCATCTCAGGTATGCTGGAGAAGGCAAGGGTGACCACCTCCAGCAAGGGGTTTTAGGCCTTCTTGGAGAGGGTATACCAGCATAAGACCTTCAAGGACATGGGGTCAGCATTCCAAACATGGTTAGGCATAAACTTCTCACCCCTGGAAGGCTGAAGACTTCCTAGACACAAGGAAAGACAGCACCTGATTTCTTGGGTGAGTTTAAGGTCAAAAAAAAAGTACAATCTTGAAGCCAAGTGATCTCAAGGATAAGCAGCTGAGTAAGATATTTCTGTCACATTCACACCTTGTCTCCTTGGACACAGCCATAAGCTCCCTTACAAAAGGTGTAGGGAGGTCCTGATGCTTGAAAGGTTTGTCCTTTCTGAAGGATTTTTCTCTCTTTTTTTTTCTTTTTTTTTTTTCTTTTCCAAAGAGCAACACAAAAACAAGGTACTACGCTGAGACCCAGACGGTTTACAATGTGAATACAGAACATATGGAAAAACCCTCACTCAGGGACTAGGTCCTAAAGTTCATCCAGACCTGTGGTAAACACCCACGATCCAGAGGCTCGATAACAGCTTTGCATATCTCTTGGTACACACATTAAAGTTCTCTCTCTTTAAGACACATTACAAATGCACTACCAAGTACATCCCTAAAGGCAGGGGGAAAAGTCATACCAGAAATAGGAAATACACCCATCTTAAACAGTATGAAAATCCCTTCCACTTCCTTAAAATGTGTGAGAGAAATGTTGTAAGATATTGCTCCCTTTTCTCTTGCAAAACAAGGCCTAACCGATTTCCACAAGAACAGCAGTGGTGCACGGCTTGTCATTGAGATGGGCAAAACACTCCTCATCGAAATCAATGGGGAACTCTGTGCCAGATTAATGCCCCGATGTGGCCAGCAGTCGGCAGGAACCCATTTCCGTGTTAGTCTCCTAAGAGACTGCAGGTGGTGGAGGCCTATGGAAAGTTGAATCCTAGCCATTTACAGCTAATGTAATCATGTTGCTTGCTCAGATCTCCTGCTGATAAACGCACCCAGTTACTCCTAACTGTCTCCCTTACAAAATAACACCTCCCACAACACCTACCTCCTCAATAGTTGTTAACCATGTTGCAGCTGCACAAGAAAATCCATTCATCAATTATAAATCAATTGAGGAAGAAAAATCTGCAGCTCACTTGATTGCCCTTGTTGTCTTTGCTACTCACTGATCCCACTACAGAAAATTTTCAGCCTGCCAGGTATTATTATTATTGTTATATTTCAGAGCCTGGATGGATTAAACAGACAGTTCCTTCCTTTATTAAAAATAACTCTGCAGGAGTAATCTGTTAGCAGAACAATCTTCCCTCTGGTGGGAGAGGGGGAAAGAGGAAGAGAGAAAGGGAGAAAGAGAGAGAAAAAGAGGCTGCTTGTATTCCACAAAAGGCCATGCAAGTATGGTGGGCCAGATGCAACCGCAGTCCCTAGTTACAGCCCTCCTCTGACTGCAGGAGACTTCTTTAAATAGGTAGCTATTCCCTGAGAACGAGCTCTGCTCCTCCTCCTCTGTTTATGCTGTCAGTTCCCAGCCCTCTCCTTCCAAGAAAAAAATTTGCATTATGCAAGGCTGCTTTTAACAAATAAAGCATTTGCAAAAGTTTACCTCAGAGAGAAGGATTAAGGGGGCTTGTCACTCGACAGTGAAAAAATTTAACTGTCTGGATAAGGAGAAGTCAAGGCAGACTGGAAACTTTAAGAAAGACTGGAAAGGGCTTTGGGAAATTTTATCCACTCTTCCAGAAACATGGCTGCATTTACGATCTTTAGAAAGTTTTCGGGCGAGGGGGAGAAGGGAGGAGGGGGGGGAATGCTATATCAAAGTCTGCAAAAATATAATTAAAATAAAATTAATAATAATACGTAGGGGAGGGGGATGTTTCACCCTCCCCTGCTGAAGCAGACTTGCGGATATTTTTCTCTTTTATTAAACTAACCACTGTAAATATGATAACATGCTAGTATTTCTGGAGCTAAACAAGTAACAGGACAACTGGATACTTGATTTTTTTTTGGTGTTGAGTGTTCCGAGGTGACTAAATTTGCCTTGTTGAGCCTTGTAAAATCCTGACTTAATCATGTAAACTTCTGTGTAAGCAAAATAGACGAAACTTCAAAGGGTCAAAAACCCTTTAGGGATTTGTGAGGAGACGCCAGCAATAGATCCTAATCTGCCTCCAGAATCCTGGCTGTATTTGTCCAAGAAGCTGGTACCAGCAAACTCTCGAAGGTAGAGATAGTGGGTTGATTCAGCCTTTATCCCCTTAGAGAGTATTGGCTTTGTGAGGCTCTAGGCAGCGCTTCAACGCCAGGGGATCTTGCCCAAACCCTCTAAAAATGAAGTACAGGAGTAATTTGAGATAATGACTTTGTAACAGGCTTGGGCAGACCTTGGACAGAAGAAGTGAGAGATGTTATCACCCCAGCATTCCTCTTAAAATGCAGTTTTTTCCCCCTGCTTATTCCCAGTTAGTCAAAGCTACATTAACATTCCATCCAGGGCTGCTAAACAGAATCTTAATTAGTCCTGATACTCTTGTGCAAGGGGTTTATTCATTGCACTCTTAACTAATGGTTGCTGTCAGAGTATTTTTTTTCTTCTTTGGGTTCTTTGGGGATATCGTGTTCTTCTGCAAAGCATGACAGAAATGTAATGTGCATGCAAAGAAAAAAAAAAAAAAAGGTTCGCAGATCTGAAATTTTACGACTGAGGCTGACTCCAGCCTTGTCTAATGGTGAGGCATTCTTAGGACTAATGAGAATAACTTCACCAACAGAAATATCCCTGCATTATGTTTATTTTAAACTTTAATGGTACAGGCTCTCTCACTCTTTTTTTTTTTTTTTTTTTTTTTATCCCGTGACAGAAAATAGTACATACTTGTTACTGTTTTGAAGCAGTTCACGCAGGTCCCCCTAAATTTTCAGCCCTCTCTATTTTGCATTAAGCACCCGCGGCTCAGTATTTAACGAGAGAGTCTGTAAGTAGAGAAGAATTAACAAGTTACCAAACGGCCCGTTGCTCCGGCAGGACCTTTCTCTCTGCGTTATATCGTGTTTATAACCCCGGTTTACAGTCATTCTTCCCTCCACCCCTGGCGCACATACACCCTTTCCGAGGTTACAAGCATACGCGCGTATGTCCCTGCAACTCTCCAGCTCGGACTGGCTCCGGTGTCAGCGAGGGGAAGTTCAGGCGCGCATAAGAGATATGCACACGCATATCATTTGATGTGAGCATCCCTCAAGGTTATTTGTGGCTCGGGGTTTAATCATGACAGTGAACAGCCACGACACACACCACTAAAGCCAAGGAGAGGCGAAGTGGTTATGCCTCGCTATCCGCGCTGTGCTGAGACGGTTCTTTCGTTGATCAGCCGCAGCAGAAGTGCTTTTTTGCCTGTAAATCTACGTTCAGCTACACCGGTCTCGGAAACAGATTTATAAGACTATAAATTACCGCTCCTTTCTTTCGGATTGGAGTAAAGAAATAAAGAGGAAAGGGGATAAAAAAAGAAATTGAGAGAAAGATTTTTTTTTTTTAATTAGGAGGTCCATGTTACTTAGCTGCTACTCGCCCCTATTACAGCCTCCTTCCCATAAGCTTGCGTAACATTGATTACTCACAAAGAGTTCACAATAACTATCATGTAGCTAAACTAATTGAGACAATCATGCTAAGTTATAGTCAGTCTAAAAGGTACCATTGATGTGGTAATGCCTATAGAAAGTCAGACATGCGACTCACTACCATTTAATTGCTCCTTTAAACCTGTTATTACAATGTTAACTGGCTTAAGTATATATCGCTCCCTTTTATTGCCTTGATGTGACAAATTAAAACATACACTCTGGAAGCGGCATTCATTTGCGGACGTAGTTGCAGGAAAGAAGGAGCCGGGCGATGTCAAACCTGTCAGGATGAATTAATTTTAAAACTTGCATTTTACACTGCAATTCCCAATGCAGCTTTTTTTTGCGTGGGGAAAACATTTTTATATACAAACTTATGACTACTACATATAATATCTTATACACTTATTTCATTCCGCTCAGACGGCTCAGCAACGAGACTCAACGCGCTAAAAAAAAAAAAAAAAAAAAAAAAAAAAAAAAAAAAAAAAAAAGAAAAAGAAGACCTTCTGGCTCCGAGACCTGGCTTGACGCTAAATTAACTAGAGGTCTGGAAAGCGAGCGAGGCAACGATGTAGCTTCTACCTCGGCTCAGCACCACACGCCTCTGTCGGGAGAGGGGTGGAAGAGGCCTTTTCTGTAGTTGCCTCCCCCAGGCTGCCGAGTCCCAGGCCCGGGGAGGAGAGGGTTACGCACGCCCCAAGACGTGGCGGCAAGTGAGGCAGCAGCCACGGTCCCTGCGGGCTGCTCTTTTGCTGCTTTTTTTCACGATGAAGCTCTGTCGAGCTCTCTCAAGCAGAGGAAGAAAAAAAAAAAAAGTAATAATTATTTCTTGCTTCCCCGTCCCCAGGGGTGAGCAGGGTCCGGGATCACTCAAACGCACAAGGCTGAACCTCTGCCACTTCGAGGAGCGCAGCCAGCCCCTCACTGAGCTCCACCGCTTCCCCTCCGCTCCCCGCGCATCGTACGCAGTCTGAGCGGGGGCTTCACAGGCTCTAGGTGAAGCTCCTTCCCTAGGGCAATAGCGAAGGCATTGATTCCCCCCAGAAAAAGAAACATTCATTTTCCTCCTTTCCCTCTTTTTCCCCCCTCCTCCGCTCGCGGGAAGATGTCAGGGGGTTAAAATGTCCTGCTCGCCCTCTCCCTTGATCTCGCGGAGAGAGGTAAGAGTTGCTGGCACCTTTATGGGACTCAGACCTGCGGCGGCTGCGGGAGGCGTCGGCCCCCGCTAACTTTGATCGGCCTTATTCATCCCAGCTGCGCTCTATTTGTTTGTCATTTCGCCTTTTTACTCCCAGAATCGTTATTTATGGTCTGAAAAGTGAAACGCGCACTGATTTGCCTTTACATGGACTCTTTTGCAAACAGGGGGAGACACCTCCCTCCTCTCCTCCCCCTCCCCGCGAGGGGGGATGCCAAAAGAGAGGGAAAAAAACCCTGTCTCAATCATTATCAAATCAGCTTTGAATTCATTACTCCAGAGCATTAACTAATTACCAGATCAGAGAGAAGAAAAAATAAATATCCCTTTAAATAACTGAAGGTAATTATAACCCTGTTGTTGACACTAACGATTAATAATTGATCAGAAGTTATACACAATAAATTGACAATTTATCTCCCTATAAAAATGCACATACTTATTTTTATTTTGTTCCGAGCATTCTTTAAGACAGCACAATATCCACACAGCCGCAGTGAGCGGAGCAATTGTACTATTTTTTTTTCTCCGCACAAATATTCGGGAGTATTTTGAAATCCCCCATCACGGATGACACAAGCCCAAGTGGAGCAGAAGTGACTTTCACTGCCGGCCTACGATCCTGCCTTTCCGAGGACGGCTGGGCCAGGGTGGAACCCCGTGTCCTTTCATTTCAGTCTCTAAACCTCGACAGGATCCAAGTTAACGGTGGCCACTCCCGACGCAGAGTGGCCGCGCCCTCCGTCCCATAGTTTTGCTCCGAGAAAATGCAGCTGGCTCGGTCAGCATTGGATGCGAAACAGTGACATTATTCCGTGAGTCATGGCTGGGGAGTGGGGGCACGGGTCCAGACTGCGGGAACCAGGCTGTCACCTCGGGCAGGACGTAAACGCTCTCCCAAAAGGTAAAACGCTCTTCCAGAACTCGCCTGCCACGAGGTCCCTGCCTGCGGCTCCGAGCTACCTGCGTGCCACCGTGTGTCCCGCCGATTGCGCTATCCTTCTGTACTTTCAATAAAGACTCTGCCGCAGAGACGCCGAGAATGGTCGGGTATTAGATGCATGGGTGCTTTGGCTATGCACCGTGTATCCCTTTGTTTTTAATTTTTCTTCCCCCCCTCCCCCGCTTTCATTTCTTTAGAAGCTGGAAGCCTAAGTTATTAGTTACTGGATTAAAAACAAAGGGGTGAACATCACATTACTTAATGTGAAGTATTACTGTTAACAACAGTATTTTTTACCATCATTATTCAGTTCCTACAATGGAAAAGCTCCTTTCGACCACCTGAATCGTGAGAAGTTCGCCTCAGCACACGAGATATATCTGAATGCAGAAGACGACGAATCGACCTATATATAAATTCGCCTGAGTTGTTTGGGGTTTTTTTGTTTTTTGTGGGGGGAGAGTTTAGCGGGGGGAGGGGGGGTTTGTTTGTTTCAAAAGGTAATAAGCAATAAAACCCTCCCGGTATCGATTACATCCCTACCACGTTTCCTCAGAGGCGCGTTAAGTCTGAACCGTGAGATGTAACATGTGACGGAGCCAGCAACTTTCAGTGGTGACAGGGTTGAGTTTTTTTCCCGGGAGGATGGACACGGAGGGGCCACCACGAAGCGGAGTGGAGCGGGCAGGGCTGCTTTGCTCCGCTCCGGGTTGCCCGGCCCCCAGCCACTCCCGCTCCTTGCCGCAGGGCTGCCTCCCCCGCCGCGCCGCCCCACCCCGTGTCGGGAGCTAATGGATGATGGCCCGTTAGGGAGGTGGGTGCCGTCAGGTAGGGCTGAATCGGACGGTGCACCCTACAATTGCTTTCTTCACGTGAAAAATCGCCCTTCCCCCACTTCCGCAAAACCTGAGGACCACCTCTGCGGGTGGAAATTTTATTGTGTTGGT